>OZ010786.1:411228081-411828081 GCA_963932465.1 Maratus speciosus | reverse complement strand
TTTACTCTCTTATTATAGTAACTCTTGCATAACAGTCGCAAGCTAGTTTTGAAGTGGACAAATTTGCTAAAATATTTTCCTGCATAAAAGTCGCAGTCTATTTTCCTTTGCAAAAGTATGATATTCATAATATGAAAACAATCTAATAAACTACAAAAAGGTTTTTATAAAACTAATGACAAAAATTTCACATCATTCCAGAAAAATAGATGTTAAAAGCATTATCCAACCTACTTATATAAAATCCAAGCGCAGGAAAGTGTAGGTAACCATTCTGGGGCAAACCGAGTTGGAGCTGCGAACCGTGCCATCTATATATTTAAAACATAAGATTGTTTGTTCTGAAGCCCAGTGGTGTAGTGGTCAGGGCATCTGACTGCCGCACCGCAGGTTCGACTCCCGACTGGGCAAGGTTCACTCAGCCCTTCATCCCATTGGGGTCGATAAAATGAGTACCAAGCTTGCTTGGGAACTAAACACCAAGGGTCTCACATTAGGCTGACCGCCTGGCCAGGACGCATGATGTATAGCACCTCGGGGCCCAGGGTCAAGAAAACAGAGATGGGCACTGTCGGTCCAGATCCTTCATGGATTGTATAGCCACAGAGTTTATTTTTTTTAGTTAGATTGTTTTTTTCAGCCATCTGCCCTGAGCTTTCTACTGAACTGATTTTTCTAATTATTTTTTTTTAAGTGAAAGTTGTTCATTTGTAGATGCCCTAGCTATTTTAATATTCCCATTTTTATATTTTTATTTTAAAAGTTTTTATGAAATTTCTTCAAAATGGTAGCAATTGGATTACTTCCACTGTTTCAGATAAAAGAGAATTAATGAAAAACGTTCAGACACGTAGCTTTTTCGGTCGTACTTTTTAATTTGCAAGTTATTTTCAGTAAAGAAATTTATGCACATGTATTTTATTTTTGTAAGCGAATAAAATTTCATATTTATCATGAAATCACGAAAATATTGTCTATTGGGTTTATTTTACCCAATATGGACTTTAAAAAGCTCACTGTTTGACTTACAAAATAATTATAATATAGATTATAAAAGTTAAAAAAATATACATTTTATTTAAAATTTGTTAGTACTTTTGGCCTGCAATTCCCGCGCCGTGGCCATCGCCAGAGAATATCTTTATTATTAATTGCTGTTCCATTCATACAAATACATCACTTCGCTTGTAATAGGAAAGTCTGTAAGTATTAAGGTAGCTGAAAGTAGAAGTAGCAGTGCCTTGGATTGAACTTATGTGCAGAAAAATATATTTAACTGTCGTCCCATTTATTTTAATAAGTCACGGTATTTTGTCAGTTTTTAAGTAAACAGTGAGCTTTTTTAAAAGTTCATATTGTGTATTTTGTGATTGAATCAAGGTCTAATGTGGTATTTTGTCTTATGATTTCATTTAGAAAATATATTTTTATTTGAATGTACTGTGGTTAAGCATAAAAGTACATACATAAAGTATGTTTGAAAAGTTCACGGTGGTGATGTTATGCTTAGCTTTAAATGTATTTTTACCTTAATAAAACATTGGAAAAAAATTGACATGATTGTGTCAACATGACGTAATTTTCTCTAATTTTCCATTCCTTAATTCTAAAGATAGAATCAGAGCCTTTATTCATTACCTCATCTTGATTGTATACCTTGATTACATGTTACTGATTGCTTTTAAAAAAATAAATTATAGGTCAGATGAATTGATTTTTTAATAAAGAATTCAGATAAGTAAAGGATTTCAAGAAAATTAAAATTATTAAAAATAGTGTTATGGTAAAATAAAAAAGTCTGGAAATAATACTTTTTTTTTTGGAGTTAGACAACAATGTAAGGCTGATATTTTGTCGCAATTATTTTTATAGGTTTCTTAGAAGTTCATTTCACAGTTTCTCACTACGCACAAAGTCCTATTTCTTCCAATATGGATTTCTCTGTTGTCGTGAAAAAAATGCAGATGACAGCCAAAACGCAGTTGCTATTTTTAGAAATGTATAACAATGGTGACAATGAAGATTGCTTTTGCTTTTATGGCTCTTACATCACTTCTAAATACTGCACAATTTCAATTTACAGATAATTGGATATGAAAAAAATTAAATTCAAAAGAAATTTTATTTACCGTAATTTTCGGAAGAAACGCCGCGGCGTTTACGTGCTTTAAATTAAAATTTCAAGCGATGCGGCGTTTCTACCGATGCGGCGTTTACGCGCATTTTTTTTTTTTTTTTTCACTCCCAAAGATGAGAAATCTCCTTTTAATGAAATTTTAAAATAATGTGGACGAACCGAAATTTTCAGACCCAGGCGAACGAAATATATTGGCCCTGCCTGAGCATTTTTCTCAATGCTTTTTCACTGAACATGTCCGTTATTTTGCGCTGCTTCATCAATTAAGATTTTTCGACAATAACCTTCTCCTGTATTCCATAAACGGACACCAGTTCCTCTCCTGTAACGACGTTCCGCTGCTCCAATCCTTTGCTAATAAACTGATAATAACATCTAATAAATTGAGCACTTTTTCTCTCAAATTTCCCCCTTTTCTTTTTCTCCCCCCTCTCCAATTTTCATTTTTCGAGAAAGTTTCGTTACTGATTTCCTAAGCTTTGTAAATTAAAATATAAACGACTTATTTTGGATGGTATGCTTTTGTATTTTGTATATATATTTTTTTAATCTTTAGTTAAAAAGGGGAAAAATCTATTCACGGTTTCTTTCTGCATAGCAAAACATAATCCACCTAACGTTGATGATCCGATTGTGTAAACATTGATTCTGATTTCACGGAGCGAAATGAATAAACGAAAACAAACCGCAAATGTTACTTTTTCTGGGCAGTTTCTATAAAGTGGGCAGCCGTTCTAACTTTCTAATAACTGGTTATATTTTAATAAAAATTTGTTACGCAGCCTAATTTAGTATTATTTCAACTTGCTGAAAATTTGAAAGAAATCGGTCAATTTACATAGGAGATAAGGATTATTATTATTTTTTTTTCTAACAGTAAGGATTATAATACCCTAAGATAATATAAGAGTTTCGGTTTTCATTCTTTTTCTTTTTTATTTGCTTGCATCTCAATATTTTTTTTCTGCACTTAAGCAACGCAAACTTGTTGACACATTCAAGAAGCCCTTTTTATATTTAAAAGAATAGAATTTGAATAGTTTTTTCTCGCGCAAAAAATGAGAAAAAAAATTAATAGTTTTGAGTCATCAGGGCTTTTTAAAAAGCCATCTGGAAAAGCATTATGGAAAAACAGATCGTAAGATCATTTTGCCGAAACTAGTGGAATGAAAAGAGTATGAATATCTTTGTTCTTTAAAACATGTTAGAAGAGTGGAGAGGTTTTCGATCCGGTTTTAAGAATTCCAAATTTATAATACTTTTATTTTATATAAAAATTAAAAAAAGAAGTTGGTTAGCAAAACGTCCGGATTTTGGAGAATTTCGGATGTCCGGATTTTAGACTTTGTACTGTATCTTGCATTTAAGAAACAGCACAGTGCTGGTAAGTATATTTTTTTCCTTTTTAGTTATCATTTCGTGTGTCTTTTAAAACAAAATCTTCTAATTGAAATCTATATTTATTCCTTTGAGTTTGTGACAGCTAAAATGTTCCAAACAGAGCGATAGAAGAAGGTGGGGAGGGGGAGAAGATAGTTTTAGGACCGCACGTGATGTCTTTTCGTTGCAGTTAGCATAATGTTTATAATCCTTATCGCTCCACGTGCAGAGAAATAATAAAAGTAGGTCGTCATGAAATTTCTTGCAGATAGACCGATAGGAATTAAATAAAAAGTTTGTTTTTGAGAACTTTGTTTTTATTATAAAACACGCATACACACATAAATAACGGCTGCATTCATTATAAATCATTTTTAATATTAGTAGCATAAAATTATTGGTGCATTTATTAATTTTTTACGAAACCGAATAGCGTTTTCCAGTTTTTGATAAGGGAAAAAACAAACATTTAGAAAATGATAAAAGTTGATTTTTCGAGCTGAATTTCCGGATGAGACAGCTCGGGGAAGGTCATCATTAAATAGCAATAGCTTATAATTTAAGCTACAATACATTTATCGAAAACGGAAAAACGTATTCAATTTCAAATCACTTTGATAGATATGCCAGCAGATTCCAAGCTTTTCCGTTTTAAATTACCGGACCTCGATGAATTATTTATTGAGCGAGTTTGCTTTTTTTTTTTTTTTTTTTTTTTTTTTTTGAAAAAAAGAAAAAAATCCCGCCTCCATTCCTGATCTACAGATTCTTTTAGAAATGATTAAAAAGATAAATTTTATATCTTATTCAATTGATGAAATAGGATGTGATAACGTTATTTTATTTGTACGTAGTGGTAAATATTAAAATTAATACGTTTATTATCTATTTGTAAATAATTTTAATATATGGCACGTGAAAATAAATGTCATTTTATTCCGTTCAAACACGTTTTTTAAGATACTTGAGTTAAAGTTGAGTCTGCTAAAACCCAATCTTAAGATTTTCGACTTAGGAATGTTCTCGTTCATATAACGCTTTTCAATGTATAGAAAAGTTCCAAGACAAATTCCGGTTCGTCCCATTCAATGGCTTTTAGGAAATTTATTTGGCAACACTAGTGAATAATTTCGGAGAGTGAACTGCCGTATTCTGTTTAGCATGTCAATCGCGATTACCGCGGAAATTTCACCTGCGGCGTTTACGACGATGCGGCGTTTACGACCATTTCTTTATTTTTTTTGTGGGAATTTTCGCGATGCGGCGTTTACGCCGCTGCGGCGTTTCTTCCAGAAATTACGGTATTTGAAAACTGCTGCTAAATTTATAAAATAATTTTTAAGCTTGAATTATTTTTTAAATCTATCTCAATGGTGGCCATTTGCATGCTTCAATAATTGGCAAAGTTATCACAATTGGAAATTAATTGCTTTCTCCAACTTAAAAAGTAAAAAAAAAAAAATCATAAGATCAGATTATCTATAAGATGCAGCAGCATTTTTACGCTAAACTAAAATCTGTCAACAAAAAGACAGATTTTGAGTTTATCCTGAATATCTTCATGCTTTTCTTTGCATGAAGTCTTATGAAAATGAAACGTAGACCAACATTCTGTCATTTTTGATGGGGTGTTATATAATTGTATTTAATAAAAAAGTTTTATCCAATGCAGGGACTGCGCTAAGAAATTAAGATTATTCGGCAACACATTAGCCAAATTTATCTATTATTAGCCAAAAGTATATTCGATCTTTTGATGAAATTTTTCGGTCTTATGACGAAGTTTGCGGGGTTTTTTGCTCTTTTGACGAAATTTGAGTTTTTTTGCGATCTTTTGACAAAATTTGTGTATTTTTCACAATCTTTTGATGAAATGTGCAGTTTTTCGTGATCTTTTGATGAAATTTGTGGGTTTTTTCGCAATCTTTTGATGAACTTTGCGGGTTTTTTGCAATCTTATGACCAAAATTTGCATTTTTCTGCGATTCTTTGACGAAATTTGTGTTTTTCCCGCAATCCTTTGACGAATTTTGCAATTTTTCTGCAAACGATTGACAAAATTAATTTTTTTCGGCGACCAGTTGTCGAAATTCGCAATATTTTTTATGTCCGAATTTTCGTATTGACGACCGATTTTCTTTAATTTTTGGAAAAATCGGAACAGAATCACCTCTAATTGGCCAGCCGAGAAGAAGAGGAGGAATATAGACGGGAAATACAGCAGTACGCGAACTCGCGCTAAAATCAGAAATTCATTTACGTTCCAAAACATGATTACACAACAAAAGAGACCCCAAAAAATCATTCGCCAGCTTTTTCACCATAATATTTTTTTCTCGCCAATTTCACGATGTATTCGCATTAGGCGAGTTGGCGAATGGTTAGCGCGTACCCCTGCAATGAGTACTTTTAATAATATTTTTCTGAATAATTTTAAATTTAACATTTATATTAAAAAAATTAGTTTAATAAGCTTAAAACTTTAATCTTTTTTAAATAATTTTACTTTAAGCTGCATATGCCAAGGAAGGGACAGAAGAGAGAGGTAAAGTTTTCTGGGAGGAGGAACAATTTAGATGATCATTTATTATTGTAAAATAACAAATACACTGCTAAAAAAAATTAGGGGAGCAGGCAAAAAAGTGAAGAGAACAGTGCAAGACAGCCATGTATGGGCATAAAATGGATAGTACACATGTATCAATGTGCAATACAGAAAAAAAGACATAAAAAAATTGTAAGGGAGCTTTTATTCTTTGAAAAGATGAAAAGAACATGAAAAGGTGGTTTAGAGCAACAATTTGGTTTCATGTAAATGATTTAAAAAAAAAATGGCGTGTGGTCTCCTCAAACAGCTAAGACTGCTGCACACCTGTTTTCCATGGATGCGATGAGGTTATCTATAAGACTTTGGGGAATACTATTCCACTGCTCAAGAATTGCAATCTCCAAGTCCCGGACAGTAAACGGAGGCCTCGGTCTTGCAGCAATGCGTCGTCTGAGTATGTCCCAAAGATGCTCGATCGGATTTAGGTCAGGAGAATGTGCTGGTCATTCCATACACTGTATTGTTTTAGCTTCAAGCATGTTTTCCACAAGACGAACTATATGAAGTCTGGCATTATCATGCATGGAAAAAAAGAAATCAGTAATTACTGCAACATAAAATACGACATGAAGTCTCAGTATCTCATCTGTATTACTTCGGACCGTCAAAAGTGCCATTCCAAATGATATGCAGGCCCGTACGTCCACATATGCTGATTCCAGCCAATAGCATCAACCCACCTCGTCTGTAATGTGATCTTTCACGAACGAATGCGGGATTATTTTGAGTGCCTCTTTCTCTCCATGCCAAAACACATCAGATGTCACATCCAGACTGAATCGGGACTCATCTGTAAACAGAATTCGACTCCAACAACGTTGTCTCCAAACTCGATGTTCAGTCCCCACCTTCTTTGAGCCACACGGTGACTTGAGGTCAACAGAATACAGACCATTGGCTTACGTGCATAGAGACCACCCTGATGAAGCCTATTTCGGACTATTTGGCTGGACACCCTTCGCCCTGTGGCCAGGCACGTAGCCAGGGAGGGGGCTAAGGGGGCTGAAGCCCCTCCCGAAACTCACGAAAGTTTAAAAAGACTTTGCAAAGTTATCTATAATGGTAATAAAAATTGACAATGTTTTTCTTGATTTTATCTTCAATTATATTAAAGTTTAAATCTATGTACATTTTTTGGTGTAAAAAATATAAATTTATTCGATTACAGTTATAGCAATCATTCGTTATATCACTCACTTGGATATTGTTCTTTTTTCATATCTTCCATTAAAAATATAAGTTCTTAAAACGCAATTTTAACTGTCTTTATGCACAGTAAAATTCGATAAGGGTAAATCCATATCACTAATTTCACTAGGAAAAAGTAAGCATAATACTCGTATGGCTTATACTAGGGAGTATAGATAGGAGTCAAATGTAAAACATTTGCTTGCATGTTATGATCTTCTTTAATTTTCTCTATCCTCATTATATCACTCAATAATGAAAACTTAGAGTGGTCAATGTTAAAATGTTTTGTAGAGAAAGGAACCAAAAACTTTAATAGCAGCCTATAATGTACAATTATGTAAAAATTAATGATTTTAAAGAAAATATCTTTAAAAATAGTGTTATAACTGTAAAAAAAAAAAAAAAAAAAAAAAAAAGTTAGTAGCAGGAAATTTGAAAAGGAATGGTTTGAAGAAAAACGATAGGATATCGAGAAACCTTCAAATGGCCACGGTTATCAGTATCCCCCAGGCTCTTCATGGAACAACTTTGCTTTAAATTATTTGCGTATGAATCTTTAATAGAAAGAAAATCTGCACAGTCTTTTTTTTTTCTTGAGGAAATTTTCATTGTCTTTTGAAGAATTATCGACTTTAGGTATAGATACCCCTCTGTAGGGATTTGTTTGGCAGTTTTTTACAGAGCCCCCTAAATAGTTTTCTAGGGGCCAACATCTAACATTCTAACAGTTTTATTATGGGCTGAGCAAGAGGTTTAGTGCCACTTAGAGGTGATCATGATAGCGTTCCTCTAACGTTAGAGAAACCGAAAAAAGACTGTAACCTAAGAGCACTTTTAAAATTTAGAGAAAAGTATGGAGATGATGAATTGAAATGACATTATAAACAGACGCAGAAATGCTACTTACAAATCTGCCACAGGAGACTATTTTAATATTCTGTTCGCACCAGTGTTTTTCTAATATAACTATATTTCTCTTGTAAATGTTGTCAAAGTGTGTGTTAAAGATTTCTGTTTTGAGAAAGTGGTGCCAGTTAGAATTAAAAAATAGTCACCTGTGGCAGCCCTGTACTTACTTCAGCCCAGGCATGCAAAATGAAATTATTCAAATATATGCGGATATAGTTACAGAAGAACTAATTACCACAATAAATAACGCGATCTGTTTTAGCTTGATTGTTGATGAAACTATGGGCATTTCAAGAAAAGAACAGCTTGCCCTTTGTGTTAGATATATGGAATATTTATAAAATTCACAAAACCCATATTTCAGGAAGATTTTTTAGGTTTCATCCTAGTAAATGACTTGTCTGCCGAAAATGTAACCGAAGCAATAATGCAACGTTGTGATGAACTACGTCTTGACATGTGGAAATACATCGCACAGGCATATGAGGGATGTCATGGCTGGTTATGTTAGTGGGGTCCAGTCTAAAATTTGTTAGAAGTATTCAAAATTTGGATACGTCCATTGTGCAAGCCACCGGTTAAACTTTACATTGTCCAACAGCATGCTGATTCTTGCCATTCGAAACTGTTTTGGAATTTTTGATGATGAATTCAAACTGAAATAAAGATCCCAAGACTAACATTTAGGCAGACAACACGTGCAAACCCTCAAATTACATCCGCTGAAAAATATTACAAAGCCACGATCTTTATTCTCTGTGTAGAAAGTCTTATTCAAAATTTGAATGACAGATTCATTTCGAATGAAGACATTCTAACAGATTTTCAAGTGCTTCTTCCAGGATTTGCTTCACCGGAAAAAGTAAGCATATTAGAGAATCTCTCTCAATATTATGTCGATAAAGTGACAATGTCGAAACTGAAAGCTGAATAGGAATTATGGTGAGAGAGAATTGCTAATGTTGACGCAAACACAGAGGTCCAAAAATTTTTAGAGTACAATTAGTAAGTTATATGTATACAACGTATTGCAATATGATCAAATACTTGCTGACAGTCTTGGCTACAGTCCTGCTTGGTAACAACAGCTTGTGCTGAAAGATCTTTTTCGACAATGAAAATAATTAAATCTTTGCCTCGAAGCGTTATGGCTGATGACAGACTGAGTAGCCTTGCAATGATTTCCATTCATTAGGACATTACAGTAGATCCTGATAAAGTAATCAGCCATATCTCAGCCATATCCATTATCTCAGCCATAAGGCTGAGAAGCCATGAAGACTGCTTCTGTAGCACTAGTAAACTTATTGTATCAAGAGTACTTCCTTTATAATTCTTCTATTTCTAATCAGATAATGTGACATATAAATATAATTTTTATGAGTACATATATCTGTAACAATTATTTTTTTTCTATGGAAAAATAATATGTTTAATTAATTTGAGGGTTAATCATTATTAGACCCTGAACTCATAATATGAGACACTCACATGCTATTATTATTCCTGTGCTTTAAACCTATATACAAATTATTTGCATTTCAATATTTTTTAATTTTTTTTCTCATAGGATATATGAGGCTCATCTCAAGTACGTCATCAGTTCTTTTTTATTTTTGTTGCAGTTTTTCCCTAAAAACAAAAGCGGTTTCCGAACCAGTTTGGAAACTGGAAGTGCTCTTGAAAACCACAAATTGTAAATCGGAATCCAATCGGAATCGGCAAACCAGAAATCGAAAAAATACGAAAAAACAATTTTCGACATGGACATCAAGTATTCTGTGGAGAAATCTACCTTAAATTAGGCCTGGTTTATTTTTTTTATTTATGCTTTAAATTATGTAAATTACTTCTGTTAGATCAGAAAAAATTCCAAGATTAAGCCCCCTCTGAAGGGAAATCCTGCTACGGGCCTGCCTGTGGCCAAGAACAACTGTGTTTGCAGCTGAGTAGCATTGCCTGTTCCATCTCGACGAGCTGTTAACAGGATATACATCAGGGATGCACAACCTATGGCCCACGGGCCAAAAGTGGCCCGCGATGCCTGTTTCGTTGGCCCGCCAATCCCAAAATAGAGATTAGTTTTTTTTTAATTGAAAGCTTACATGTTTTTACTTAATTTTTCAACTGAGAACTGCTTGCGTTTTTAAAATAAAAAACAATCGCCATCTTGATTGACTGGTTGGATGATGCGATAAAAGCATGCTATTTGTAACTTGCACATATTCAACTGTCAAGTTGCGATATATCGGCACTTCTTTAAGATCGACAGAAAGAAATTCGATGCGAGCGGATCGCATCTACAATGAGACTAAAACTGAGCTCTGATTGGCTGATAGCATGTAACGAACGAAGTGTCTAGTGGCTGAAGGAATGTATCTTCTCAACTCAATGTTTATCTTTAAAATGCTTGGCAGCCGGCACTCGGTTGATGTTTATTACTTGTAGATGGAAAAATGAGCTTTGAAAAAAGAAAAGGCGATTTTGCAAATCGAAAATTTGTTGATTCGTGGACGGATAAGTGCTGTTTTATTAATCATAATGACATGATTATTTGTCTTTTGTGCAATTCTACTGTAGCTGTAGCCAAGGAATATAATGTGAAACGACATTATGAAATGAAACACATTGCGTTCTCATCTATTCAAGGATATGAACGATCAGTAAAAATTAAACACTTGAAGAAATCTTTGATAAACCAGACCAGTTATTTTCAAAAACAGACATCTGAATTGGATTCCTGCGTTGAGGTAACCCTGAATATTGCCCAGCTGATCGCTAAACGTGGAAAAATGTTTACTGATGGTGATTTTGTGAAAAATTGCTTGTTAATTGATTCAGATAAACTTTGTTCTGAAACAACAAATAAATTTAAAAATTTAAGTTTGAACAGAATGATTGTTCAGAGAAGAATTCAACAATTAAGTGAAGACATTGTAGATCAAGTAAACCTTGCTGCTTCACATTTTGAATATTTTTCACTTGCTGCTGACAAATCTACCGACATTACCGCAACAGCTCAACTCCTTGTTTTCATTCGAGGTATAAACAAGGATTTCTGCATTACAGAAGAACTTCTTGGGACCCTATGAAAGGCCAAACAACTGGCAAAGAACTTTTTCACAGTTTATTAGAATTATGTAATGGAGCTGCTTTGAATATGGACAAAATTGTTAGCATTACAACAGATGGAGCACGATCAATGACTGGTGGAATTATTGGAATGATAACTCTGCTAAAAGAACATCTGGGAGAACGTGAAATGGAGTTACTTCAATATGACTGCATCATACACCAACAAAATTTGTGTGTCAAAGAATTGGGTTATGAACAGCTAATGAAGCGTGTTTGTGAAGCAATCAACTTTATTCATAGTAGTGCATTACGACACAGAGAATTTAAAGAACTTTTGGCTGAATTTGAGGATATTCCTAGTGATGTTGTGTACTACACAGAAGTAAGGTGGCTCAGTCGAGGAAAAGCACTTAAGCATTTTATTGAATTATTTGATAAAATTATTACGTTTCTCAAGGAGCATGGAAGGGAAATCAGGCGCTTGGAAGAAGTCAGTTTTCAGTGTGATTTAGCATTTTTAACTGATATTACAAGTCATTTAAGTGAATTGAACATTAAACTACAAGGAAAGAACCAATTCATCTTTCAGTTGGTAAACAATGTAAATGCTTTTAAAAGAAAGTTATTGTTATTTCAGCAACAGTTACGGGAAAAAAATTTGCCCATTTCCCATATTGCAAAAAAAATGAAAGAAAAATTTCCAAAGATTAAATTGGATTACGAAGATCAGGTAAAAATTTGAATCAATTCATTCCATGATAGATTTTAAAATGCCATTGCCAAATTGAGTTATTTTCAAATCCATTTACAGTGGATGTGAATTAGGCACCTGAAAATGCTCAATTAGAGCTCATTGACTTACAGAGCTCAGACTTTCATAAAAATGAATGAAAAGTCATTGCTTGAATTCAAAGAAAAGTCATTGCTTGAATTTTATAGGAATTATGATGATGAGTTTTCCTATTTGATGATTTCCTATATTTTTCCTAATGAATTTTCCTATTTAAAATGCAATGCATCTATGTATGCAACTATGTTTGGAAGCACCTACATCTGTGAACAATCTTTTTCTATGATGACTGTCAACAAATCAAAGACTAGAAACAGGCTAACTGATGAAAACCTTTCAGCCGTTTTACATATTGCTACTGCAACTTTATAACCAAACACAACAAAAATAGCTTCAAAAATACAATCCCAACCATCACATTAATTGTCTCGTCTGTGAAATAATTATGTATGTATATTTGGCTTATTAAAATTAATTTATAAATGTATATATTTTCAGAATTGAGTATGTTTTCATCAAAGTGGTATATTGACTTTTTATATTAGATTAGAAAAAAAATGTGTTTATAAATGCAATGCTACATTGGCCCCAGGTAAGGTACTTTTTCTTTTTTTTTGGCCCGTGGGTTGAAAAAGGTTGTGCACCCCTGATATACATCATCAGTTTCTGTGTTAGCACATTTTCGATCTTGCACTTGTCTATGACTACCATTCCATGTGTCTTGGAATCGATTCCACAGCTTTTCATGAACACATCTTGCGACTCCAACAGCGTCCACTACACTTCATTGTGTTTCCCCAAATTCAACTGTTCCGATAACACGCCAAGCCATGGATTGCGGTAAATCATGTGGTTCTGACATTTTCAAGCCACCTTTTCTCAAAACACAAGCTGAGCATTTGAATATTACAACTGAGGCAGTGAAACAGATGTTTCTGCAAAATCCTGATTTCTGCACTTATCTCCTTTTTCCAGTTTTTGACGTCATAAACTTTAATTTACATGTGAAGTTTTCTTTATCTGTTTTCTACAGCACTTTAAATTATGGATGTTTTATTTTACGTTACTTATTGGTGTAAATATTTGCGTAATTTCGTTAAAACCATGTGCTCCCCTAATTGTTTTGAGCAGTGTATATATATACAGTAAACTCTCTGCAAGGCAGACTTGTGTAAGACACAAATCTGTCTAACTCAGAAAGATTTTCAAATCCCTGCGAATCCATTGAGATGAGTAAAATTTGTCTAAGGCAGAATATTGTCTACCACGCAAAATTTTTTCGGTCCTGATCGATTCCGCCTTAGACAGAGTTTACTGTATGTATATTTAATAGTTTAATATTTATATATATAGGTTTTTAAACTACATGTGCTCAGGAGACATTGGGCAGTGAAGTGTAAATTTTGGAGGAAGAGGGATTTTAATGAAATTTTTTAAAAAGCAAAATCTACATAAACAAAGAAGATTCTAACCCCTAAATAATCATAATATAAATCATAATATATTTCTTAAATAACTGAGAATTTTTTTAGATTTAGCATATTTAACTAATTGGTCAAATTCATACAATTTAAGTAAGTATTAATATACATAATGTAAATCTATAATAAACATATAATCTAAACAAAGTAAAAAGAAACAATTTTAAAAGAAAGTAAAGTATCAGGAAGTATAGGTATTTAAAAAAAACTACCATAGAAAGTGTTTTAACTTCAGAAACTTGTTCATGTAAACATATAAGAAAAATAAAATATATACTACTTGCAAGCAAAGGAGAAGATGGAGTCCCAATAATTAAATATGTATGTACATCCACATAATTGCAGATTCCTTGGTTACACTTCTGATAAAAACTATGTAATGCATTGATATCAACACAGTTATTTGTTTTTAAAAATTTTTTGAAAGCTACAATAGATTTATCTTCAGAATCTTCATTTTCATATGAAGTTACATATTTATTGTAGAATTTTAAAATTTCATCATTCTGTACATCAATATCAGCACAATCCTGAAAATACAATAAATAAATAACAGAATATTTTTAATACAAAATATTCAATTAGTACAATTCAAGTCATCAAAATGCAAATCTGCAATCTGCAGATCAGCATTTCAACTTTGATAAAATTTTACTATTCTCTTCATCAGGGAAGAGCATACATATATACTTTGGATCAAGGTTTCCACTGACTTTTGACTAATTTTAGTAATATGACTAATCAACAAAGGAAACCTATAGATATATAAAAGTATTAGGAAAAATTTGCTGTAAAACATCTAAAATCACTTTTTTACTCCCCCCTCCCCCCCCCCCCTCCACTAACATACCCCTTTTTTAGACTCTTATTTAATTCAACTTGTTTTTGTAACTTAAGATCAAATTTTGTAATCCCTTTTTAACTAACTTGCTGACATACTAGAACAGTGGCAGAGCAGTCCTTAGTGAAAACGAGGGTGGATGCAAGAACTTTTGCAGAGCCCTTTACTTCCAAACTAGTTAATATACCCTCCCATTTCCCCAATTGGGAAATTGGGGTATTTTTTATTTACATTTTATTTTAATTTAGCTGGGGTATTTTTTATTTACCAAAAATATTGAATAGTAATTTTTGCTTTATCATGTTGGAGCAGTATTTCTCTTTTTTTTTTTTTTGGTAAATTAGTGATATTGTACAGTTGTTAAACCCCTCACTGACAAGCCCGTGTTAATACGTTCACTAAGCTCCAGGTTTCACTGCAATACAAGCAATATTTAAAGTAATATAATTCTATTGATTTAATGTATTTTTAATACATTGAACAATGATTAATACTTCCAAGGATTGCATTCATATTCGTTATTAAGTTTTTTTATAAAATGTTCAAAGAATATTTTTTTTTTAGCATTTAAAACAAAATGCAGAGAAAACAACATTACAATTTTGCCCTTTTCTAAGACAGTCGGGGGGTTAAAAAGAAAAGACAGAACCCCCCCCCCCCCTCTAAGTTTTAATTGCCAAATTACCACAGAGAAATGCAAAAGGTATTTTTCGACTGGGAATTGTATCTAATTTTCATATCTGAATACAAATTTTGAGATAGGGGTCATCTATGTATTAAAAATTGTATCGACTTTGAATTTTCTAATGAAACCCACTTTTGACAACATGTTTTTTCTTTTTAATCAAGGTAGCCCGTAAAAAAGCATCAATTCAATTGTATACTTTTTCTCAGAGTTAAAAGTCTGAGGATGCTAATGTTAATCCACATGACAAACTTTTATTTATTATCTCCCCGAAAATCATCCGATTGATTTTTAAAAATGCAATACAATGCATAGATACAAAAATATTTCAGGTATTTTTTCAATATATTTTTTTTTTTAATTATGAAAATTACTAAAAAAATCACATTTTAAAAATTATGTCTTATGATCTACATTAATTCTCACAGAAAACAAACCACAATTGTACAAAACATGGGTATGCAAATGCACAGCACATTTCAATCCCCTGTTTTCGAAATATAGATAAATTTTACTTTTTAATTTGGCTTAAAGGGACCGTCTCCTGTTATCAAAGCATTCACAGAAAAAAAATGTTGATTCCTTTATGATAAAAAATATATATGCTAAATAGATTAACCCTTTATGATTCAATAACTCTGATTTGAAAAATATTTACTCAGATGTTATGCATCATTTTAAGCCTGTAAAAAGCAAAAAAATGAAAGTTAGAACATTAAAAAAAATTGACTAAAAGATACTTTTCACACCTAGAACAGGGTTGCAAAAAAGCCGGCTAAAATTAAAAAAAGCCAGGCCGGTGGCTTTTATTGGTTTTAACTGGCTTTTTTTGGCCAGAATTGGCTTTTTTTGGCCATAATTGGCTTTTATACAATAAAGCATTGTAATTATAAACTACACATTTTAAAGTGTTTTTAATTAGTTTTAATGACATTTAATTGATTTACAGTTTAATAAGTAACCCAATTTCTCAATAATGAGGGCATTAAAACTGGAATAAAACTTAGACGATTTTGCTTGTGATTTGTATTCTGAATTGCAGAGTCAGATAATATAGACGAACACGCAAACGCTGTTCGCAGAAAATTTTCAAAGTTTGCAGACAGTTCTGATGGTTTTTTTTATTATTTTTTTACAAATTTCTTCATAAAAAAAAAAAAGAAAAAAAAAAAAAAAAAAAAAAGACCCCGGGTGGAGAATTGGTGCGAGGCCCGTCGCATACTCGTGAGAAAGTCCACATACTATTTTTCAACTGGAGGAAAAAAAAAGTTATCTAAAAAGCATTTGCCATGTACCATGGTACAGTATTTTTTGGAAGAAGCGCCGCGGCAAAGTGCGCTGCTTATGCCAAAACGGCAGGTACAATGCTTTTTTTTTTCTCCTGCCATGGCCGGTAGCAGAAACAGTGCAGCACCGAAGCAGGTGCTGCAGATTAATTTAACAGATTAAAAATTAATTTTGTGTAAAAAGTAAATGTTAAATGTTGATCTCTTTTAAATAAAGTTTATTTGGTTGGAAATTTTAGCGAATGTTTATGCACTTGTTCAGCATTTCTCTGCGATTTGCAGCAATTTTTTTACATTTGAAAGGGGAATTCAGTTTTAATATCTTAGTAAATATTATCCTCTTTTGAATAAAGTCCGATTCAGAAAACTGGAGGAGTGGGGGGAGGATTGAGTGCATGTAACGTAATGTGAGGGATTGGAAAGAGGAATTTTTCATTTTTGCTGTTAGTGGTGATATAGGACTCAGGAGGAGCGTGGCGTTTTACTGCAGAAAATTTTTAAGAAATTATTTGAGTTTGCAGACAGTTTTACATTTTATCTAAGTCTGCTGAATTGCAAATATGTCAGCTAAATTTTAAAAGGGCCATACCAACTGCCAATTTTTTCATTTTTACTGCTTTATAAAATTAAAGAGGACAATGGTTACTTAGTTATATATTTTATTACTTAATTTTAAGAGCTATTAATATACAAGTCTTATTTTATTTCTAGCAAACATTTGAAATTATACATAGTCATATTAATAAAAACACCACCATTTCTCACTATTAAAAACATTATGAATAGCATATGCATGAATATGCTTAGCAACAAGCTTTTCAAAATTTTATTTGGAGAATTTTTTTTTTTCTTGTTTTAAATGCTCTATTTTTTATACACTTATGTACCACTCTCCTCAAATGAAACATCTTTTCTAATTTCTCTTTTAACATTTATAACTTAATCTCTCCATATGGACACATAAGAATGTTTCCATTTTGATGTGCTACATTTTGTCATTAAGGCTTTTAAATCGAAAAGGGCAACTTTCTGACATAAGTTTTAATTTATTTTTGTTCAGAAATGCATGAAACTAGCAGATGTTGTTGTTCAGAAACTATGTAATTGTGCTGTTTTTTGTTTTTTTTTGCAAATGCAATAGATTTTTCAGAAAATAGTGTCAAAGTGAGCATTTTGAATCAAATTTCTGCACGAAAGAAGAAACCACTCAGAAAAGGGTGAAAAAACAGTTTGTCACGTGATCAAAATCTCTTATAACTCAATAGGTAATTGATGGATGAGAAAATGGAAAACACAGTTCGATTCCAAATCGCTTCCATGGTCAGGCTTTCGAATTTTACATCTTTCCCTTAAAAAATGAATTTTTAAATGTGTCAAAACATTTTGCGCTTGTTAAGCAGAGCAGTTAAGAACAGTTTTAATTAAATATAATCTTTAAAATGTGTAGTACATGTGGAGCTATATTAGTGTTGACGCTAGAAAAAAAGGACCGTCGGGCGTGTATTTTTCAAAAAGGTGTCTATTCCAAAAAAAGGGTACATTTTTCAAAAAGGAAACACTGTTCTAAAAAAGGGTGCATTTTTTTTCAAAAAAGGAACACTATTATAAAATAAGGGCACATTTTTTTCAAAAAGGGCACACTTGTACCTTGTTCATAAAACATATTTTGAACTGGTTTGTTTAGAGTCCCTAGAATTTGCGATATTTTTCCGGTATCAATTGAATTACCATGGGGTGCATGGGAAGTGTTAAAAAGGGCAGCCGGGTGCATCAGAAGGGTTTAAAAGAGCCGCCGGGTGCAGAAAGGAAATATAAAGGCCCGCTGGGCGCTGCGCCCTGCTAAAGTGGCTTAGAGTCAACACTATATATATAATATAGAATTTCAAAACACCAGTTTAGAGCCTAACTTATATCCTTTTCAATGTTTATATATATATATATATATATATATTTTCTTTTTCAGACATAATGCATTCACAATTGCCTTCTAGAAGTTATAAAGACTTATTTATTTGATAAAATTTAATAGAAATCGATAATTTTTTCTAATAGAAAATATTTATAAGTGTATTAAAAATTAATTGATCCAAATTTAAAATGAATTTACTGTAAACCAACTTTAAAAAATGAAAACTGGCTTTTTTCAATAAAAGCCGGCAACCCTGACCTAGAATAAACAGAAAATTACACTCTTCTCATAAATACTCTCCATTTTATAATGCAAAATTTTAAAGTATACAAAAATACCTTTAAAAAAACCTATTTCCGGACGTCTCCAACTCTTTTAACTCAATAAAATTTACGAAGTTAATTTTAGCAATAGCGACAGGAAACTGCTCAAATTATCTGTAACATGGCGATACAAGGGATTAAAGTGCACTTAAAGGCTTATTAAAAAAAACTTTTAACAACTAAATCTATTAGTTTCATACACATGCCAATTTGTTACTCTATTAAGAGTCACTGTTTTATGATAATTAGTCGTTGGACAAATTACCTTTATTTTGACATTATATGACACTCATATAAAAAAAAAATGACACTTAATATGTCTTTTTTGCATAAATTGTATAAACTGGAATTAGGATTATATACTATAAAAGAATATTCATCTGGAAAGTTATAAAAAATCACCCATTTACATGCTTATTAAAATTACAATCTAAAAAGGATTTTCAATTCAGCTCTTTCAAAAAAGGAAAAAAAGGGTACTACTTTATTATCCTGTCGACCAAAAATCTATCGCCAAACTATAAGATTAAATGCCAATAATAGATGATCATAAATGTCACATTGACAATTCACTTGACATTAAACAAGTTTCATGTGTTTGTCAAGTGATTTTTAATTTGATGCTTTATTTGTATTCTTTATTAAAGTTTCACTAATTTATTTGTTCTTTTATTATTTAAAATAAAAATTATGTCAATTTGTATAATTTGGCGAGTAGTTTGGTGACTTGTATAATTTGGCAAAATAGGTCGATGGGGTAATCAAGTAGTACTAAAAAAATCAATATTTTTAAATTAAAAGAAGTTTTTCAGACAGCTTATTTACTTCAATGTTTCTTTGTGCATCAAAGAAACAGAATAGAATATCTAAAAAATAGACTCATATAATCAGCAAAATTACTTCATTACAATCACGTAAATAGTTATGCAGCCAAAAAACATAATTTACCATTTTTTTTTAAAGGAAAAGAAATAAGACTGGATTAAAATGCAAAAATATTAGAAAAAAGAGGAGGTGGGGAAGCAGGGGGAGATAAAGTAAAAAAGTATCATGTTATTAAAACATAAAATATTTAAAAATATTAATAGATAAAACTGAACTTTTACATAGTTTTTCATTTTTATTTTATTAAGGTGTCATAGAAATAAACATAAGCGATACAAACAAGCATAAAACAAGTAATGTAAATTATTCTCTTAATCCAATTACATTACATGATCAAAGGAAAATTTTATTTTAATAATAGCTTTTTACTGCTAAGTTTATAATTAACCAGAGAAATAATAATAGTATAAACTAATAGAATTACAAGCTGGAAAATCAGACTAAAAAAAAAAATAATAATAAATCTAAGTTCTTTTCTTAAGGATGTAGCGTTACATCAAAAATCTTACTAGTTTTCTTTCATTTATCTGATCAGGACTTTAATTTCAGGGCAGGATGGCGGGATTTGCGCCAAAATTTTAAAATGCTGCCTAAAAGTATATCACGGGCGGGAGGCTCCCGTCCAATAAAACATTCAGCCTTTTCTGGAAAATTTTGCATTTTGAAACTACGATCAACGCCTTGCAAATTCCGTGATATTTTTACGTGACTGATTGACACATTTGGCGAGCGTTTTACCATGAAAGATCGTTGAAATTCAAGATTTTTTCCCCCGACCTATAGACAAATTTCACTATTTTTTCCCCGAGATCAGTTGACAAGTTTCGTGTTATTTTCCGCGACCGACTGGCTCATTCAAAGGGTATTCTGTTCTTTATATTCCAAAAGTTTACGGCATTCGGTTCCAAAAATTATGAAAATCAGTCATCAAATTCAGACAGAAAAATGTCACGAATTTGGACAAATGATCGCCGAAAAAATCAATTTCGCCAATCGTTCGCAGAAAAATATCGCAAATTTCATTGCAAAGGATCGCGAATTTCGCCAGATGGTCGCGAAAAACGTAAATTTCGTCAAAGGATCTTGAAAAAAGAGAATTTATAATTATAATGCATAATTATTCTGAGTTGTTGATTTAAATTGCTTCAGTGGTATTTTGTCATGTCTTTTTAATGCAGTTCTTTAACACTTAAAATTACAGTGGGTTTTAAAGATATTTTTTTCTCCCTCCCAAATAGCTTAATTCCCCTCCATTTATAAATGTTGGTAGGGAGACTCCCTTCCTAGGAAAAATTGAATTTCAAGCCCTGCTGATTAATTTAAAAAAAAAAAAAAAAAAAAAAAAAAAAAAAAAGCGGCAAAAGCTTTTATTAAAATTAACTTAAAAAATTCTCCACTTGTGTTTCAGTTTGAGAATATTGAAAGAATGTTTCAAAAATCTACCCTTGGTAAGCTGTTTTTAAAAAGAAAGTTTGAGGCAGTAAATACTTTCAATCCAGTTCATTTCTGTGATATATAAAGAAGCATTGAAGGGTAAAATTATATGAAAACCTCAATTGTTTTTTTTTTTCACTATTTAAAAAAACTATACATAGCAATATAAATTACAAATATAAAACAGTAATATATTTATCACAACATATATATCACAAAAATTATAACTCACATCTTTCTTTCTTTGTATTGCTAAATACAATTCTACTGAAGAAATCAAATCCTTTAGGTTTAAAAACGTAATTTTATCCTCTTTCAGTGAGTTCATGGTTAGATATAAGTCAAAAAAGTAATTTGTCAAGGGCACACTTTTTTCAAATTCAGAGACATCTTCACAATGCATTATGGTGATAGCTATAAAATTAATAAAGGAGAATAAATTTACATGAAATTTATGCTAGTAATTTAAAACAATTAAAAGTTTAAACAACTTTATATGATAAATAAGGTTTCTAAATTACTTTTTTTTTTTTTTTTTTTCAGAAACTTGGGATGATTAATTACCATTAATATTTCATGACTCACTCAATATTATTGGCAATTTAGCTCACAGGTTATCAAAGCCTGAGAGCTTATGTGCCCGCAGGTTTTGTATGCATGTACGTACGTACGTAGTGCGATAACTCTTGATAGAAATATCCGATTTGCTTCAATTTTTTTTCTAGTTTCATTTTCATAAGGCACTTCCCTGATTAGTTTTGGGGGTTCATTGGTTAAGTATAAAGGGGGGTATGGGGGCCTAATCCCCCCTTAACTTAGATAAACGGGTTTTTCATGCAGAATTATCAGATTTGCTTCAATTTTGGTATATTGGTTAATTCTGATAAGGCACTTCCTGATTCGATTTGGAGGGAGGTTCATTGTTTAAGTATAAAGGGAGATCTGGGAGGAATACCCCCTTAATTTAGATAAATGGGTTTTCTTATCCGATTTGCTTCAAATTTGGTATACCAGTTTATTATGATAAGGCGCTTCCCTGATAGATTTAATGGTTCATTTGTTAAGTATAAAGAGAGGAACGGGGGGGGGGGGGGGGGGCTAATACCTCTTAATTTAGATAAATGGGCTTTTTTATCCTATTTGCTTCAAATTTGGTACACTGGTTTATTCTGATAAAGCGCTTCCCTGATAAGATTTGGAGGCTCATTGGTTAAGTATAAAGATGTGAAACAGGGAGGGGGGGGGGGGGTTAATCCCTTCCTTAATTTATTTTTCGAAAGGCATTATTCTTTTAAGTAAGAGTATAATATACATTTAGTGTGAATAGACTACGAGCTCAATGCCATCAGTTTAACTGGGCACTTTTCTTTTTTATTAACCATTTTCTACACTCGTTGGAACACATGTGTCGTGTCAGTAGTCTAAGGCAGGTTGGACACTGAGATGACATTAGGAAAATGAAGTGCGAGATAGGAGAAAAAACAAATCAAAACAAAGGAGAAAGCCATTTCAAACCTGCCCCCCCCCCCCCCCCTGAAGTTGTGCAACATGTTGCACGTGTTGCCTCAGTGTGTAACCTGCCTAAGGGTTAAGACTATTCTGATATTCAAATTATTCATTATTTCCTGACAAACACTAAATAATTTTCATTTTTACACACATCAAATTTCAATTGTTTTACTTGGGTGCCAAAGAATTGAACCAACTTATTTTACTTTCTACTAAAAGTATTTTTTTATTACTATTATTAGAGTTAAATGTTAATATTTAAATTGATTTCCATAAGATGAAAATCAGAAAAAGTTATCAATTAAAATAAAAGATATACCAATTTATAAAAACTCTATACAAGGGCTAGAAAGGGTTGTAGTTTGTGTTTTTTTTAATTTATAATTATAAAATCATCTAAAATTACTGTTAATTTATTTATCATATAGAAAAATTAGATATACTCCCTTTTAAATTATTATCTTTACCAAACACAATAATACATTTTCTCTTACAATTACACTTTATGTTACTGAGCTAGTGCATTTTTTCTGCTTCCCTTTCCCTGTGCTTATAGTGCTTTTTATAATGACTAGCACACTCTTTTTTTTTTTTTTTTTTTTTTTTTTTTTTTATAGAGTGAACATTGCATTTTATTTCATAAAATTTTGTATTTTAGATTAGTAATGGAGTTTAATGCCCTCTTTTGTGAAACTTTTATTTTAAAATATAATCATTTGGGGATTTAATTATTGTTTATAATTATTTATTTATTTTTTTTTTTTGCTTTGGCTTTTTTATTATATTCTTTCTTTACTTCTTTAGATTAATTTACCTCTCTAGGTAACCAATTCAAAAAATTGTCCATTGATGTCATAGTCTAAAAGGCAGCATCACATTCTTGCAACCCATTTTAGCATCAATGATTTTGCTACATATGATAGATTAGATTGTACAGATAACGAAATTGCCAGTCAGCTGGTGCACCAGCAGGATGTGTCACCATAGCAACTTTGCACAGCTTAGTACAATGTGAAATAAATGGCAATCCGATTACTGATGTTAATGCAACAAGGGTGTAACATCAGTAGTTGGGTCACTATTCATTTAACATTGCAGTATGGTATGCAACGTTACTATGGCAACCCGTCTACCACTGGTGGGCCACCTGACTGTTCGTTTCTTCATTATCTGCAAAATCTAATCCATCACCATCATATATCCCAAAATTATCCATGCTAAAATAGTTTGCAAAATTTGTATAGTCCACCTCCTGGACTATAACTATAACAGCTGCAATATTCTCTATTTTTGTTCTTGTTTCAGATCAAGTTCATTTGGGTTCTTCCTTTAACCTCCTCAGACCCGATGTATCCTATAGGATACACATCTTTACAATCTTTTTTTCGTATATAAATAATGTTAAAAAAGGGGGAAATTGGTGTGTATGGAGCCTTACAGATAGCAGAACTAAACAAAATAGCAATTTGTTTCTTATAGTGCTTTTTAAGCGAGATACGTGTTATATCAAAATGGCTTGCAGCAAAAATGCACAAAATGTACAAAACGTAAAAGTAAATAGTTTTTCAGTACGTTAAGATATCATTTGTAGAGTCCATTAGAAATAAAAAATTCTTAAATGTATAATTATTTCATGTTTTGCATTGTTTTTTCAATGCAATGCAAAAGGAAAGTAAAATAAAAAATCCTAACTAATTGTCAAAAAATGTACTTATTGGGTCCACATGTATCATCGAATTTTATGTACAAAAAATACATTTTAATTTTTTTCGCTTTTCAATCTTTCTTTGTTATCGGTTTGTTAATATAAATTCATAATTGAAGTAAAACAAAACATAATAGTAAACCCTGGGGTCTGAAGAGGTTATGCGATTGATCAGTATATACAGTAGAACCTCTTATCTGAAACTCTTTTAACTGAAATCCATTTTTAAAGCTTTTTTTTTGTTTTTAACTACTATATTCCTTGTGTGCAAGCGGTCCTTTCCGAACTACGAGCACATATAAATATTTTTGATCCCATTTCTTGGAGTTCCTTTGAATTTAACTTGAGGTCCCGTAAGTTGCAGAGTAGAACAAAGAAAATGAACAAAATAGCACTTCTGAAGCTTTTGAATGTTTTGCAAAAGGTTTGGCAAGGCTGGAGCAGCAGAAAGACTGTGATACTGGTGAACTAATAATATTTAAAAACTCCATGATAGAGCTTCAAAGCAAAGGCAATCAAAACTGCGATAAGCAAAACATTTTTTCTAACCCATATGATATATGTAAAAGGTACTTAATCTCAAAATTAAAATTTAGGTAATTTATTCTTGTTTCTATTTTGATATTGCTTTATTTTTATTAAGCACTTGTTACCAGGGTTCTCGCTGTCACTCGACATTGCGCCAAATCACGACAAAATGTTTCATTTGGCGAGTAGACGGATGATTAGACTCGCCAAATTGAGAGTGCCCAATTTTTGCTCATTTTTTTTGGTGTGTGTGTGTGTATCAGTACAGGCGACATTCTTATTTACATTACTGAATGATTGATGCCACTTGTGATGTTCAGTCGTATCGTACAGTTTACATTACTTTTAGAGATACTAAACCAACACCAAGTCAATTTAGCATCAGTAAGCAAAAATGCCATTTCAGTAGCTGTTAATGTGTCCAATAGGCAACAGTACTATTTTGAAATTGCCTTTGAAATATGGGCTTCAATGAAAAGCCAAAGAATTCAAGAAAAATAAAGTTTTTGACATATTTTGTTGGTTATATTTTGAATTTTTCAGAATTCATTGAATGAATTCAGAATTTATTGAAACCCTGAGTTAACTGGGATTGGAAGTTTTATTTCATAACATTTTGTCGAGTTAAATCAAATTTAAAAATTTTTTCTTGATGCCGCAGGACATTTAGAATACAGTTATTTTTTTAGAATCTGGTTGCGGATAATTAAATTTAGATGAATAACTGTCCTATAAACATTTTCCAAAACTTAGGTTATTTTAGAACATATTGAAAAAGGGGATACATTAAAGGGTTAAAGATCTAATTTTCAATGTTTCACAACGAATTTATTTTGCTAATTTTCTTTTCATTTGGCGAATGTTTTTTACTTCTGATTAGCCAAATTGCTAACGTTCGTAAAAAGTCAGCGAGAATGCGGCTTGTTACCATAACACGAAACACTGCATATATTTCTCCTTAATCTTGAAATTGAAGCATTCTCGATAATCCGAAAATTTTGATTTTCTGAAAGATGGTTGGTCCCAATTACTTCGGATAATTGAGGTTCTACTGTATATTCAAACGATTATGATAATGATACTGGTTGACTAGGATGAACTAAAGAGAAACTATTTTCAAGAAACTTAGTATTTGAATTGCAGGAAAGCACATCTTGCAAAAGAAATAATATAGAATGGAGGAAATTATAAATCAGAATAACCATTTATCCCAATTTACCATAAAATTTCATTATTACCAACTTGTCACTTTTAACCCCTTCGAGACGAGTGTCTTTTGCAGAATTTGTAATCTTTTATCGCCAGTTTTTTAAAACAGAAATTTTTGCCTAATTGAATCGAGAAAATCCCTTGATTAAATAAGGCAAAATTCACAATAAAAAATAACTGGTGGAAATTATCAAGGATTCTGAGCATCTTATATGTCACGTATATGTGACGCTCATCCTGAAGGGGTTAATTTCTAAAAAAATAACACTAATCAGGAATTATATGGGTGTAACACTTGACACAGCTTGTAATTTTATATACTGTGATAATCTTAAAAACAAAATACTTATTCACAACATTATAGTATTTGTAATTTAATAAAATCTACAATAAGATAAAAAAAAAAAAAGTATTTTTCAATAAACAAGATTTATATAGAAAGGTACATCTTATTTTACATATGTTTGTTTTCAGCAATTTCAATTAGCAGTTTAAATGTATGTATTGGAATGACCATGGATCTAAGTTTTTATTAAGAGCCTACTTCAGTCAAACGAAAAGACCCGTTCGCTAATGCTAATCCTATGGAAAGCATTTATAAAGATATCTCGTTTGAATTTAAATATTTTTAAATGATTTTTTTTTTTTTGCATTGAATAGTTGAGATCGATCTGTACAAAGACCGTCGAAAAAGTAAAAAACGGCCTGCATACAGATCGATCTCAGTTATCCAATACAAAAAAAAATCATTTTAAAATATTGAAATGCGATCGAGATATCTTTATACATTTCTTCCATAGGATTAGCATTAGCGAGCGCGTCTTTTCGTTTGACTGAAGTAGGCTCTTCAGTCCAATTTAGTTAATTAAATAAATTGGACTTAATTAACCGCTTCAACGTTTGCCCCGAGAACAGTCGGAAGTAAAAGCACTGTTTCCCTATACCTGCTGGTGAAGTGGTTAAAAAGATGATTCAATCATTGAAAAATAAGGGATTTGAAGACTTAGCGCAATATTTTAAATTTTAATAAAACCACTTTTTTAAAAATCTGAAAAAAATAAGTTATAAAAAGATGAGATGGTCAAAAATTATCCTGGATATCTGGAGATCAGGAATTATCCCAGGTGACTATAAATCAAGTTTAACAATAAGATTGTTTTAATATTATAAATACTAGTGGATCCTACCCAGGTTACAGGACATACTGCCTGGTGCACAAAACATAGGTTGCAATCATTTTTAAAAGAAACATTAATAATTACTTTAATTTTTATATATTTTTTTCTTAAATTGACCACTAACAACTCCAAAAGCATTTTTATATGATAAATAATTTCAATATGTATTCAAATAAAGTTTTGAAATTTATTAAAAATATACTTTCGTAACAGTCTCATGCCAGCAGTCCTGAGTCAAAGATTTCTCTATCTAAAGCAACTTTTTTTATTGTGATTATTTCAGTGTTGGGGTGCATAGTTTGATTATTAAACTTATGTTTTACTTTTTTTTTTTTTTTTTTTGGTGAAGTTTTAATTTGAGTATGAAATATTATCCGGAAACAAATTCTGAGATACTTAAAATTGTTTTATTCTTGAAAATTATTTTGAAAACCATAAAAAGTCAGTAAATTGAGATACAGTTTTCAAACAAATTGCACTTGAAAAAACATCCCCCCCCCCCCCTATTCAAAGATGTAAAAATTTAAATTATGCAATGTTTAGAAACTAAAAAAATTGTGATTAAACAAAATAGACTGGTCTTCCATGTTTTCTTCCCAGTCCGTTGCCATTGTCAATATGATATTCAGTGTTTGTTCATCACAGACATGTTTTTGCTTCATAATATGGATTTAGGTAATCTTTTTCTGATACAAAGTTAATAAATTTTAAGTCTTTTGTAATAAAATTTTTAAATTCATGTTGATTTTTTGCACTGTATGAAATTAATAAATACATATTCAAATACTAATTTACATTAGAGATGCAACGGATATCCGATATCCGGCTGATTTTTCAATATCCGAAATACCGTCGGATATCCGAATCACAATCACCGGATATCCAACTTCTTTGCCGGATATCCGGCAGAGTGCAGCAAAGCGAATATATAAGGATAACAGAAATCGTTTGACCCCAAACAATGCCGAACAATTTTGTTTATAATGTAAAATATGAAAGTAAGTTCACTATTCATGAGTAAAAGGTAATTCTCAAAAGTTTAAAGAATTGCCAGCTTTCCTAACATTGATATTTGAACTCTTTATAATACATTTAAGAATTTACGTTTACTTCTTTTAGAAAACTGTACCTTTGCTTTCAGAGTGTAAAACAAAATTTGAAGTTGTTTATTAAAGTATGACTTTATTAATTTTCTTTCTTTCTTTTAAGTTTAACAATTAAACAGGCCTATTTTTAGAAGAAAGTATTGTAATAGAATTTTTTTCGATTTCTGGTTTTCGACGGATTTAGATGTTTTAGGGGTCAGATATCCCAATTCATGTTTATACAAAATATCTGTCTGTCCGTGTGTCGCCATCGTACCATCGAAAAGTGAATGAAGTTATGCATAGAATTGAACCATTTTTTTGTGAATGTTTTTGGCTATAGCCAGGCGGCCCTCCTTCAATATGGAAACATTCCACTGGAAGGGGGAGGGGCACGGTAATCGCGATTTTTGTGCCATTTTCATGATTGTAGCATCGAAAAGTGTATGAAGTTATCCATATAATTGAACAAAATTTTTTGTATTTGTGTTTGGCTATGTCCAGCAGGTTCTCCTTAAATTGGAAATATTCCGCCAGGATGGGGATATTTCCAATAATAGCGATTTTTGCCATCGTAATGAAGTTATTCATAGAATTGAACCAATTTTTTTGTGAATGTTTTTGGCTATAGCCAGGCAGCCCTCCTTCAATATGGAAACATTCCACTGGAAGGGGGAGTGCACTGTAATAGCAATTTTTGTGCCACTTTCATTCTTGTATCATCGAAAAGTGTATGGAGTTATGTATAGAATTGAACCAATTTTTCGGGGGTATGTTTTTGGCTATGGCCAGCAGGTCCTCCTTCAGTTTGAAAATATTCTGCTGGAAGGGGGCGCTATAATACAGATTTTTGTGTTATTTTCATTATTTTACCATTGAAAAGTGTATGAAGTTCAGCATAGAATTGAACCAATTTTGTGGTGTATATCTTTGACTATGGCCAGCAGTTTCTCCTTGAATTTGGAAATATTCTGCCAGAAGGTGGCACTGTAACAGAGATTTTTGTAAAATTTTCTCGATTTTTCGCAGTTTTTTTTTTTGTACTGTATATTGGCGGCTCATGAAGCGAAGGGAACTTCGCATCCTACTAAGCTGGCTATTCACAAACAGCTGATGTACAACAGAATAACGAAAGAAAATTTGATTTTAATAAATATCATGATCATGATCGAGATTAACTTATTCTTATTCTGATTAATTCACTGAAGCAGAAATTTTAGACCAAAATCAAAGTTGGTATAATATTGAACTAATAATATTGAATATTAACATTTGGAACTACTTTTTGAAATATTAAGATGTATGAGATAGAAGAAAGTTTTGGGATTGGCAAATCCAACTAGTTGTTTTTGTAACTTCATTATAAATATTTAAAATTAAAAGTAATTTTTTTTAAATTTTAAATATAAAAATAATTTAACCTAAAATAAAACTAAACGTGACTTAGAGCAAAATTAATATTAAATAATTAAAACAGAAAAAGGGCATCAACTAAACCTATGTTTGGAGAAAATAACTCTTTAATCATGGGTATATTAGTAGATATTTTAGGTTTAAATTATAAAAAGAAAGTATGTAGTATTTCTTTGTGAAAATACTCTACAATTATACACATTAATTGGTTATTTGTTGTACAAATTATCAGTATTTCATTGTACAAATTAATTATTAACAATTATCGATATAGTCAATCCCATATTCAAATCCAGTAGCAATTATCAGCATTTCATTGTACAAATGAACAGAATATTTTAATGTTTAAATTACATTTTTATGCAATATTATTAATATACATTACAGGGCTTGAATATCGAAGCGGGATGGCAGGATTCGTGCCCTATTTATTATGCCCTATTGTGAGCGGGCGGCTCCTGTTTCCAAAAAATCATTTTCCGAAAGTGTTTCTTTGTAAAACGACGAGCAAGTCTCAGGACTGACTGACAAATTTCGTGGTATTTTCTACTATCGATGGGCCGATTTCACAGTTTCTTCTTACGACAGATTGACAAGATTCATGGTTGTTTTTCAGCATCTGACTGAAAAATTTTGTGCTTTTTCTCCACGACCGAATGATGAATTTCACAATTTGTTCTAGAGAACGATCGGTGAATTTCATAATTTTTTTTTTCTCTCGAGATCAATTGATAAATATAGCAATTTTATTCTGTGACCGATTGGCAAATTTCCCTGTTTGTTCTTGCGACATACTGATGAATGTAACGATTGTTTTTCTGCATCCGATTGAAAATTTTCACGTTTTTTCTCTGCGACCGGCTGAGGAATTTCACGATATTTGCTCGTGACAGATCGATTGACGAATTTTGTGATATTTTCCCGCTGCCGATTTCCCCTGCACTTCAGTTTTCTTCTTGCGACCGGTCGACAATATTTTTTATTTATTTTCACCATGATTGACAAAATCGGCGATATTTTTTTTATGACCGATTTATGTATTTTGCGATGTTTTTTCCCTATGCCCAAAATAGCAAATAACTAAAAGGGCAATAATGGCCATCGGAGACTGAACCCTACCAAATTGGCCAATAGTCAGCACTCAACAAAATGAGATTACACTTGTGGTGCACATGAAGAAAAAAAAAATTTTGTTGAACTTAAAAAAACATGTTTAGAAATAACAAACTAGTTGATTCTTGCAATTCACAGATTAGGACATGACTTTTTGAAATCAACCTTTTATCGTGTAATAGAAAAAATCAATGACTATTTCTTTTTCAAACTTTGGATATGGATTTAAAATTCCAATGCATAGAACATAGTTCAATTAACGAAAATACCAGGGACTACAGTTTTGACTATAATTCCATTAAGGATATAATAAAATAAGTTTGTTCAGAAGTGACATACAGTCACCGTAGGATATTGACAATAGAATCGCCGATATGCATTATTCATGTATTTTTAACTTACTGTTAAAAATTTATGCACATCAGATTTTGCAAAGTTTTCTAAAATTTTTTAACATAGCATAACCACGTGTTTCCGATAATTTCTAAAGTTATAAAAGTTGGTCTGTGCTGTTTGTCAAAAGTGTAACTTGTGAAAGAGGCTAAATACCGCAAAATGGAATAAAATCTAAATTAAGAAATTCATTTAGGAACCCAATAGTTAATTGCCCATAACATTAGGTGAAAGTTGAAAGATAGACATGGTATATACAAAACTTGATTCTGTTCCTTTGATTTAATAAAAATAAAAATTTTGGATAATTATCTTGAGTTGTTAATTTAAATTATTTTAATGGTATTTTGTCATGTCTGTATAAATGTAATTCTTTAAGTGGCACATAAAAAATAATGGGGTTTAAAGATTTTTTTTTCCTTTCTAACAGTTCAACTCCCCTGCATTTTTAAATGGTGGGTGGGAAACTCCCCTCCTGAGGAAAACTTGAATTTCAAGCCCTGATATTCAAAGAGATATAGTTTTTGTAAATTATATTTCAATATATTTAAAATGTTTTAATGTTGTGTGAAACATGCTTGTAATTTATTGTTCTGAGATGGCGTTATATAAAGAAATAATTCACCATATAACTAAAAACATATCTAGTGCCGGATATCCGATCGGATATCCGAATCCGGCAGGCAAAGGAGCTTCGGATATCCGGTATCCGGCAAAATCAATATCCGGTGCATCCCTAATTTACATACATTTTCTTTGATAACTAGCTATCATTTTAAGAAGAGTTAAAAAGCTATGCAAAAATATTCTAAATATACACATTAAAAAAAAATAATAATTAAAATTGGTTTTACTACCACTAGAAAAATATATTTATAGATACAAATACATAACAATAAAATATTAGTGAATTTTGGCTCCTAAGTTATTTTATTTTGTAAGAAATCTCGGTACTACTTGGTAATCCTGTCAACCAAAAATCTATCGCCAAACTACAAGATTAAATGCCAATAATGGTTGATCGTAAATGTCACATTCACTTGACTTCAAGTTACATGTTTTATGTCAACAAGTGATTTTTATTTCGATGTTTTATTTGTATTTTTATTTATGTTACACTAATTTATATGTTCTTTCATTATTTAAAATAAAAATTATGTCAATTTGTATAATTTGGTGAATGGTTAGGTGATGTATCTAATTTGGCGAAATTGGTTGACGGGATAACTAAGTAGTACCGAAATGGCGAAATCTCATACTTAGAAGATATAAATCCTTTAACAAGTTAAATTAATCCTTAAAAACAGTTACTAAAAATTTTAATTTTTGCAGTTAAAAAGAAGAAAAAGAACTATAAGAGGGATTGGCAAGCAATCAAACATTTTCAATTTAGTTTGATTCCATGATATTGAAATTCTCTTCACAAACTCAATAATATGCTTAAGTAACTATAAAATCTAAGACACGTTGAAGATTGAACATAAAAAAGAAAATCAGGCAGGGAGATGGATGTTTTTAGACATCGTTTAGATAAAGATCATCTTTAGCTGGTGAAATTCTTATATTAATTAAAATCCAAACAAGTTCATGCAGTTTCATTAAACAGCCATGAAATAATCATATAGTTAATCTTTTTGGTGACTCGAAAAAAGCAATCACTAACCAAACTTTAACTAATCAAACTTTATCTCTATTCCGAATATAAAATAAAAATTACAAATAGATTTTTAACTAACAATGAAAGAGACAAACAGTAAATTCTTTACTCAATTCTGAATATAAAATAAAAATTACAAATAAATTTTTAACTAACAATGAGAAAGACAAGCAGTAAAATTTTTAATAAAACAATTAAGTTTTATGGTGGGAAAAATACAGAATCATAAAATGATACTTTAATGAACATTTCTTACGAAAAGCTTGATCTTTATCCAGTTCATTAGATGTTTTAATGTGATCAAGTACTTTAGAAAGCCACTGACAGCTAGGATCACTCCACCACCATACAGCTACAGATTGTTCCATCCGTAAATGATCAAACTGGAAAAAAATATTGAATTAATCATTAATCTGTCTGAAAAGCGAACTAAGTATAATGGTAAAAATAAACAGGGAAATTTTAAAATTATACAAACAACTCAAAAATTTTATATCTTATTTTTAGACAAGGAAAAAAAAAATTAGTTATAACAGAATTAAACCTAAATATCGTACTAAAATCCGTTGGCCAAAGAAAAACTAGATTGTTTACAATCAAACAACCGCGAAAACAAACTGAAAGTTGAAGTTGAAATCAGAGATTGTTGCAAAGATCGTTATTGCGATCGCAATCCTTGTTAAAGAACCCTTATATATTAGAGTAGGCATACAGGGCTGGAAAATTTGATTGGTCGAGCAGATTTGGTCACAAGCACACTTGACAAGCCAGCCATTATCGATTAAGTTCTGCTCGGTCTTGGTTCTGGCCCAAAACCCGAACCCGGCCCGCGAGCCAGGCCAATTTTCTTTCACAAGACTCGGGCCGGGCCTTGCTTTTTTTCTGCATGCTCGGACCATGCCAGGTTTGATCATCATTCTTTCATGGCCGGGCCTGGACCTTATTTTTTCTGCTGCCTCGGACGGCACGGGCCAGACTTTTTTGTGGGCCGAGCCGGACCTAGACTTCATTCTTCCTAAAGGTCTTCACGGGCTGAAATTTTCAGCCCCGGCCCCTATCCAACCAGTATGAAAATCACTGACCCAGCTCGACGCGGCCTGGCTCGTGAAAAAAATCAGTAAAATGAGGCACGGTCCAACATTTTCTCCAGAAACATCGTATTTTTAAATTGCCATTATTTTGCAATCAAAATTCTTTAAATACTTGTACTATACCATACCAAGTTATTAAAAACATCACACATCATTTTTTCCTTCAAAAATTTCTTTATTGTTTGTATATATTTACATTAAAATTAATTTTTATACTCCGTTATTTTTCATAAAAAACATATATTTTAACAGTTTTAAGATATGCTACATATCAGTATTACGTAGTACATGGCATTTTATGTGCATTGCAGTTTCTGTACTGCCCAGTTCTATAGACGCTTTCAGTCGTGACCAGTGGCGTAGCTACATATTCAGCGCCCTGGAGCAAGTAAAGTTTGTGCGCCCTCCCCTCTTGTCACTCGCAAAAAGCTCTGCGTTTGAAGTTTAAAAATTTATATACTATTTCCAATTCAATTTAAAACCTTGCTTTCCTTTGAAAGTCAAAGTATTTTAACAAATTATCACATGCAAATAATTAAAAATAAATAATGAATAATGAAAGGAAATATAATTCTTTAAGTACGAAGTACCCACCAATATTTTCTACGAATTGGGCAATATTTTCTTTTTAAATGTGCCAATGGGCCAGTACAATCTGCCGCCCTTAATATCTATTTCTTCTTTTCGTTGGTTTCGAAGCATTGTAGAATACTAATAAAAAAAAGTCACACTATTGGCAAGATATATTTATTTATTTTTTCACTTTTTGCAAATGCATGAAACACATTTTTCTGTTTTTAGTGCCAGAAAATACTAAAACTCCTTAAAATTCAAAGTATCATAAATCAGTAAGTTTTGGTCGTACAAAAAATAAATTTTGATTATTTTACCTGTTAAAGTACGACGAAGATTTTTCTAAATATAATATATAGAATTCAGGGATCAAATAAAAAAGTAAACCTCCTAGCTTTTAAAAAAATAACTATTTTGACATAAATTACCTTTAAGAGGATGAAGAGCAACTTTGAAACTTTTTTACTATTGGAACTTATTTCTACAGCTAATGATTTAGAAAATTAGCCATTGGACGACGATAAAAGATGAAACCGAGTTTCTTAGTGGTTTTTGACTATTCTGAGCAATTTTGCTATTCGCTAAAAAAGCTAACCAAATTCAAATAATGGTAGTAATAGATCCGTCATGAAACACTAAGAATGTCAAAACACAAGTAATGAGTTCCACAGAAAAGATTTACTCGTACAATAACATTGAGAGTGTCGCCGAAAGAGAAAAAAACATCTCTTGCAATTTAGCAATTTCAAACTTCAGCTTTCTCGCCAACTGAAACATTTGGCGCAGCGGCGATCGGCAGCGATAACACTGATTGACACCCTTATACAGGGTGATTCAAAACTTATCGTTCAAATTTCGTGGTGAGTGTAGGGAATACGTCAGGAAACCGATTTTACATAAGAAAGCAAGTTCGCAAATGTACGCATGCGTATGTAGAGGGCGCTGTGTGTATCCAACCTTCCATTGTGTCCCAATCATTGTTTTGATTTTCCTAAAACTAGAATTATTTTTCCTCCTATTACCATTTCTCATTTGGACTTCCACGAAGCTTTTTACATCTTTAAAATCTCCAAAAATCTTGTTAATGACCTTTATTCAACACCTTCATTATCTGACGCCTGGAAACTTCTCGTTTAATTTTGTTCTTTCTAGTCATTTTAAACTTTTTTTTTTTTTTACTTTTTGTTTTCATTTTTATTTTATTCATTTTTTGTTAGTTTATTTTGTTCTTTAATTTTAACTTTCTTCGTTCACTTTACTTGTCCTGCGTTCACTTTCCCTGTCCATTTTGTTCACGTAGATGACGTTTCGGACATACTTTTCTATGTGAAATTGGTTTCCTGCCGTATTCCCTACTTCCCCACGAAATTTGAATGATACGTTTTGAATCAGCCTGTATGTTATTCAAGACTGCATTTTTTGCTTTCCATACGCATTACAGTGTAGGGAAGGAAATAGGAAAGTATTATAATCACACTAAAAATTAATGGAAATAACGGTACATTTTTACATTTTCAAATACTCTGAATACGTTCTGACAATTTTTACGATTATTCAACACGTATGCGTGTATGTTAGAATTTCCACACATTTTCCGATTCCCAGAGCAGATTTGGTGTGTTTTTGATGATGTTGGCAGGTATATTATAAATCTGTCGCAAGAATTGTATTATTTTCGAAAAAGTCGGCCAGCAGGTTTGGTATCTAAATTTTTTCAACCATTCTGATGAACATTTCCTCTTGTATCTTAATCAAATTATTTATATTGTTCACGTTCATCTGTTATCTATACAACAACGTTTCACCGCGCAAGACAGTAGCGGCTCGACGAGGGATTCACAATCACTTTACTACCAGTAATTTCATAAAAAATAATTCCTCGTTGTTTAACCATAGAAATCCCACGATTAAAACAGATCAAATTTTATATACCAATATTCTGGTAGAAAAGTGATTGTGCCCAGAAGATTCGCTATTGTACACAGGGTCGGACTCAATCATTGTGAAATACGCATACCTTGGATTTTTGGACGGCGCAACATTTTAGAAACTCATTTTATCACCTTGCTAGTAGAAATCTATAACATCCATCACCATTCCAAATTTTCTTTCTGGTGATGGTTTCCATATCGCAAATGGATCCGAAATTAAAAGTGCCCTTAGAAAAAAAAATCGAAAAAGTATAAAGATAACTGTTTAGACATCGACCTCCTATATTCTATGAAAAAAAAATGAAAATATTGAAATGTAAATGAGAAATTTGTAAAAACGCTGTCATTGGTTTAACAACTTGCGAGTGACTAGTGTAAGAGTCTGAGGCAAATTCTGTATAAAGCTCTTTGTAAGAACACTTCTCTCGCATGAAGAATTTAAAAAACCTCTAGCAACCGGGTATAATCGAATAAGCGAAAAAAAAAACCCTTGAAAAGACGCTGCAACTCAACGTAGACACACAAGATAGCTGACCGCCATCCTGATTATGACATTTATGGACAATATTGAAACAGCCCTTTTCTGTGTTAGTAAGTGTGATTTTTAACGAAAGAGAATGTTTGACTTGCCTTTTATTTGCCGAAAATAGTCTTTATAAATGTTTTCGTGCAAAAAAAAATTATATAATAAACGTTTGTATAGGAAAATTATAATCACAACATTGTACGATTACAAAAAGTCTACATATTTCAGACAAATAATAAATGATTTTTCAAACTAAATAAAATACGTATATATATTTTGAAATAGGGGCGACGCTCTTTGATTCTAGATAAGCTGAAAATTCTTGGCGTAGATCATTTCGCCATAGGTAATAAGATTACAGAATATGCATTAAGTTTAAAAGGATTTAATGATCCTCTAAAACAAAAACTTTCAAGAAAAAAATTTACTTCTTCTGCTTTGCAAACAGAAAAAAAACCATTAACAAAAATAATCCTTCAAAAAAGTTTTTTTTTTTAATTATTAAATAATTTAAGCATCAAATCTAATGATTGTAAGAAATTTTGTTACTATTAGCTTTACCTGACGGAGGGCGCAGCTTTACCTGGTTTAGGGTGCACCGACCCACAGCCGATTGCCCGGCAGGCTAGTCTCAGGAAAAATGTGACTTAATTTAGTAAAATTCTATTTTTTTTTATGGCCTTGTTTCAACACGGGAAGAATGAAAATTTGTTGAAAATTATGTCATTACAAAAATGTTTAAAACTTTATAAATGAGAGTGCACGTTTTCTTTAAAACACAAGGTCATTATCACCTGTGGTAATATTTCAAATTTTGTTTAAAATTAGGATGCAAGTTTTTATTCATTATTATACTTTTCTGGACGAAAACACACACACAGTATTTCTGAAAACTATTCCGAAAGTTGAGTGGAGTAACACCAGATTTTGCTTTTCATTTTATAATTCAAAAATTCATTCACTACTAATGTGATATCGGATGGTGGCGGTGAGTAAGAAAATAAGAGGGGGTGTGGTAGAGCCTGATTATGGCCTAAGCAATGTCACATTACTATTTTTGAAAAATGTTTGCCTCATTCAATCCTAAAATTCAGCGATTAAATAAAGTTTAATGCGGAAAAATACTTTTCGAATAAAATGATGTAAATTTGGATAGGCGATAATCCGGTCCTAAGGAACACTAAATTTAATACTTATCTCTTTCTCTCTTTTTAAAGGAAAATGCTTATGCATTTGAAAGTTCGCCTTATTTTCAAAATCTCAAAAACAATATGCACAAAATTTAATTTGCCACTTCCCCCTCACCCTCTAAATTTTGTCGCCGTGGAATATGCCTAAATCCGACTCTTATTATTGTTTTGTAATCCGTATTGGTGCATGTTTAGTTTCAACAAAACAACAAAAAAACTTCAAAATTTGCGTTTTCTTGGTTTTTCGTTTGTAAAATAGTCAATATTTTTCTTAAACTTGTCAAACTTTTTTTTTTTTTTTCGAATCTTAAAATAATTAAATAGCAGTTACATTGTAAATATAGGTTTCTCAGCGGTGATTTCTTTGGCTACCATTATTTCCATACAGTAATCATCATAAATTTTTAAAACATTTTCAATAGAAATGTACTAGGAAGATTTTTTGGAAATAGTTGTAGCTAATAAAGTGACCGATGAGAGTCCTGTAAATAAGTTTTGATTACTTTAACATTTGAAAATCTTCAATTGTGGTCCATGGAAAAGTTAAGTTAAAAAAAAAAATCAGGCATGGTGAAACTGTGTGGAAGTTATTTGAGGCTGCAATACAGTATGAATCAAAATTAAAACTTCGCAATTGGAAGTAATTTCTTTTAACTATGAATAAAAATATGTTTTAAATCGAAACAATTGAGGTTAAACAAAAGATAAAATATCGTAGGAATATTCTGCTTGTAACAAGATTCATCTATAATATCTGATTTATAAAAAAAAATAAAATGAATGCAAATATTTTTGCAAATCTGTATTTCGCTGTTTCTAATTTTGCGCCCTTAGGATTCGTGCGCCTGGAGCAGTTTGCTCCAACTGCTCCACGGTAGCTACGCCCCTGGTCGTGACGTCAGATATGACGTTTTTCTTGGATACTGACTCCAAACAAACAGTTGCTTTGCTGCATTTTCTACTTTTCGTATATATTATGGCTGTATTTTACAGCTGTATCGCACCGATATGTATTTTAATACTTTATATGCACTGGTAACATTTTCTACGATTTATATTTAATAAGAAATTAAACTGGAATCAGTTTCCAATCAAAACGTCACGATTGACGTCACATTGAAAGCCGTTCTCCGCAGCTTCCTCAGTTTTTTTTTTTTTTTTTTTTTTTTTTTTTTTTTTTTTTTCAAACTGAGCGACTTGTAGTGACTTCCGGTGATCACTGCGCAATCTCAGAGCATCGGCGCAAGGAAAAAAAAAAAAAAAAAGAGTTATTATTATATACATGATGAAAATCCTGTCACTATCATTATCCTTAGGGCTCCTATAATACAGGCTGAATCGTCAAGCATTTTGTTTCCCATTTTGATCAATGAGTGATTGTTACCCACGCGGCGTGGCCAATCGTTTTCTTCCTACCGGCAATTAAATGGCGAAGTGAGTCAGCTTGTATTATAGGAGCCTTAGGAGTCCATGGGCTAGCAAAAAACTGGAGGTGAGAGAATTTTCGAGAACGACACAAAACACAAACTGACAATGGAGGATATTCCAAATATGGGTTCGAGGCTGAAAAAAGTGTCATGATACCGGTAATGGAGGATATTCCATTTGCGTTTTGATCACGTGGTCAAGGTAATAACTTCTCGCGTAAAGAAGGGAAGGTCCCGTAGACGTGCAATATAAATCCCCGCTAGCCAATGAAAAAGTTCATGAGGCAAAGCAGTAGTATCTTCCCTTCTTATAAATTATAAGTTCTTTGGGTAAATTACCGGTATCACGTGACTTTTTTCAGCCTCGAACCCACATTTGGAATATCCTCCATTTATCCAAAGAAATTCTAACTGATAAGAAGGGAAGATGCTACTGCTTTGCCTGTTGAAATGTTTCATTGGCTAGCGGGGATTTACATTACACTTCTACGGAGCCTTCCCTTCTTTACGCTTGACGATTTTACCTTGATCACGTGATCAAAACCCAGATGGAATATCCTCCATTGCAGTGGTGGCCGGTTTCTGAAACTTAAAAATGGGCTCTTTTTAGCATGTGAAACATTTAGAAAATAAAATAAAAATCAGAAATTATTAAAATTTTACTTTTGGTAAAACCAAAGACTTTTAAGATGCACAGACCGGCAAGCTGTCAGTTTAACTGAGGATTTTTTATCACAGCTGTTGTACGGCAGCATATATGTTTTATATTTTAATTTACCTAAGAAAATTATTTTATCAGCGTATTTTTTGTTATTGCGGATCATTAAGTATTATTCGACTCTATTTCTTTAATATTTACTACTAATACTTAAAAAGCTACTCAGAGTACTCTGAAATTAAGTACATTTATTAAAACCTGCAATACGGCAAAACGTGCTACGACGTTGTTGAGTACAAGAATATGAGTTGAGTTGTAGTCTGCCGACTACAATTAATAATTACAGGATAAAGTAAAAACACTGTGAATATATCACATTATTCCCCCCCCCCCTTTTTTTTTTAAAGTCTAATCACGGTACCGAAGAGGTTTTTTATGAATGCGTGAAGGGTACCGACGGACAGTTTCGGAGTTCACAAGAGGAGCACTGTTGGGATCTGAAGATATAACAGGCTCAGGTATGCCAGGATCAGGGGAGTCTATTGGCTGAGGACTAATGGATGGTTCACAGTCCACTGAAAAAGCTGGTTGCAGGTCTGTTCCAGGATCATTAGTGCACAGCTTGATTTTGTCACTTGTGCCAGGATCAGGATCATCTAGATGGGTGGCTATTTTTACAGGTACATCATCTATGTAGTCAGGTCTTAACTAGTCAATGTGAGCTAGATATTTTTTGCTATTAACATTGACATACCATGTTGCGTTACCTTTAAGACCTAGCAACACACCCTTACACCATTGTTGGTTCCTATGAGATCTCACAAATACTTTCTGATTTGTGAAGAAGTTACGAACTGTTTTGTGGGATCTGTCATGATAGTGCTTTTGAGCTTCTTGCCTACCTTGAACATAAACTGCAGAGTATTCTGAGTAGCTTTTTAAGTATTAGTAGTACTAGGGTGCACAAAAGAAATAGGTGTGCGTATTTGACGTTTTAAAAATAGCTCGGCTGGTGTTCAGTTTGTGGTTGCATGTGGCGTTGATCTGTACTGCATCAAAAATCTAGCAATTTTCTGACTTAATGTTGATTTGTCAGACTTGTCAGCGTTCATCTTGTTCAGTGCATTTTTAAATGTTTGCACTGATCGCTCAGGCAGACCATTCGCTTGAGGTCTGTATGTTGGAGTTAATGTATGCTCCACTGCATATGCCTTCAGAAAGGCTTGAATTCATCAGATCTCAGCTGGGGTCCATTGTCTGAGACTAGTTCCAATGGTAAACCATACCTAGAAAATAGACGTTGTAAAACATCTATTGTATACTCAGAAGTAATATATGGCATTGACATTACCTCTAGCCATTTAGAATGACTATCTACTACTATTAAATAATTCTTGCCATCCTTCAGTGCAAAGTCAATGTGGACTCTCTCCCAGGGAGATTTTGCCCAAGTCCAAGGATGTAATGGGGCTGCAGGAGGTGTTCTAGCATTTTGTTGACATGCTAGACATTTGCGTACCATCTCTTCAATGTGTTCATCCATATGAGGCCACCAAATATGACTACGTGCCACAGCTTTCATTTTGCACATGCCAGGATGAGTGTCATGGATCATTTCTAACAATTGGTTTCTATATCTTTCAGATATCACAACTCTCATACCCCATAATACACAATTGTTCTCGACTGATAATTGACTTCTACGATCAAAATATGGTTTGATGTTGTCATTGTCCATTTTATTAGGCCAGCCATTTTGCACAAATTTAAGAACTGGTCCTAAAACAGCATCAGTTCTGGTTGCAGCAGCAATATCAGAGCTTGTTACCGGAAGATCTTCACAAAAGGATATTTTGTAAACCTCATGATTTTCTTCGCTTTCCCTTTCAACAGGTGATCGTGACAGTGCATCAGCATTTGTGTGCTCACTTCCCTTTTTGTATTCAATTGAATAGTCAAAACTAGACAGAAGAACAGCCCATCTCTGTAGGCGTGCAGCTGCAATGGGAGGTATAGCTTTATCTGGGGCAAAATCGAGATCAATGGCTTATGGTCAGTCACTAAAACAAAATTTCTGCCATAAAGATATTGATGGAACTTTTTAATTCCATAGATTATTACCAAAGCCTCCTTTTCTACTTGTGCATATTTTTGTTCTGTTTTAGTTAATGTCCTTGAAGCAAAAGCAATGGGACGTTCATTACTGTTGATTATATGGGATAAAACAACACCAACTCCAAAAGGAGATGCATCACATGCTAATTTTAATGGCAATTTCTCATTATAGTGCACCAATACTGATTCTGAAGATAACATGTCCTTACTGGATTCGAATGCTTCTTGACATTCAGGCGACCACTTCCATGGTGTTTTCTTGTGTAGCAAAAGATACAGAGGAGCAAACGATGTGGCACTATTCGGAATAAATTTCGCGTAATAATTTATTATGCCCAGAAAAGATTTCAGTTCCGTCATATTGGTGGGAGCCTTTATTTTTTTTATACTTCTAACTTTATCATTCGTTGGGTGAATTCCATGTTCATCTATTCTGTGACCTAGAAACTCTACACTGGGTTGAAGGAAAGTGCATTTTTGTAAATTTAGCTTTACATTATATTCAGAAAGTCTCTTAAATATATTCTAGAGGTTTTGGTAGTGTCCAGCTTCTTCTGCACCCGTGATCAATATGTCGTCTTGAAAGCACACTACCCCCAGCAGACCTTGTAATATTTGTTCTATTATGGATTGAAATATTGCAGAAGCGCTATTAACGCCATATAGCAGCCTACGTGGACGTACTAATCCCAGATGCGTATTCAAAGTTAAGTATTCCTGTGAATTTTCATCTAGCTCCACCTGCTGGTATGCATGACTCAAATCTAGCTTTGTAAAGTATTTTCCACCACTTAAAGTTGAGAATAAATCTTGTTGTGTAGGAAGGGGATACTGGGTTTTGTCTAAACATCTGTTAACTGTGACTTTAAAATCACCACACAGTCTGATGTCACCGTTTTTCTTTGGAACAACGACAACAGCAGTTGCCCAGCTTGAATGCTGCACAAAATCCCATATTCCATTACTTTTAGCTTTTAAAATTTTCTCCTCAACTTTAACTTTTAGTGAATAAGGCACAGGACGTGCTTTACAAAATTTTGGTACTGAACCTTCTTTAAATTTTAAAGTTGCTTTCAAATGTTTGATTGGTTCGGTGCTATTGGAAAATAAGTTACTGAATTTTGTTTTTAAATCGCCAACTACATAATTTCCAACTTTACTTATTTTATGCACATTAAATATTCTCTTCCAATCTAATTTCACCTGTGACATCCAGTCTCGCCCAAACAATGATGGTTGATTTCCTTTAACAATTATTGCTTGCACATTTACTGTCTGATTTTCATATGAAAGGACAATGCTAGCTTCACCAATCACATCAATGCATTTCTGATTATAATCTTTAAGAATAAGATTTGATTTTCTTACCTCTAGAGAAGGCAGGTTGTCCATTACAAACTTCTGAGAAATTATGCTCACATCAACACCAGTGTCCACCTCCATTTCTAAATACTTTCCACATATTTTTACTGGAACCATATATTTACGAGACACTTGATTGACTGACTGAATAGAAAATAAATCACATGCACTAGTTGCATCACTATTCACATCTGCAGAAACAAATTTGGCAGAGGAAAATTTCTGAGAGGTAAATTTCTGACCTTTGGTTCTGCACTTTGGAGAAATATGGCCAATTTTCCCACATGCATGGCACTTAGCATTAATATATTTGCATGTTTTTGGAGAATGCATGGCACCACAACGAAAACATTTTGTCTTGTTTGCGCCGAATTTTTTGTTTGCATTTTGATAACTGACATTATTTTTGGTCGCGAGGTGCACTTTGTTTACATTAGGGGCCGGAATCTTCAAAACTGATGCATCAAGACTTGCCAGCTCCATTGCTAACGCTATATCATATGCTTCAGCAAGTTTCAGCTCTTTTTTAGCGAGTAGGTGCTTCTGTGTAGCTTCGCAACGCAAACCACCCACAAAACGGTCACGTAGCGCTTCGTCTAAAAATGCCCCAAAGTCGCAGGTGGCAGATAAATGTTTTAACTCCACCATATATGCAGCAATAGTTTCATTACTTTCTTGATTTATCCTATGGAAACGAAATCTCTCGGCAATCAAGATTGGGGCTGGACGAAAATGATCTTCTAAACATTTGTTTACTTCAACGTACGTGCAGTCCTTCGGCAATTTAGGAGTCAAAAGATTACGTAAGAGTTTATATGTTCTCGGTCCTAAAACCGATATTAAAATAGGGAGTTTTTTTTAATCATCCACTTCATTTGCAATAAAATATTGCTCTAATCTTTCCATGTATAGGGAAAAGCCCTCGTTCGATTCATCGAACACTGAGAGTTGACCCACTAGGCCTAACTGTGTCATGACGCTAAATAATGCGTTTACTTTTTGTAAAACAAATACGTAACTAAATATAACTTACTGTACGATGAGTTCGTAATATTTAACATCTCGTCGCCATTTTAATATTTACTACTAATGCTTAAAAAGCTACTCAGAATACTCTGAAATTAAGTATATTTATTAAAACCTGCAATACGGCAAAACGTGCTACGACGTTGTTGAGTACAAGAATATATTGAGTTGGGTTGTAGTCTGCCGACTACAATTAATAATTACAGGATAAAGTAAAAACACTGTGAATATATCGCAATTTCATTCAGGACTTAAAAAAAAAAAAATTATTATTCATCATTTTTTTTGTTGTTGTTTTTTTTTTCGTATAGCAAGTAAGTATTTCAACATCCTCCAAGGATAAAAATATAGTGTTATTTTCGTTAATATGCATTTTTCTAAATTACTTTTTTGCATAAAAATTAGTTTAAAAAACGTAGATTTCTTTACAAGTAATTTAAAATTTTGTAAATTACTGTATTATATTACAGTTGCTACCTTTAATCTAAACTTCCCTACCAGTTTCTTTTGTAAGTCAAACTTAAAAAAAGGTGGAATTATAATCTTTAACAATCTGTTTCGATATAAATTTTTCGCCTTTATTTCGATTTATAAGGCATGTTAAAATTAGATACTCTTTTTCAAACATACCATCCATAAAATTATTAATAAATCGCCGTATTTAACTTTATTTCTGAAAATTCAATACAGTAAAACCCGGATATAACGCTCTTCCGGGGGACCGGGCTAGAAGAGCGTTAAAAGCGGGAAAGCGTTAAATGCGGGAAAAGGGTTTCGGCGTTTTAAAATTGAGAATATTAGATTATCTATTTTAAGTAATGCGGGGAATCATTTTTGTGTATTATTTAAAACTAGAAAGGTAGCCCGTCAAAAATGACGGAAATTTAGATATAAAGATATATATACAACTGATGTGCAAGAATATGAGTTTTCTCGCTTGTTCCGCAGTGATAGATGAAAATAACACATTTTAAGAACGAAACACATTTATGAAAAACTGTGTAGAGTAATCTGCACAGTTTGGTTCCAAGTGTTATGCAGATTTGAGGCTTTCTGCGGTCATGTCTATTCAATCTTTGTTTACATTTTTTTTAATTCATATATTGGACAATTTAGATTGTTGAGCCTTAAAAATAAATAAATAACACACTTGAAGTAAGGTTAAAAACTATTAAATTATCGTATACGATTTCATGAAATGGTATTATATGGTATTATATGTGTGTGCTTCACGATCTTAGTTACGACGTTGGCGAAACTGGCTGCAACTTGTCATAATCCTAATAGTGTGGGCCGCTATAACAAAAAAGTAACCAGTTTTTAGTAAAATTTCTGATATAAAGTAGCTTTCAAAAACTTGTGTAAAATTGCAGGCCGTTCTCGTGTTATGTCAGTCCTAGGAATAATATTTCTAACACTGAAGATTTTCCATGTATATATGGAATTTAGAAAAGCTTCTCCAAAAGAAAGATCCTGAAATGACATTGTAATTCCTCTAACTTCAAAGTTTAATCGGGCCCTGATGTTGAGTACTGAAATCTAATAAATACAGTTGTTTTGAATATTACAACAGAATTAAACAGTTAAACTTATTTAACTTAAACCCGCTGTTACTTCCCGATGTTATTTTTTAGTATTAAGAAAGAAAATTATTTAAAATTTTCAAATCATGCATTTATGATTTTTTTCCGTCTTTAATAACTAAATAATGAAAAAATAGGCTTTTGTTCTGAGCTCATAAATATGACAATAAAATAATGTAACTAAGAGACATTGCAAAATTAAATCTTTGTGATTACAAACCATAAACAAACGATACCGCCACCATTTTACCTACTATGACGTCATTAGAATATTGCCCATTGATTGTTGGAGAACTTACTTTGTGAATGATTACCTCAATGATTTAATATTTTTGACGTTTCACGAGGAATGAATCACTTGTGTTTGTTTAGGTTTATGGAATGATATATTAAGCTGTGAAACTAATTTCAATTGAAGTTATCCAAGGATATATGTATTTTTAATCGAAATTAAAAACAATGCTTTGATCTCGAAATAAAAAGTTTTAGTTTGTATAATTTGTTATTTCTGTTAATTATTTATTTAAGTACTTTTCCATTATAGCGCATTTTTAAAAAAAGCTTGGCGCGACTCGGGCATCAGAAAGTGAGATATGTTGCGAAAATATGTAAACAGCTATGAAAACAAATCTAATGAACTTTTATCTTTGTTTATATATGCACTTATATGCATAAAAAAATCGTTTCTAAATATATATAATTTTTTATATACAAATACGGCACAGATTTCAGATATGAACCGGGATACCTAACTGGCGCCAAAATGGTGTTATTTTGCCTGCTATGGTAACCCGGCTATTGTTTTTTATTTATTAATAAATTGTTTATTTACTTTTATTTTCTGTTTTTTAATTATATAAACTGCTTTGTTCTATAGTTATTATTCAAACTTTTATTTATTTATAGTTATTTCCTTTTCAAAATTATAGCAAATAATTGAAAAATATATAAGTAACTGGTATTCGAAAGCGAGATTTCTGCCAAATTGACGTCATAGAAAAATCACGCCAACCCCCATGCGTATATGACATCTGTGCAAAAATTACTTCTGTTTCTTTATAAAAATGGGTAAATAGCTTTTTTTATATTAAATTGTCGGCACAGATGTCATATACGCCCATATTGGCGCGATTTTTTTTTTTTTTTTTTTTTTTTGACGCCGATGTCATATACGCACCGGCTACTTAACTGGCGCCAAAGTGTCGTTATTTTGCTTGTAATGGTAACCCGAATGTTGTTTATGCTGTTGATGTTTTCGCCAAATTGGCGTCGGAAAAAAATCGCGCCAATATGGGGCGCGTATATGACATCTGTGCCAAATTGTATACATATGGAAAAAATTGCTTGTGACTATGAAGCAGTAAATAGGTTGCCAGAAAATACGTTGGCAAACTTCTTTCTCGCCAAGAAACTTTTCTCCGAAATATTGTACATAAGCAATGATTTCTAGAAATGCATTTTTAATTATGATATGCGCTTTTATGTTTCACTACATTTATGCATACTATACTGTGTGTATAAATGCTACAGTTCATATGCAGGGCTACACAAAAGAATTAGTAAGGGTTACTGAGTATGAGAGTAAATTGCTTAAAGGTGGTTTTTAAAGGAATTATGCATTTTTACGCTGAACTGCATTTAGTTTCCCAAGAAATGTTTGTGGAATATAGATACAATGATATACATGGTCACGCAAAGAATTGGATATATAACCGTCTATGGATGATAATATCTGGAAATGTGATTTCAGTAGTTTAAATTAAATTTTAGCTAAATAGCGGCATATAATAACGGTACTATTGGCTATGGACGGTAACTGCTGAAATGAATTTTTAAATTTTTTTATGCCTTTTCTAAAATGTTTACTTAGTTATCTTGGTACTTCTTAGTTATCCCGTCGACCAAATTACTGTCGCCAAATTGTATGATTAATTGCCAATAATGGTTGCCATTAATTAATTAATTAAATGCCAATAATGGCCAATAAAAACATTAATTCGACGTTTTATTTGTATTTTTATTAATGTTTTACTATTGATTTGGCGATTTATATAATTTGGCGAAATTGGTCGACGGGATATCTAAGAAGTAGCGTTATCTTATTTACCTTATTTCCCTAAATAACGAAGTTTTGTTAAAGCATTCAGGATGTGTTGGAAAGTGTTTCATATTCTATGCTTAACGAATGATTTTTCTTTCTTCTTTAGTTTTATTTTGCATTTATTTTATTCTTAATTATATTGCTTATACTGCTTTATAGAAACTTATAGAAACCTTATAGAAACTTTGGCACAGTTGTCATATACGTTATCATATATTGGCGCGATTTTTTTCCGACGCCAATTTGGCGAAAACATCAACAGCATAAACAACAACATCCAGATTACCATATCAAGCAAAATTACGACACTTTGGCGCCAGTTAAGTACCCGTTGTGTATATGACATTGGCGTCAGAAAAAAATCGCGCCAAGACATCGCGTATATGACATCTGTGCCGAAATTTTAATATCTAATGTTTAAACTCTTCGCTCTACTCCCCTTGCATATAGTACAAACTATAACACGGATAGCGCAAAATAATAGACAGTTTGGTACTTTTCCACTGTAGGGGCTTTGGCATTTTTTTTTAAAAGCTTGGTGGGTACAGATGTCATATTCGCCCCATATTGGCGCGATTTTTTTCGGTTGCCAATTTGGCAAAAACATCAACAGCATAAACAACATAATCCGGGTTACCACATCAAACAAATTAACGACACTATGGCGCAAGTTAAGTACCCGTTGCCTATATGATATTGGCGACAGAAAAAAATCGCGCCAATATGGGGCGAATATGACATCTGTGCCGCTTGGTGTAATTTGGGCATCAGAAAGTGAGATTTGGGTACTTTTCCGTTATGGACACCATTGTCGCCAAGCGTAATAGTTGGCGAAAAATCGTGAATTGAAGCATTTGAAAAATAAAAGAAAAACCATTGTCGATACTAAAGTGAGCATTTAAAAAATATAACATTTGAAAATTCCAGACTTTTACGAACTATTTCATCAAATCACAAATATATACTTAAAATAATTGAACAAATAACTGCTATAAAATAAAGCAATAAAATAAAACTCATATTAAACTGCTGGCATAAAATTACAAATATCTTTTAGCATTTTGAAATAATTGGCGCATTAGCATACATTTTGGCATGGTGTCCGTATAACGGGAAAAATATTGAGATTTGTTGTCAAATCATATAAACAGCTATGAAAACAAATTTGATGGGCGTTTTTGTTTGTTTTATATGTATATTATTGATGTTTTTATGTACAAATTACATCTGTTTGTGTATAAAATTAGAGAAACGGCTTTTTTATATTAAATAAATCGTATAAATATCGAAAAAAATGCGTGTGTATATAAAATGAAACAGTGAATAGGTTCCCGGAAAATATGTTACCAAATTTCCTTTTTCGCCAAAGCACCTATACTGGAAAAGTAGCACATTAAAATCGCGCAGATAGGAGCTCACACAGTACACCGTTGTCTATTGGCGGTTATTTTATTAGTAGCATCGGGAGGAAGATGTAAAGATGTACTTTAAATTATCACCCATAGATTTAGAAAAAATATCTTAAAAGAGTGGAGTTTAAATTAAATTTCGGTGACCTCCATTATGAAAGATTAATGGTTTTAAATGGGAATTTCGCCAAATTAGCCAGCTATCGCCAAGTTGGCTAACATTTGGCGCTACTGTGGTAACCCTGCATTAATATTTTTCAACAATTACTCATTTCAATGAGGCGGTCCTACCGGAATAGTGAGGGACACACAGAGACTTGGATTTTATATAAATAGACAAGTTGGCTAACATTTGGCGCTACTGTGGTAACCGTGCATTAATATTTTTCAACAATTACTCATTTCAATGAGGCGGTCCTACCGGAATAGTGAGGGACACACAGAGACTTGGATTTTATATAAATAGATAGAAACTCCACAGCATAGGTCCAAAAACGTTTCCTTCATTTAAAATATCACAGATTGACATAGTGTTTACAAGGTGTATTATTATTTCAAATCAGAATAAGTAAAAGAATTGTTACCATTAAAACAAAAGCTACAAAATATATTTAACTTTTATAATAGGAACCTTTATCTTTATATTAAACATAAAATAAAATTATGAAAGAAACTAATAATATTTTGTTTTAAAAAAAAGTACATTTGTATTCTTGAGCACCACTATGAGGACTATAAACTTTCACTTACTGTTTATTCTGTTTTAGAGAAAAACTCTTCGAGTTTCGTATGAAAAGTGGACGAACGACCACATAAAAGAGTGTTTTCTGCTTTTTTTTATGTATTTTAATGTATCTTCATGTGAAGCGGCGGTATCTACTGAAGCGGTATATAGGCGGATAGCGCTAAAAGCTTCCATTACTTCAGCTATCGTTGGGATGCGCTCTTGAACATCGCCATCAGCAACTTCATCAGGGTCCTCTTCTTCTGCGTCATCCTGTACAGTGTCCCCTAAAATGTCGTCAATGCTCCTTACGTTGTTTGTGATAACGTCTTTATCAGTGTTAAGATAGTTCTGAAGGCTGTCTGCGTTTCTGCAAGATGCTCGCAAACAGCTTGTCAGTCCTCGTCGTCTATAGGATTCGACCCCTCTTCAGCCGATCCATATCATCGTCGGCGTCCGTTATGAAGCCTGCCTTTTTAAAGAAATTTTGAATTATTTTAGGTTCGATTGCATCCCAACCAGAGCAGCGCTAAGGTAGTTCATGGCGTCGAGGAGAGTTATAGAAGATCGACTACTTTTAATTTCCATTTCATGTAGAAATCGTTTCACTATACGTTTGCGATAATATTGTTTTAAAACCTTTATGATCCCTTGATCCTCCGGTTGAAGTACGCTTGTGGTGTTTGCAGGTAAAAATTCCAGAGAGACGTTTGAAATATCTGATATTTCTTGGGGATGCGCTGCGCAATTTTCTACGAATAGTATAACATGCCTATTTTGATACCGCATCTCGACATCAAAATCAGAAACATATTTAATGAGCTGGGGACCCGTCATCCAAGCCTTACGTTGATGTGCATAGTCACAGGGCAGTCGTTTGATGTTCTTGAAACAGCGAGGTTTGGCCGATTTTCCAATCACCAGAGGCTTCCGTTTGTCGCTCCCATCGGCGTTGGAACAAATAAGCACGGTCACACGTTCTTTACTGAGCTTCCCTTCATGGCACTGCTCATTTTTTAACGCTAAAGATTTATCAGGCATCGCTTTAAAAAATAAGCCAAATTCGTCGGCGTTATAAATATCATAACTGGCATCGTTTTTGATAAGCTTTGAAAGGCTGTCCTTTTTCCAAAATTCTGCATTTTCTATGTTCACGGCCAAAAATATGCCATAAACTTCATATGTATTGATAAAATTAATTTTTTAAGTTCATTCTAGCCATAGCATTTAATGGTAAATAACTCACAGCTGACGTACAAACCTCGCGGTTCAGATGTTTCAATTTACTTCAGGTGGCTGCCATGATTTCGCATGCTTTTCAATGGGAATTGCCCTTCTAAAAGTCTTTGGGTAAAACTTGTTTTTACTTCGGGTAGAAAACGAGCCGTTAATTCCCAAATTGGCTCATCCGATCTCAGCAATCTGATCCTTTGTTAGTATTAATATTTTGGATTACTTCACTATGATTTTGATCAAATTGAACAAAATAAATCAATTTAAGTCATTATAATTGCATTCTATTTTATATTACACTACTTCATAAGAAAATAAATATAATTATCTACTATATAAATATCAGTTTTAGCCAATCAGATTGCTGGTCTCGGTTGAGCCAATTTGGGAATTAACGGCTCGTGGGTAGAAATATCTTGATGCAGCCTAAAACATATCGTGCTGGTGGCCTGGAAAACCTTTCTTTTTCCTGAATGATGAATTCTTGATCCCGCACATGAGGCAACTATAGGGAAAATAGTGCGCACGACAGTTCGTATGAGTTGGGAAAGCTCAAACAGACTTACGTAAAAAGGTAACGAATTTGACGGGACCACCGCGCCGCTCGAACTCGTACTCGTATGCACTATGAATAGTAAAATTCGACATGTCGATGGTCACCGTAAGCGCTTATTTGCTTTACTTGAAGAAAAACCCAAAATCTTTCAGCTGCCCTTTCTTTCCCAAACGTTCTGTGGTCATCAACAAAAAAAATGGGAGTCTCTATAAAAGAAATATTTGGAGATGGAAATGTCAACGAAGTTCACTGGTGACCTCTCATCTCTACACCACATATGCTTTGTTTACACTCCGACATTTTCTACAGACGACCCTTAACCCTCCGTCTACCAGACGGGTCCATTGGACCCGACAGGTACATACAAAATATTCATTCAAACCAGAAATTTCTTTAAAATAAACTAAGTATATAAACCAGACAAAAATAAGGTAAATAAATAAGTTAAATAGTTTTAAATAAAAATTCTGGTGTAGAACGTTTTATTAAAACTTGAATAAAATTCCCGGTAGATCTAGGGTTAAGGTCCAAAAAGACTACTTTTCTTCGCGTCGGAACTTTTTATGTGATTAGGCGTTTCATTTAATGTTTTATGACTTTCATAGGTTGTCTACACTGTTAAAAATATCGTTAAAAATTACCTCTGTTTTTAAAGGCTATCTTTTTTCTGACCAATGAGAACGCTACATATGGAGCCTATGGAATACCTATGGAGCGTTCTCATTGGTCAGAAAATAGATAGCCTTTAAAAACAGAGGTAATTTTTCACGATATTTTTAACAGTGTAGACAACCTATGAAAGTCATAAAACATTAAATGAAACGCCTAATCACATAAAAAGTTCCGACGCGAAGAAAAGTAGTCTTTTTGGACCTTAAGGGTCGTCTGTAGAAAATGTCGGAGTGTAAACAAAGCATATGTGGTCGCGGCTATAGTTAAACTGACTACGCCTGCTTGAACATTTATAATGTAAATAAACGATAATATTTGATGCGAGTCAGTTCTCAATGTTAGCAAATGAATAAACCAATCTACATATAATTTTTTTTGTTTATGTACTGGAATTTGATTATACTCAATGCGAACAAATGCTTTTTGAAGCTAAAAAAGTAGCCAAACATGCCATTTGTTTACAAAAGAATGTCGAAAGTATAGAAAGTACAGCGTAATGTGAAAATTAACAACAGGAAAAGGCTATTATAAATTTTCACTCAAATAATTTAGTTAAAATGTGAGAGAGAAATAGCTGTAGAAGATAAAATTAATTCAATTAATACCAACACATAGATTAATACCAACACACGATAAAAATATTAAAAATAACTGTGGGCCATCACTGCTGCGATCAGGAAAAAGCGGCACCAGTCATGGCCCATCTTACTAGCTGGCTTAAAAAGCTTGTTTTGATATTGCCAATTTGTTTACATGTTCCTTACTCTTTTTAGAAGTCATTATAACTTACCTTTCTTCGTTTGTCTTTTTTTGAAATTTTCACAAACCGCACTAAAACAAACTTTGCTTAACAAACTTTGTTTTGATATCAAATCACTCCAGAAAGAGGAAAAAATGACAAGCTTCGACGGAAGGAACTCTCGATCACGAGACGTGCAATGATTTGTGGAAACAAAGGTGTAATCTAACAGTCGAAGGACTATTCTATCACTCGCTTATTTTTGTTCAATTTGAATGTTGTGTGATTTGCCTCTAACGCCGTCGAAATCTTAAACGGTCCATCACTGGTATATGGGTCATCATAGGTGGTTTTATCCTAATTTCATTTAAAATGAGAAATTCCTTTCTTTGAGAGAAAAACCTCACAAAGTTAGTCTTACTGTATGTAGATGCAAGAGCAAACCCGAGACCAAGAGTATTGTTGTCCCACAGGCCTCGCCTGTACTGAAAGGGTATACTTCTTTGTCAGTAACATATTAGTACACAGTGGCACTATAGCTAATCTCTCCGAGTTTTCGGCTAAATCGAAAATCGGGCACTATGCAGGCGCGGAAGAGTTGATTGTGAAAAATATTAATTTTCACTTTTCAAGGCTATCTCCGCGCATACGAAATCAATTGATTTAATATGCATGGAGGTAGCTTTGAAAAGAGAAATCTAACAAGCCTTGCGATAAGCCATTCTGTCGCCAGCCTAAGCTCTCAAGAGCCCTTATGCGCGGCCTTTGAGATAGGACGGGCGTGAGCCCGAGTGACATCACCACGATATTCGCTGCCGGCCAAGAAAGAGCACTGCCTTAGCGCACGTTACTCTCCTGAACCCTATGCATCATCTATGACATCTGGTCGCCAAGTACAGAAAAGCTCCCAGTTTAAGAATTCTACTGCACAGTTCGGGTTCCCACCCCAGGTCTGCCGAGGACTCCGATTAAACCGGACACCCACAGGAACGGCAAGCTCGGGACCTTTTTCCCGAGGTACTTTTACTTTACCGAGCCTCCGAATATTGAATTCTACAATGGGGGAAGACATATTTCGTCAGCAATGTATACGGAAGGAAAAGGTTCCACTTGTACGCCCTGGGGTGTTGTGGAAATCTCCACCATAACATCATAGGCAGTCCCTTGCTAAGGCAGCAGGCAACCGTGGGCTTCGCGTTCGAGCCTCCAGATGATTCTCTACGTGTGCAGAATCGAAGCTGCAGACCGGATCACCCGATCCCCGGGCCACAGGGTTCTGAGCAGCGAGGAGCCCCTTCTCCGTGCAATATGGCCTGTAGGTGGAAACTGTAGCAACCCGAGAGGACCGTGGTACCCTTCCTAACTAATATATATATATATATATATATAAAGCAAAGATTAGATGATCTGCTAAACAAGCAAATCTTCAGATCAGAGAGGGTAACGTTATCCGTTGTAAACGATTTTATTACCGTAAGCATCTTATATAATTACGAAATTTTACCCTATCTTAATAAAATACAGTCGTACCTGCCAATCAGGAAACATAGGCATTTGTTGACAAAGTTGGATAAAATCTCCCGAAACAAAATACTCATGCAGACGTAAACTCCCCCACGAGACATATTTAATTTAGAAATTCAACGTTTTAATAATTTTTGTTTGGATAAACCAGTTTTGATGATTGTCTTACAGCATTAAAAAAAAGTTTTTATCTAAATAAAACTGCAATTATTTCGATGCAAGAAACATACAAAATCCCACCCTTCCACACCCCAAAAAACAAAAACAAAACAAAGAAAGTGCTTTCTTGAAAATAAAATGTAATTTTAGTTTAAATGTAGTCCTATGGTGACTAGCTTAGTGAACCTTTAATGTACAGCATGCATTTATAGAATTTCTCTTTTATCATTTGTAATAGAGTAGATTGACATCCAGTGAACTTAATAATAACTTTAATTAAGCACAAAGATGAATTGGAATAAATTTAGACTAGGACATGCGATACAATATCACATTACAAACTAGGTATAACACCTATCAAACTCGCCAGCTGGAGATGAATTCATTAGTCGAATTCCAAGCGAAAATCTTGCTGCTGTACGGCGAGGAGGTAATACCATGTACACTGTCAAAAATTTGCAGCATTTGCTGCATAGTCACCCCACCGCTTTTATAGAATATCTCTATTCTAACCAATGAAAATGCTCCATAATATAGTCAAGTAACCGTTTCCTATAAAAGCGGTGGAGTGACTATGCAACGAATGCTGCAGATTTTTAACAGTGTAGTAGCGAGAATGAGAAGAAATCCTCTCGCCACACATTGCAACATGATGTTTTCTGTCATCAATTTCGTTACTATATGTTCTATCCATGAAGCTACGAAGAGAGGAGTAGACAATCTTCCACTGTGGAAGTTTTGAAGCCGAAAAATGAGTTCTTACACCCTCACCTGCGTTCACCATAGACGATTTCTACCGATAGTAGTCCAATCAGCAGTTACCAGTGCAAGACGCAGCTATATATGGCGGACGCCCGGGGGATAGGAACGGCACCAAGTGACGTCATTTATGACTACTCCAACTACTGGATCCTCATTGGCTCTACCAAATTGAGTCAAGCCGGGACTCAGAGATGGCGCTAAGGGCTTTTTTGTGTACAAAAAGCACACTCCGTCATCTCTAAGGTGCCGATCAAACTAATAGTACAGTGTCTATAGAAGTATACTTCTAGACACTGTACTAATAGCAACATAGAGTTCTAGTATTTTTTCCTCTAAGAATAGCAACAGTAAGGGTATTTTTCCATCAAGAAAGCATTTTCTACATTTTATATTTCAGTTTCTTAGCATAGAGCTTGACAAAAACTACTTTACTTATATTTACTTCCTCAGTTATGTTCCAAAATATTCTCTTGCGATTCATTTGTAACTCATTCCCTTGTGCGTAGACATTTAAACCTATTGTGTACGCTTACGTAATCAGATCCACTGCCACATGTCGTATTTTAGAAAGTGCGATTTGCATTTTTTGTGAGGGTTTTTTAACATTATTTACACTCTTTTAAAATTATATTAATGCTAGTATCGTCAGCGTTGGACGTTAAACTTGTTCATTGATTTAATTACGAAAGAAGATTAGCTTTTTCATATGCTATTTAAACTCCTTTTCCCTTAAATGTTCCGTAGTCGAGAAAGTCACAATTAATACAATATTTTATTATTTTTTATTTTTCTGACGCGCAATGAAATAGAGTTGCTAGGAAACTGGTAGATTAAAGGAGAAAAATAATTATAAAAAAATATAAAATTGAACTCTTAAAATTCCTTACATTTTTTTAAAAAACAGATGCACAAAATTATAAAAAAATACATATACAGATAATTTAGAATGCCTGATATGTGTAGTGACAAAATTTTAACCTAATCGGAGTAATTTAAGACTCCCATTGGGGAAATTTTAGCATCCGTAATGTGATATTTAAATTAATTATCCAAATTAGCCATTGTTTTTTTCAGGTAAATTTTTAAAATCGTCTGAATCCTTCTATATATATAAAAAAGTAACGCTTTGGAAATGGACCAACAAAAATTTGCGTAGATACCATGAATAGCATCTGATTGGTCAGAGCTTTCTGACGCTATAAGGGGACTTACCGAGGCTAACTAGAAAGACAGGCTACCGCGGTGGGTCCGATTCTTCTTTTTTTACAGACCGCTGGAGTCACGTGATGCTTGAATGCACCAATGAAGGTGTGTGAAAAGAGCATCACGTGACTCCAGCGGTCTGTAAAAAAAGAAGAATCGGACACACCGCGGTAGCCTGTCTTTCTCGTTAGCCTCGGAGGCTTACCAAGGGAGGGATCCCGGCTCTGCCGCCAAACGTCGCCAAGTTTGTCGTCAGCTTGGCGACAAAAATTAGTTGCCAAAAGTGACGCCAACTTGGCGCTATTTCTAGTATTTCGCCAAATTTCCGTAGACTCCCATTGAAATCCAATAGGGTTTACTCGCTTTCTGAAAATCAACAAATTGAGATAGTTCAATGCAACAAAAACTAATATTAGCTTATGAATAGAGCTTAATTGAACTATTTACATTATTTTTAAGCACGAACATTAACTATTTACAATATTCGTAACACTATATATATAATTTTTTTAATTTGTAATTATTCAAATAAATTATAAATTTTACGTTTTTTAATGATTTTATATTTAATAATTCTTTTAATTATGAAATTCTGTAATCTCTAATGATTACTTGTTTGCAGATAAGGAAATAAAATCGCCAGGAGTTGCGTAGGAGTGCATTTGTACCAAGTGGAATCTAAAAATTGAATGCATAGAAAACGAGGAATTGCGAAGCTATCCAGAATGGAAACGCGAAACAATTTCTTCTGGTGTTGGCTAGAAAATAAGGTTTGCTTCGCGATACCGAACGGAATCGCGAAGCGATTACGCTGGGCGTTGGTGAGCGTAGCGAGCAGGGGGGCGGAACCCTCCTAGTTTGTTAAAATAAAAATTGTACTTTACCTTATCCACTATAGATGGCGCTGTGCTGATGATTTTTTTAAAACTGTGTTTATGTTTCCCGGGTAACCGGCAAGACGAGTAAAACATATTCGTGCTGTAGTATACATTAGAGCACTTGAAAATATTTGGAAGTGAATGTACTGTACAAATACCTAAGCAAAGATGTGTGGACAAGAAGTTTGGTAAAACAAATATGCGTGGAATCCTTGTGGGCTATGAAATAACTTGTATCTACAGCAATTTATAATAGCCGAAGTTTAGAACACATACGACATTTATTGACAGAAACAAACTTAAGAATAATACAAACGATTACGATTCATTTAAGGACGATACAGTTATGAATACAGTTATCACATCTCCCTTCTTTAGAAAGTTAAGTTCGTATCCATCATTCTGTGTCCATTTTAAAGGTCAAGTCTCTTTACAGGTTTGACGACTCTGCTGGATCTTGTGGTGACTGTGACGGGGTGGTATTTAGTATCGTATGTGACAGAACTGGATGATTCAGGTCTAGGAGGAGGTTTGGGTGGTTCGTTCTGTATTCAGTGGTAGATCTGCATTCAGTGGTAGACTCCTCTTCCTCTCTATGTTGACTTTAATCTGATTTGACTTTAAGTGACTAGTGTTGCGTCTGAATGTGCCAGATGGAGTAACCACGTTATAGGATCTAGGTGCAGCTTGAGAATCTACCTTAGCAGGAATCCAGTGTGCTTTTCGCAGCATTACGTTTTGATTTGGCTGGAGTGGCGCACGTTCTGATGGCATCATGACAGTACTTTTGCTTTAAACGAGTTTCAGCAAGAGGTTCTGTTGTATTTTGTAAGAGCATAGATTTCAGGAGATATTCACTTATAGGAATTCTAGTTCTAGTTCTTCTGCTAAACAATCTTTGGACAGGGGAGCCAAGATTATCTCTGCGTGTGTTTCGGAAGTTCAAGAGAGCCATGTAGACATCTTGACCAGATAGTTTGCATTTTTTGAGGAGGTTCTTTACCTTCTGGACTGTACGTTCAGCTAAATCCTTTCCATTAGGATATAATGGACTAGATGTTTGATGGTAAAACATCCACTGTTTAGAAAATGTTTCAAACTCTCAAGATGCGCAATTTTTGCAGTTGTTAGCCTCTAGAATTCTCGGTACTCCATGTACACTAAACCAATTCTTCAGAATCTCGATAGTGGTTTTACTTGTCAAGTCCTTCAGAGATTTAAAGTCTATATAGCCTGAGTAGCTGTCAGTAATGAGTAGATAGTCTGTACCTTGATATGTGAAGACATCGAACGCGAGAATTTCCCAGGGCAGATTTGAAAATTCTTTTGGAATCAGGTTTGGTTGGTTGAGCTCTCTGAGTTTTTTGACAGGTTTCACAGCTTTCTATCATTGAAATTATGTCTTGCGACATACCGTGCCAAAACATGGATTCGCGAGCTCTTCGAAGACAACTTGTTATGCCCAAATGTCCTTTATGAAGATATTTTAATGCCTTCGCTCTGTATTTCTCGGTGTTAATCAAATTAAAGCCTTTTAAAATTAAATCATTTTGAACTGAGAGTTCATCCAAAAATGGTAGGTACTTCTTACATGCATCTGGAACTGCATTTTTGTTTTTAGGCCAACCAGTAGATATAAAGTGTTTCAACATTATAAGTTCTGTATCTGTATTTGTGAGATCTTGTAAAATTTTTAATCCTGCTGCTGTAGTTGGAACTGAAAACAGAATCTGGTATAGTTGCTCTCCTGTAGCGAATCTTCATTATTACAACCTCTGCTAAGTAAAGCAGCTATATACATTTCTTTTCCTCGTTTGTAACCAACTTTTGATGCATACTGTTGAACTTCTAGGAATATTTTTCGAAGTCGCGGTGGAATTCGATCTATAGATTTGTTAAAAATAGATTCCAGAAGCTTGTGATCATTCTCAATGATCACATCATTTCCATAGACATACTAATGAAATTTTTGGCTTCCGAATTTCATTGCCAGGGCTTCCTTTTTTATCTGAGGATAAGATTGTTGAGCTTCATTCAAAGCTGTAGATGAAAAAGCTATGGGTCTTCCATCTTGGAGTAGTACAGCGCCTAATGCGAAAGAACTAGCATCAACTAAAATTGTAGTACTTTTGTTTGGATTGTAGTACTTAAGTGAAGACGCTTTCTTCAATAATTCCTTTATTTCTGCTAAATCTCTATCTAATTAATTATTGCAATTCCATACTGCGTTTTTCTTCAATAACAACCTCATGTTATGTGTCTTTTCCGAACGATTAGGAATAAACTTATGCAGATACTGGATCATGCCAAGTAATCTTTGTAACTCTTTTTTGCTAGATGGTGCTTTAATTCTGTCTATGGTTTCGAATTTCTCTGAGTCAATCATAATACCATCACTAGTGAGGATATTCCCTAAATATTTTACTTTCTTAACTTCAAATTCTAATTTGTCTTTATTAAGTTTTGCTCTGCATTTCTTAGTGCTTGTAGGACTAATCGGGAATTTGAACTGAGAGTATTAATGTCAGGCGTATAATTCAAGATGTCATCCATTGAGTTTTCAACTCCTGGTATGCCTTGTAGAATTTTAGCTATTTTACCCTGAAAATTTTCCGGAGCTGATTTTACACCGAATGGAACTCGAAGAAAGGATCTTACCCATGGGGTATTAAATGTTAAGAATGGCTGGGTATGAGGCGAAACTCTCAACTGCCAAAAGCCCTTTTCAAATCTAATTTCGTGAAATATTTCAATCCGCCTACATTAGCTGTAACTTCTTCTAAAGTTTTTAATGGAAATAGTCTTCGCAAAAGTATTTTATTCAAATCAGATGGGTCTATGCAAATTCTTATCTTTCCGCTCTGTTTCACGATAACCATGTGGTTACATATTGGTGTAGCTTCATCTACTTTCTTAATAATCCCATCCTTAACCATTATATCAAGTTCCTGTTTCACAATTTTTCTTATCTTAAAAGGGAATTCTTCTAGGGGTTTTGATCTCTTTATGAGCGCATTCTTCTGAAAATTTAGCTGTGTATTCAAAAAATTTTATACACCCTATTCCTTGAAACAGATCCTGAAATTCTTCCTCCAACGCGTTTTGTTCGATTCTTTGAATTAATCCTACCTCGATACAGGTAATTCGACCTAGGACTGGACTGATTCCTCCACGTGTTATTATTAACTTAAGTTGCATACGCTTATCTTTAATTTTGCATGGAACTAACGATTCCCCTGCGACATCAATAGCATGACCCGAATATGAAAGGATTTTACAGATATTGGAAGGTTTTATTTTTAAATGCAATTTTTTTGCTAAGTCAAATGGTACAACATTACACTGGGCACCGGTATCAAGCTTCATAGGAATAGCCTTATTGTTAATTATGACGGTCTCACACCAGTCTGTTTATTAGCATTGGCGCTTGCTATCAGGAAATTTTCATATTCCGTTATCGTGTCAACATTTTCAATTTCTTGCATTTTGTACTTTTTCCGGAATTTTGACCTACATTTCTTTGCAAAATGGTTTTGTTTTGGACAAACCTTACATTTCTTGCCAAATGCTGGGCATTCATTAATTTTATGGGTACTACCACAATTTCTACAATCATTTATCAGTTTAAAGAATTTAGTATTAGAATTAGGCTTATTTATCAGTGAACCAAGCTTATGCGACGCGGTGAATTTTTTCGATATTGCGGAAATTATAGGTTGCGGTTTATTATCATCAACAATATTTTTTAATTATTTTGAAGCATTTTCAGAAGCAAGACAAATTTGCACAGCTTTATGTAAGTTTAAATCAGCATCATCGCTTAAAAGCTTTTCACGAACATCGTTGTTTTCAATTCCGACAACAATTCTATCACAAAGCAACTTTTCTTCGATAATCCCTAGCTTAAAGCGAGAATCTTGTATTTTAAGACAAGTTAAAAAATCTTTAAAGCACTCACCTGACTTTTGATTATCTGGTTGAATTTATACCGCTCAAATGTAAAATTTATCTTCGGGGTGAAGTATTCCTGGAATTTGTCTTTGATGACCTGTAAATTTTCTTTTTCATTAGCTCCTAAGGCAAATGTTTTGAAAATTTGTTGTGCATCACGGCCTATACATGACTCGAAAGTAGCCACTTGAACTGTCTTACTTTTGGAACAAAGCGAAACTGCATCCGCGTACCATTCGCAGCTTTGGAGCCAATCTTCCCATTGTTCTTGTGTATTCGCAGTGATTTGCAACGGCTTTGGTGGACGTAAACGTAATCCTCCTTCAGACATTATCGAATTATTGAATGTAATTAGATTCGTATTTGAAATTAAAACAAGTTAAAATAGTAATGTAATATGACACCATGTAATAATTTGCATCTACAGCAATTTATAATAGCCGAAGTTTAGAACACATACGACATTTATTGACATAAACAAACTTAAGAATAATACAAACGATTACGATTCATTTAAGGACGATACAGTTATGAATACAGTTATCACAATTACTGGAAATTATGGAGTATAATACAGGGAAAATTGAATTGAAGTAGGTAGAGATATTGAATTTCATAAAGTTTCAGTGCCAAATACATTGATACATTGGAGCCAGAGAGAGCAAGAATTGGAACTGGAAGAGAAGGAGGACCAGTTGACCAATTACAACAACAAGAATCAGTGAGATACCAGTTGAGAGATCGAGCAACAATACAACTACCTATACGCTATTCCACCTATGTCAAAAGGTAATTGAACCTCGGTCATATATGAAGTTATGGGAGTACCAGAGAAAGGGAAATGGATTGAAGCTATGGAAGATGATATGGATTCTCATCAAAAGAATGGCACTTGGGAACATGTGAAACCTGATAAAACTATACAATCATTGACGGCCAAATGTGTTTTTCTTGCCAAAGGAAATGCAAATAATTAAATTTAATGCCGATCAGAGGATTTGAGCAACAGTATGGAGTGAAGGACAGAAGGACTACGAAGAGAATTTTAGTCCTTTTATAAGATATGATACTGTAGTTTTCTATTTTGGTTTATTTCTTTTTTGAAATTAAAAATATCACAATTTGATTGTAAGACTGCATTTTTAAATGAAACACTTGATGAATTGATGTATATGGAGAAACCGGAAGTTTATAATGATAATCTGTACGTGTTTGCAGATTGATTCGAAGCCTGTGTGCTCTAAAAAAAGCAACTAGTTGCTGGAATCAAAGACAAACTGATTTTTTTTTAACAAATGCTGGATTCAAAGTTAGTAGTTATGACCCTTTTTCATGTCTGAGGTATGTTGGTGAAAATCTAGTCATTATTGCTGTATATGTTGATGATGGATTGATTGCTGACAGTAATAACGAAGATATCCAAACACTTCTTAGACACTTGGAAACGGAATTTGAAATCACAATTAGTGAAAATATCAGACAGTTTTTTGGTTTTCAAACTGGATTAATAAAAGATAATATAAGAATTTATCAGGCAGCTTATGCTAAAACAGCACTGTCAATATTTGAAACGAGTGACAGTAAACCTGCTAAAGTGCCAGTAGATAAAAGTTCTTTATATATTCTATGTCGTGAAATTGGTTTGGATTCTCAGCATCTAATTACATCAGCTATTGGAAAATTAATGTATTTAGTTGTCGTTGCAACAGGGCTACGGAGTCGGTGGGAAAAATGGACGACTCCGATTCCAGGAATTTTAACAGATCCGACTCCGACTCTTTCGCTCAAAAATGGGCCTGACTCCGACAACGCAGTCCTGCTTGTAAAATGGACGACTCCGACTCCGGGAATTTAAACAGATCCGACTTCGACTCTTTCGCTTAAAAATGGGCATGACTCCGACTCCAACTCCGCAGCCCTGTGTTTCAAGACCAGATTTGGCATATGTAGTTGGACAAGCTGCACAGTGGATGTCAGCACCTATTGTTGGATCTCGGAAATTCATTAAATATATTTTTGAGGTATATGAAAGATGCAATAAACGTGGGAATCCACTACAGTGGCTTAACAGATGGTTATGCCACGTGTTTTCTGATGCTGACTGTTGTGCAAACTAGAAGATTCACAACGGGTTTTATTTCTACCTTAGGCGATGGTGCAATTGCTTAGAGTAGTCAAAGACCAGATTGTGTGGAACTTTCTACTACAGAATCAGAGAATAATGCTGCATCAACAGCATCCAAAGATATATAAGAAATATAATAAGTAAATTTCAACCTGGAATACAGGCCGTCTACTCACTGATAACCAAGGTCAAATTCGGTTAGCTAGTAATCCAACTAACACCACAGGTACACCAAACATATAAACATTAGATATCATCATATAAGACAGTTAAGAGAAAAGATCTTGATAGAGTATGTGGGCACTGCAAACCAAGTAGCAGATATGATGACAAAACATATGGGACGTTTACGTTTAAAAGAGCTAAGTGCAAATATTGGACTCATGTAATACTGTGAATTGTTCATATTTCACGAATAGTCCAATTTTAGGGAGAGTGTTAAAATAATTGTATTTTATCTTATCCTCCATAAATGGCGTTGTGCCGATCCCCCCCCCCCCCCCCACCACCACCACTATGTTTATGTTTCCCGGTAACCGGCAAGACGATTAAAATATTCCCGTGCAGTAATTTCACTGTTAAAACGTATAAGGTAATAAATTGTTCCTTTTCTCACATTGTATCATTGTGAAACAGAACTCTCTTAGGATAGCATTATGATATAAAATAAAAAGTTATATATTTTTCGAACGTATTAACCAAATTTAACCAAAAACTTTACAGCTAATTCTGTTTACCTCAACAACATACCTGCTTAGTTACAGACTGATTGGATATTTTTTTCGGTAGTTATGCGAGACATACAGATAGACAAGCAAACAAACAGACACGAAAAACTTTTCGGATCTCCGCAGTAATTCTCACCGACGTTTCGGCAATTAGTGACATCCCAACTTTAAAGCCAATATTTTACATTTGGAAAAGGTTAAGTCATTATTATTACACATACAACGCACAACTAATAAACAAAGTCGTTATTTGTATGTGTGTATAAAATGACTATTTTTTAATACGTGACGAGTAAAATCAATATACAGGTAATAACAAACAGCCAGAATAAATTTAGTTTATTGTTTCATAACGGAAGCTTTATATTTCAAGGATTCGTAAAAAGAGCCCCTTGTTATTTCTCTCTTTCATTTTGTTTTCTTTTACACAGAAAAAACAGATTCATTTTATGATATCACATAAATCTTTTATTCTGGTTTTTTGTGCTTTTCTTTGCGTTGCTATTTCACATTACATATTCATAGTAGTCGTGAGGAAAATAAATTGTATTTATTTTATTAGATTTTTAGTGTTCTAGCAGAGAATTTTGATATTTAATTCCTTCCTTCAATTCTTCGCTGCTCCACTGGGTGTCAGATATATTTTTATTCAAACTCATTTAATGATAACTTTTGGATTTAAAGAAAAAAAAGGAAATAAAAAAAAAAACATGCATCAAGCATAGATTATGAAATACTTTCCAACACATTCAGAATAATGTAACAAAACTGCACCGTTTTAAAAAAAGAAAATATTACGTCTAATTCAACCATATGGAAACGCTTAACACATTTCAAAACCCAATTTCAGCTGTTCCCATCAACAATCGGAAAATTATTGGGGTTTTTTTCAGCAGCCCTGTATATGATATATAGATTTGTATCTATTAACTACATGCATGCCAAAATTTAGTTCACTTAAGAAATACATATACTTCAGTTGAAAATTCCCCTTCAGCAATTTACTCTAATAAAGAGAATGGTACGTGGATACTTTTGAGCAACCCTGTATATGTGGTATAGAATTTATATATAACGAGTAACACGCAAAAGATTAATTAAATTTAAAAGAGCATACCGAATTTTAAACCGTACACTCCAGCAATTATTACTCAATGACAGTATTGTAACCGATTTCTCTTGTGTGTCCCTGTAAATGAATAAAAAATGTTATGAATGACTTGTTCTATAATGTGATCGTAGTGAAATTCAGTGTGATTTATATCAGTTTAAATGCATTTGAACTAGCGTAATGTCATTAAAATACTCTGCAAGCGATTTTTCCCCATATACCATAATGTAATGGAATACTTTTGAGTACCCCTGTAAATGAACTATTAATCATACACACTTCATATACAATACCAAATATGCTTTGGTGACCCTAAATAACCTTTATCAATTGCATGAAAATCTACTTTTCAACTCTGTTGGAAAGTGTTAAAAATGAAATAAAAACATAAGCTGTATGGATTGTACGAAAATATTATGAAGTCCTTATTTTGTCGTTAATTGAAAGACTAAGTGCACTGAAAAAAAATTGTTGATTTTATAGTATAATACTGCCAGCTGGGGCTCCAGTATTATATTGCAAAATTATCTATGATAAACAGTAAATAAACAGTAGTTATACCGTCTAATAAATGAAAATGCATTAATATACCATACATTACTACTTAACGGTATATTTCTTATCTGTTGACTAGAGCCAAGATAGCGTACAAAATATTGCACGTACTACTATATTTGGATACAGCCCCTCATATTTTTGCTTCCTTTTGAGAACAACGGATTTCGAGCTTATTCTATCGAAAATAATTTTCAGAATTTTCAAGCTATGATTTTGGGACTTTCAAAAAAGTTGCTCTATATACTTAGCTAATACATTATTATGCATATTATAGTTTGATTGCATTCGCACATGCGCAGTAAAACATTTTTTAGTAAACCTGCTCATTTTTCATCCAATTTTTATTATTTTTTAATTCTGATTGCACAGTATTGTGTACAATATTGTTTGTCATATTTTCTGAAAAGAACTTTTCTTTATATTAAGAACTCTGCAAATTATAAGCAAAAAACTTGGCAAAATTTGGGACTGTTTTTATAAAAACCTTAATTTCTCTGCGAGTATACATGCTATCCTCATAAAAATAAGCACAGCATATTGCAATAAGCCACTTATTAATAATATCGAGTTTGAACGCTTTTGCTACATTAGTTTTTACAGGGTTATCCAAAAGATATTCGTTCTTTTTCAATTTGTGGGCGGTCCCCTATGGGGTTTCGGGATTGTTTACACACCTGCAGTTTCAGGTTAATTCCTCATGTATTTTTCCAGATATTTAACAAAACGTCTAAAATCGCAGGTGACCGGTCACCTTTGGCCATATAGTGTATACTACAGATAATGATTCCGTTTCTGCAAAACAAGTTAGTTTTGAACTAAAATCACAACAGTCAATAATTTTCTGCTTAATAAAATATATATTTATTTAATAAAATGCCAATTCTATCCTAAATGCAACAAAACTATCGGGAATCACGTCTCATATAGGCAATTGACCTTATATAAACCAAACTTGCATTAAAAAAATATTGGGGATTTTAATTGATATGGAATGCGCGTGGAGCATTTTGGAAAGTTCTTCATAAAGCTTAAAATATTCAGAAAAATTCTTTATTTTTAACCCCCAATTTTTTTAAAAAATTTCTTGTGTGATAAATATATGCCATAATACATATAGTGTGTCCTATGAATAGTATTTAAAGTGAAAAAAAAAATGAAGTTTGAAAATCACTTGTTGCCTTAACCCATTAAAGACTGACGTTGCATTTTCGCAACATTATATTTGTGATTTTTTAACGTTTTTGATACCAGTAAAAGAGAGAGGTAAAATTTGCTTTATTTAATTAAGATAATTCAGTGATTCTTAAAGTAAAAGTAAGTGTTTAACAAACAGTAGTGTGAACTGAATAAAATTCCTGTAAAACATGCTGGTCCTTAAGGCTGTTCTCAAATCCAAAAATCCCTGCCGGCCCGGCCTACAGGCAGAGATAGATTTCGAAGTTAAGTATACTAATTTCACCAACAAAAACTAAATCATTATTAGATATAAATCCACTTTAAAAGTTTTATCTGTCTGCTTTTGACGAGTTTTTATTTCCTTTTTATAAAATAGCTGGTTTTATGAGAATCATGTTAAGGCGATATTAAAAAAATATTTTTCCATACTCAACAACTCGAAATTTTCTGGCACATTTTCAGATTAATTTTTAATAAAAAAAAATATGAAACATGCTGACGTGATTTTTGAAAAGATTTATTAGCGACCTGTGTTTTTATTTTTTTTTTCAATTAATTAAAACTTTATTAATAAACAGTTATTTTCTCAGTAGGGCAATATTTTTCGTTTCTAACACAATCGCTTCGGGAAATTCTGTTAAAAATGCCCACTTTGACATCATTTTTTGAAATATATTCTGCCTCTATGAAAATATCGATCATTACTGTACATTATATAGTTTCTGAATAAGAGAATCTAGCAATTGGATGCGTTTGAGAGCAAAAAGGAATTTAAAAATGAGTAAGAAAATAGACAGTTTGGATTTGAATGCACCCTTAATAAGTTGATTTTTTTCTTCAACCACTATGTATTTTTAATTAGTTTTTGCTTTAAGAATTGGCCCTATCAAAAACTTGTCTATATAAATGTTGAAGACAATATTAAGAAGATATATGATAAATTCATGGAGATTTTATATCTTGTGAATTGACGGAGTTATGAAAATTTTTCTTCTTCAACCCCCCTTTTTTGTTTTCGTTTTTTCTCCTTGCGGTGCGAATTGGTCCTATCAAAAACTTGTGAATATAAAAGTTGTAGATATTATTAAGGAGATGTATAATAAAATTAATTGGACTTGATATCTTGAGAACTGACGAAGTTAGGAATTTTTTTCTCAACAAAAACCCTATTTTTTTTGCGCCCCTTGGCTCCATTTTTAATTTTATCAAAAATCTGTGATACATAAATTTTTGGTCCGATTTTTAGAAGTAATAAAAACTTTAAACTGATTTGATATGTACAAAAATTAAGAAGTTATAGGGTTTTTTCGGTTTTCACAAAACCCCTCCCTATTTCCATCCTTTTTGTCCGCTTTTGCCCATTAACGAACTTGACCGAGATTTTATGTCCCTTGATTTTATGTATCAGTTTGGAAGAGATTTGTGCAGAATTGCGGAAGTTATCGTGTCCAGAAGAAAGTGATAACACAATTGCTTCGGGAAATTTCGTTCAAAATGCCCACTTTGACCGAATTTTTTGAAATATATTCTGCCTCTATCAAAAAATCGATCATTGCGGTACATTATATAGTTTCTGAATAAGCGAATATACCATTTTAATGCGTTTGAGAGCAAAAATGAATTTAAAAATGAGTCAGAAAATAAGCAGTTTGGATTTGAGTGCATCCTTAATGCAATGATTTTTCCAACACAATCCGCTTCGGGAAATTCGGTTCAAAATGCCCACTTTAACAGCATTTTTTAAAATATATTCTACCTCCATCAAAAAATCGACCATTACGGTACATTATATAGTTTCTGAGTAAGAAAACGTACCAATTGGAAGCCTTTGAGAGCAAAAATGAATTGTAAAATGAGTCAGAAAATACGCAGTTTGGATTGGAATACACCCTTACTTAGATGATTTTTTTCTTCAACCGCTATGTATTTTTAATTTGTTTTTGCTGTAAGAATTGGTCCTATCCAAAACTTGTCTATATAGATGTTGTAGACAATATTAAGAAGATATATCATAAATTCATGGGGATTTTATATCTTATGAATTGACGGAGTTATGGATTTTTTACTTCTTCAAACCCCCTTTTTGTTTTCGTTTTTAATTTTTTTTTTTGCGGTACGAATTTGTCCTATCAAAAACTTGTGAATATGAAAGTTGTAGATAATATTAAGGAGATTTATAATAAAATTAATTGCAATTGATATCTTGAGAATTGACGAAGTTATGATTTTTTTTCTCCCAAAAACCCTATTTTTTGCGCCCCTTGAGCCCATTCTTAACTTTATCAAAAATCTGTGATACATAAAATTTTGGCCCTATTTTTAGAAGTAATAAAAACTTTAAACTGATTTGATATGTACAAAAATTAAGAAGTTATTGGGGGTTTTCGGTTTTCACAAAACCCCTCCCTACTTCCACCCCCTTGGTCCGCTTTTGCCCATTAACGAACTTGACCGAGATTTTATGCCCTTTGATTTTATGTATCAGTTTGGAAGAGATTGATGCAGAATTACGAAAGTTATCGTGTCCAGAAGAAAGTGATATATATAGATAGATAGACAGATACATAGATAGATAGATAGATAGATAGATAGATAGATATATAAAGTTTTTTACTGAGGGTGGTTTTGGGTTCTAGGAGTCATGATCGGTGTAGATCTGCAAAAATTTTTCAGAAATTCCAACATAGGAACGATCCCAATAGGTAGTATTTCATACGAAATCTACCTAAAAGGGCAAGTTTATGACATAAGTTTTAATTTATATAAGTTTAATAATATAAGTTTTAATGTTCGGAAATGCATGAAACTAGAAGATGTTGTTGTTCAGAAACTAGGTAATCGAACTGTTTTTTCCGTTTTTTTTTTTTTTTGCAAACAATAGATCTTTCAGGAAATAGTGCCAAAGCGGGTGTTTTGAACCGAATTTCCGCGCGAAAGAAGAATAACCACCCAAGAAAGGTTGTCACATGATCAAATCGCTTATAACTCAATAGGTAATTTATTTATCAAAAAAAGGAAAATACAGTTCGATTTCAAATCGCTTCCATAGTCAGACTTTCCAGTTTTATATCTTTCCGTTAAAAAATGAGTTTGTAAATGTGTCAAAATTTTTTGCGTTTGTTGAGCAGAGCCTTAATGGATTAAGGGACATCCATTATCCAGAAAATATTTGTTCTTAAAAAAAAAAATATATATATATATATATATATAGTGTAGAAAGAAAATGAGAATTTCATTACGAGCGCTTTTACTGCTAAATGGATTTTTACGGGACTTAAATTGTCAGTTAGGAAATTGTTTAGGGAAGGTTTTAAGTGTATAACACATCGTTCTACGTTGCCTAGTTATAGAGATATGGTAGAAAGTTCTATAATTGGGCGATTCCAGTTATGCAAGATTAGATTTTTAAAAAAATTCTACTGAACTAGGGGTCGGAGCATATAGGACAAATTCTATTGTTCTTCCCAGTATCTTTTATCAATAATCCTCTTGATATATTCCTATTGCATATCTTACAAAAATGTATCTTGAAGATTATTGATAAAAGATACTGGTAAGAACAATGAAATTTGTCCTATATGCTCCGACCCCAGCTGAACGGATTTTGATGGCAGTTGCACTATTAGTTAGATAAAACTATGCAAAAAAATAGTAAAAGTTATATGTAAAATTTGAATTTAAATTTGTGAAACTTTTATATTCCACATGAGCGGAGCCGCAGGCAAAAGTTAATACCATAAGAATAAAAAAAAATAGTTGAAATTTAGCATAAGTAGTACTTGCTATCACACAAAAGAGAGGATTACATAAATATCAAAAGTTGAAAGTATGGATATAATAAAAATCTTATATTAGACTATAAATTTACTGCTTTGCATTTTTAGTGCATTTTTGATAGAAATTTATTTATTTTCTAAATCTATGCTTTCAAAAAGAAAAAAAAAAGCGCCAGGCTTAGAAAATAACATATGAATAAATTCATGGGCTATACATCTATATTTTAGTGGAATTTCTCCATTTATGTTTTTTTCGTAGCGGGGCATACATATATTCCACTTTGCAGTTCCGCAAAGAAATTGGAATTGCTAAGTTTGGCCATTTGCGCAAACATTTTCTTTTTTCTGTATAAAGAAGCGAAATTACAAATCAGCGGAGATAACTGAGTAATATACAACTTTAATTTCCCATCGGAGTTGTTTTGAGTCTACGATTCCAAACATTTCTTTGCGTTTCTCCAACTGGCTTTATTAATTTTTGATGACCACGTGATTTCAGAGCGTTGCCATGCAGTTCAAACAGAATGTTGTTCATGCTATGGTAGTTACAAAGATAAATATTTGAATCTTGGAACTAAGCGCAGTGAAAGTGAAACTAAAAAGTCAAACAAAAAGTCTGTATTAGAAGTATAAACTGAACTCCAAGCAAGAGAGATGTTTCTCTATAATTAAAGATATACTTTGCGCAGCCGAATGAAGAAGACATTAATCTAAAGAAAGACAATGGAAAAGGGAGAAAAAAAGAGAAAATACAAATCTTAGCAAGAACATTCTCTTTTTGAACCCCGGGACAAATAACGCGGAAAACTAAGCAGCGAAGAGGGCGGGAGAATTAAATTAAACGCTGAATTAGACAAGAGGTCAAGTCTATTTGGAGAATGCGGATTTGATATAAATCAAAATTAATGAAGAATCGGGTTATGATATACGTTCCGACATATAATTAAGTTAAATTTAGTCAATTTGAAATTAATTTTTCTTCTGCCAAAGGCAACTATTTTTGAAAGCTAGTGTAATGACTTTCATTTTGAGATAATTGTTTATGCTAAGTTGGCTTTTTTTTAAAGCGTGTATCTCTTATGACAGAGCTCCAATTCAAGCTTGTTACTTTCTGATATATTCAGAAAGTTAATTTTATTTGTAAGTGCACGGAATTTGTTGACATTTTTATTCAGATAAGAAACGGAAGAGAATCTCATTTTTCTAAAAAGAAAATGATGTCTCAAAAAATATACTTAATCCCTTCGAAACGTGGATCCATATATGCATCTTCAAAAGGTGCACAAATGACTTGTTTTTGGTACTAATAATAAATAATATTTTTCTTATTTAATTAGAGCATTTTTATGATTATATAAGCAAAAGTAAATGTTTAATAAAAAAAAAAAAGTGGATCCAACCAAATAAAATTCGTGCCTGGAACGCCGATCCCGAAGGGGCGATTATTTTGAAATAATTTTCGAAACATGTCAGCGAGGGAAATGCGTCTCTATCGCAGAATATATTATAAGTAATGATGTTTGTATTACACTTACTTAAAAAAAACCCACCTTTTTATCCCATGATACTGAAAGAGTAATATACATCCTTTTAAATATAAAAATGTTTTGTAAATTTGGAAGATTCGCGCTGTTAAGCCGAAATAAAAAGAGAACACTCTTATGTAACTTTTAAATGCAAGCATAAATGAATATTTCTGTAGACAAAATTTTCATGACCTAGTATTATGATCTTGCTATAGTGCACCATAAAATTAATGTAAAAAAGGAACTCAGTTGCAATTTTTAAAACTTTTCCGGCAGAGGTCTCTAGGTTTGGGGATCCTGGGACGGTGACATAATATATTCCTGGTTGTGACATATAAGTGTGCCGAGAGTCTGTCTCAGCTATGTTGCAAAACTTTTCTTATTTTAATAAGCTTTCAGTTAAAATTTTCTTTATCTTTAATATTTTGTTTCTGAATTACAGGTAACGTGGAAAAACAAGTAGCGAAGAGGGCGGCAGAATTAAATTAAATGTTGAATTAGACGAGAGGACATGTTATATCTGGGGAACGCGTGTTTAATACAAATCAAAAATAATGAAAAAAAAGACAAAAAAAATCTACTTAGTTAATGTTTTTCTTCTATTTTATATCGTCTTACCAGCACATTTTAAAGCAACGTTCGGAATATCACTTTAGTAGAGGATAAAATTTTAAACAAATTTCATACACAGTTTTTTCCTCGACCCATAAATAACCAAGTTACACCGCTCCAAAATTCTGGCAAATTAGGAAAATTGGGCGAAATATCGGATTTTTCTGAGTTTTATTAATAGTAATTTCTTACTAGTACATTTTAGCTAAATAAAGCTATGCCCATGAATAACGGAGCTACAGCGCACCAAAGTTTCAGTTAAATTAAAAAGAATCGACGAAATTATAGGATTTCCGAGTTTTATTACTATTTACTTCTTACCAGCGCATTTCAGAGAATGACAACTATTGCTAATCTTAAAAAAATAAATAAATAAAATAAAATAAAATAAAATAAAATATCAAACAAAACTTATGCATGAAGTCTTTACAAAGTAACATAAATCCGAAGATCCAAGGGATTTTTGAATCTCATTTTTGGGGGGACCTAAAGCAACAACACATGACCCAATTTCATGTAAATTTGAAAGTTAGCAAAATACCGTGTTTTTCCAGTTTTTTTAAGCAATAACGGCTTACCTATGCATTTTAGCGAAAAAACAGTTATGAATAAACTTTTACAGGGGACAATTTGGCAGATTCCCAAAACAGCCGAGACACCCCATTTGGCGACTTTTCTGACAAGCGCCAACTACCCCACATGCGCCAATCTAAAATGCGGCAACCTGAAAACTAACGTGATTGGTCCACTTTCCTGAATACTTCCAGACTGTTTTTTACTACGTCATCACCCTGGAATCATGGGAAATAGAACATTTATAAATAACGACGTATTAGAAAACACAGGAAAGCTGATTTTTATGAGATTCAAAATAAAACAAACGATTTCAACATAAGTTTATTGAAAATGTGAAAATTTTAAAGTACCTTTCCAAATCAGAGTAACGATATAATGATTAAAATTTTCATTTCTCAACAACTTTTAGAAAAAATCATGGGGTCATTTAATATTGAAAGTACGTGCTTATATTATAGTAAACATAGAACAATTCATTTCTAATTTAAAGAAGTATGAACGCTTCGCGTTCATAAAAAAATAATATTTATCACTGAATACAGCAACCTAGTTCTGCAGCAATCTGAAAAACGCAGGAAACTCGTTAAAGCGGCAATCAGCATACATGTATGAACGCTTCGCGTTCATTTACCGAAAAAAAACATCACTGTCACCAGCAGTTCTCGGTGTGCAGGAATCTCAAAATTCAGCAGTTCTCGCTAGCAGCAATCTCAAAATTCAGCAGTTCTCAATGCGTAGCAATATCAAAATTCAGCACTTCACGTTGCGTAGCAATATCAAAATTCAGCAGTTCACGTTGCGTAGCAATATCAAAATGTACAAAACTCGTAAGGTCAGTATACATGAGAAATATACAATAAATGGCTAATATAAAACATTATACTAAAAAATACATAAAATTATTAACATACCTTAACAAACATCTCCTTTCTTGAAAACCAACTCTATAAAATGTTGAATTGCCATAATTTCGTAAATTTCTAGTCGTCGATAAACTTCATTTAACTTTCCAGCAAACAAAAATGAACAAATACTCACAATTTCAAACTAAATTACACAGGTACTTTAACTTTCAAATTTTACAACTAAAAACAGCAAAATATATTAACAATAACATACTCTAGCCTTACCCTCATTTATTTTTATTCATCTGTCTTCTACACTTCGTCACGCAACTCGTACAATAATTAGAAAACATGCGGAGTTGAGTTGTCAAAGGCAGGCGTAGCCATCCAATACACAAGAAATCAACCCATCCCATTCAACCAATCCAAATTCAAGATAACACAACTGAAGGCGTGGAAAGAATTTACGAAACGAACTGGTAACAACAAAGATCCATTTATCGCCTCGCCAAATTGAACGATGCCAAGTGTCTCGGCTGTTTTGCGATTCAGCCGACAATTTTCAACAAATTACACCTATAAGATTTCTTCCAAATCCATTAATATCTGAGCTATATTGCTTGAAAATTTGGAACAGAAAGAACCGAAAAAGGCCGAATTTTTGCCACTTTCATAATCAATAACGTCATAGCAGTATATTTTACTGAAAAAAGAAATCTATATTTCCAATCTTGTAAAGCATAAAATGTGTATTTAATTCAACTACAAGGTTTTATTCTGAACTGTTTTAAAATATTAATAGCTCAGCTACACCGCTCCAATGTTCAGATAAAATAGAATTTTCCAATAAGTACTCCCACCTCCCCCCCCCCCCCCCAAAAAAAAAAAAAAAAAAAAGAAACCTTATCTCGCAAAAGATCAGGTAGCTCTGATTTTTGAAGAAGTTCTATTAGCTGATGTTCAATAAAAAAATCCATGTTTTAAAAATAATATTGTATTATCATTATAGTTTATTTGATTTATGTTACGAGTATACTTGTATCTACTAAAAATAAAAAAAATGATTTAAACTCGAAATTTCTCCGATTCTTTCTACTTTACACGAACTTTATAGCAATGCAGCACAGCTATAAATGAGGAGAAAAAAAAATCAGATATGACTTCGTAGCAAATTTTATGCTTTATAAGAATAGTATTAAATTTGTTTCGCAAAAAAATGCACTTATCCCTTTAAGACCTGACCTACATAATTGTGTAGGTGACTCTAAAAGAAAAAGAAAACCATTTTCCTCTTTTTGTGCGATTTAAAGTCGAGCCTGCAACCACTGAATTGCGTGGATCCTCCTTTGAGCCAGACATCGGATATTTTTTTTTAAATATAATTTTTTTTAAATATTTTCCAATCAAATGTGATCCTATTAATTAGGATAAACCACCAAAACATTTCATTTCTACCAAAACTCTTCCGGTCTTAAAGGGATATAAGAAGTTGTTGCTTTAAATATATTTAAAAACTGGATTTTTTTTTTTTTTTTTTTGCCTTTTTTTTAAGATGCGAAGATTTGGGGGTACGATGAGGTGGTCAATTTTTCTTCTTATGTAACATAAAATAATGATAACATACCTGAAATAATGATAATATATCAGAACTACATACTGCATGTTGTTTAGTTCTGTTATTTATGGGCATAATGTTCATTATATCCTTCATGTAGGAATTTTGTCGTACATGTAACCCTTTAAAACTGCAGTTACCAAGCTTTATTGTTGTGCAACCCATCTTAAACTCTGAAAATTCTTTGCGGTAGGTGATCAGATGCAAATTCCATTTCAGTCAGTTTTCCGATTTCGTGGGTATAATTGTAATGCTTAGTGCTTCCCTTAGTGCTATGGAATGTTTCTGGTTGGTTGGTTGCGTGCAATACGGCCAGGTTTTGCAGATGAAGGCTAATCAGACCGGGAGATCCGTTTAAAGTGGAATCCAATCCACTACAAACATCTTTTCTGAGTCGGGATTCGAACCGCCACCCGATCAGTTCAATAGCCAGTACCGTAATCACTAGACCAACTGGCAAAGTTTTCCGGTAAATGCAGCATTCCATTATAGACTGGTTAGGGGAGACCGGAGGAATGCCGCCAACCAGGGTTATGCCGCCACCCCACCTAGTTTAAAAACTAAGGGCAGTTTGAGATAGTGAATGTGACTGCACTGTAGCGGCCAACATTATAAACAGTGCCTAAAGTGAGAGTGATTTTGCTGTACGTCATTCGTTTGTTCTAGTGAAAAATGTAGTTTCATCTAGTTGCTTGTTATTTTGGAGCTTCAAATGAGTAGAGATAAGCACCTTTTATTGTAACATTAGGTATTTAAGTTAATATGACCCGTAATCTACATGCATTCGTCGACATTTTGATGCAATGTGTTGAACAAGTTCGGTTCTTCTTTCGGCTTTGCTTGGGGATTTCCGCCATATTGTTCTCTCGGGATAATGCCGCCGCCATGCAAATCGGGTGAGAAATGGCCTCATTTTAATGTAGTGGAGCCGATTCAGCAGAGTGACTTTTGCAATATGAAGTAAATTGTAAGCTTAACCATTATTCTTCTCAATTACATTGCTTTCTAACTATTTTCAGTAGGTTGTGTGTTTCCTAGTATCTATTTGATGCATGTACTAGGTCATTAAAGAGTGGTGGCATTACCCCGGTACAGTGGCGGAATTACCCCTGTGTCCTGGGTAATCCCGCCACTGTGCAGAGGTTTAAAAAATATTTTTTTATGTATGCTTACTTTACAGTTATGATTACGGTTAAATTTATACAGATACTAAAGATCATGATTCAGCTTTAGAATTTTTACTATTAAAAAATAAACGTTTTTTCGTGGTGAAAAAATTTAAATTCCCTTAAGGTGTCGCCATTCCCCTGGTCTCCCCTATGTTTTCATAAATTTTATGCAATATATATTTTGAAAAACTGATCATCCTTCCTCGACCCAAAGTTTGGAAATCGCTGCTCTAGAAGATTGGTAACGCCTTTTGTCAGTAAAAAGGGCTAGTAATAAGTTATTGTTAAGAAAACTGTGAAATATTCGATGTTTCTCCGATTTATTGTATTTTACCTGAAAGTTGGGGTGGAGTGATTTATGTTGCCTAGAATAAAATTTCATGCATGAAATTTGTTGCTCATGTATCCCTCTACAACTTTACTTCTAGCTTTAGTTCGCTACAAGTTACTGGTAAGAAGTTGTTTCTATAAAAACTATGTAAAAAACTCTGATTATCCGCTTCTTCCTATATTACTCGAACGTTTGAACCTCAGAGTAAACGTATATGTTTACTCTGAGGTTTGAAAGTTGTGTATCCGTTATTTCTGGGCTTGGAAAAAACTGTGTGTAAGAAAATATCTGAAAATTGTATACTTTAGATGTTTTGTAATAGTTTTCTTTCGTTAAAATGTACTGGTAAGAAATTATTGTAAGAGAATTGCGAAATATTTGATATTTCGCCGATTTTTCTTATTTTACTCAAACTTTTGTAGCTTCGTTATTTATGAGCCTAGAAAAACAAAAAAACCCCTTTATACATGAAAGTTGTTCCAAATTTTATTTTGTACAAAAATATTAAGAGTTTTCTGTTAAAATTTATTTTTACGACGTTATTGAAAAAATCTTTTTTTTATCCGTTTTTTTTTTTTCGTTGTCCTTTATTTTTTCGTTTTTCGTCGTTGGTTCATGTGGAGAGGAGGTCGAAATTTCTGGCTTTTTATTAGAACACCAAAATATACAACATATCCATAAAGCAGAACTACCCGCCTTTTGCAAGGCAAAGCTCCTGTTTGGGACTCTTATGTACTACATAAACTCATTGAGTTGAAACTTGTGACTTTGATTCACTTTTTGTGAGTTTTGATTTGAGTTTGATTCGCTTTTTGAGAAGGGGATGTGAGTCTAGTCAAACTTAAAAAAAAAATCATGCGTTTGAATCAAAATTAAAAATGAAACTCATTTAATATTCATCACGATTTCCCGAAAATAAAAAATTGCCTCTAAAACAAGTTTTATTCCTATAAATATCATTTCCGCAAAAACTAGCAGAATTCCAATAAAGAATTCTGAGAAAACTTGCATATATGGGGATATGTTTATAGTGTTGTGGGCAATACGTAATTTTAGCAATTTCAAAATAAAAAGAAATCACAGTACTTAAGCTAAAAAAAGAAAATACATATACATCTTCAATGTTTTAAATAGTAAATCACTTTTTGCAGAGAAAATTTCCCTGAGAATGTAACAGTTAAAAACTTTCAAGTAATTTAAGAACTTGAGACATAAACCAATTATATTAACTACGTTATTTCAATGACACTGGATTATTTTAAGTCTTGTTCCAATGCTAAATTAATCAAAGAGATTTTGAGATCACTATAGTAAGTTCATAAAATTAAGCAAAATATTTTCCTTTTTTCTGATGATTTTTTAAATCTTATTTCTTATTAAAAAAAGAAAAATAAATATTTATTAAGTTTTACTCATTTTTAAAAATGAGTTTGAATTGAGCAGATTCATTTAATAGATGCTAATTTGAGCGCGAACTTAGTTTATTTTCAGAACATAAATTTGAGTTTGAATTAATTCTCTATTTTCTGTTGTTGTTGTTGATAAATTTGCACAACATTGCAATAAACAAAGAAATGATTTAAGTTCGATTGCTGTTTCAGTGCTTATCAAAAGACAGCCCTGACACTTGCATATTTACATGTTAAAATTACTCACAATTTTCTTCTAGATAACTAAAAATTTGCTGAACCAGCAATTGGTTGTATATTTATACATCAGTTTTATACTTACTATGTTAAATTTCAAGTTCATTTCAACGAAAGAGATGCTTAAGCTAAAAAAATTAAATGTATACTTCTTTAATGGTTCTTAATGGTAAGTCACATTTTGCAGAGAAAATTTCCCTGAGAATCTAACACTCTAGACCAGTGGTTCCCAAACTTTAGGACTCGCGGAGCCCTTTTCAGAATGAATTTCTAAGACAGAGCCTTTGAAGCCTACCGTACCTTATGTTACAAGGTAATATTTTTAGTTGCATTGTTACCGAGCACAGGAAGAGGGAATTGATAGTAATCTAAACTAAACAATTGTGGATTGTACCAGAAATAAAATTATATTAATTATATTTTGAAACTTTTACGGTAATACTGAATTTATTTTCAGTTACCATCAATACAAATAGAATTGTCAAGTGTTTACATACTTAAAAATCTCTAAAACACAAGAAAGCGTAACATTTGCCTTGCTATAACTTTTACATTATTAGAGTGTCCAACAATAACGCATAAACGTTTAATATAATTGGATTGCTTTGCACAAGTACCTGAAATCGGGTTCAGTTGATAGTAATTTCAGGCGAATAATGTTTGGTTCTACATATAAAAGACTTCTGTATTTCATTTTGGTGGCTCCGTTAGTCGAAAATTTTGCTTCACAAACATGTCGTTGAGAAAGGCAGAAAAACTAATTTTGCTTTCTTAGACAAAATTTTAAATTCATCTGACCAAAAAAAAAAAAAAAAAAATCTAATAGACTTTGGTTTTAAAGAAAGATCTTTAACACTAGATATATCGGAAATTTTACTCAAGTTTTATAAACATACTATCAAACCCCTCGGCTTTGCTCGCGTAATAGATGAAATATGCCAAGTGATATTTGCATGACTACTTTTTATTAGAAGAACACTTTTTGAAATAATTCAAAAATTAGAAATTAAGCCACAATTTGACTAAACTTCATTATAAAAGTGCAATAGACAGAAATGAGATTTTAATTAATAAAAACTAAAACTAAATTCTAATTAAATGATAATTTAGAAAGCATTTTGAGAGTTTTATGCTAATTTCATACGCTCATTTCAGTATTCATTTGAAGTTTTGAATTTTTTAGAAAGCATCTTAACACATTTGCATCTTAAAATTAACCATCATGTCAAATTTCGAGCTTCTTGTCTAACAGTCTACCACTTCTCTGGTGTTAGTGGCACCAACGTAAAATGCCGAAACGGAGTTGAAATAGAATGTCTCGAAAAATGTTGAAACAGAGACTGTCGCCATTAATTTGCCAACATTAACCTTGAAATCGGTTGGTATTTCCTAATATTCTATAGAAAATGGAATTTAGATGTTTTTAAAGGCTTTCTTGTTGTTCCTGCCAACCAGGTCGTAGTGAAACTGGCATAAAATACAGCCCGTATAGGATCAGGGACTATCACTCTTGATTAGCAACCAATAACTTCTGTAATCGGTTTATTATTTCCAGAGATTCCATAGAAATCGTAATTTAGGACTCTTTTAGAATGCTTTTCGCTCCTTGCCTTCTCTTCACCCCTTTTTAATTTCGAATTTATTTTTGACTGTTCATAGAGGACATTTATATTTTATAAGTAACTACCGTGCTATATTTAAAGTTTCTAGCCTCTTCAGTACCACAGAAATCGCAATTTAGAAAGTTTTTTGCTCCTGCAATCCTCGACATAAAGTATAGCTTATGTTTCAGCAGTTTCTATTACCATCAATTTGCAATTTGCAATCGGTTTCGTATTTCATACGATTGCATAAAAATCGTAATCTAGAACGCTTATAGAACGCTTTTCGCTCACTCAATCCTTTTAAATTTGTAATTTTATTTCGACAATTCTTAGAAAGCATTTGCATCTTTGAATTACCATTCCAAATTTAAAATGTTAGACCCCCCTCAGTAACACAAAAATGCAATTTAGAACATTTTTTGCTCCTGCAACCCCCAGGTGGTAGTGACAACAACATAAAATATAGGATGTGTTGGAGCGGGGACTGTCACCATCAATTTGAAATCATTACTTCTGAAATCGGTTTATATTTCCCGAGATTGCGTAGAAATAGCTATTTAGAACGTTTTTAGAACGCTTTTCGTTCATTTTCACTCCTTTTAAATTTCAAATTTTTAAGGAACTCTTCTCAGAGAGTATTTACATCTCATAAGTAATTACCATGCCAAATTTCAAGTTGCTAGCCCCTTCAGTATCACAAAAATCACAATTTAGAATGCTTTTTAAAATGCAACGGCAAATAAGTAGTGACGCCGACATGAAATAGATCCTATATTGGAGCAAGGGCTGTCATCATCAATTTCCAAACATTACTTTTGAAATCGGTTGGGTACTTTCTGAGATTGCGTAGAAATCGCAATTTAGAACGTTTTTTGTCCATTTTCACCCCTTTTTAAATTTCGAATTATTTAAGAAATGTTCTTAGAGATATTTATATCTTTTATATCGTATAAGTAACTACCATGCCTAGTTTCAAGTTGCTAGTCCCTGCAGTACTACAAAAAACGCAATTTAGATCGTTTTTTGCTCCTTCACCTCCTTTCGGGTAGTGGCACCGTCATGAAATACAGCCTATGTTGAAGCGAGGGCTGTCACCATCGTTTTCACACTTTTATTTTTTAAATCAGTTCGGTACTTCTTGAGATTCCGTAAGAAATCGCAATTTAGAAAGTTTTTTAGAACGCTTTTCGCTCATTTTCACCCCTTTTTAAATTTCGATTTTTTAGGAAATGTTCTTAGAGATCATTTGTATCTTATAAATAACTGCCCTGCCTAATTTCAGGGTTCTAAGACCTTCAGTAACACAAAAATCACAATTTAGAACATTTTTCGCTTCTGCAACCCCTAGGTAGTAGTGACACCGACATGAAATAGAGCCTATGTTGGAGCAAGGGCTGTCATCATCAATTTTCGACCATTACTTTTGAAATAGGTTGGGTACTTTCTGAGATTGCGTAGAAATCGAAATTCAGAACGTTTTTAGGTGCGTTCGTAATTATATAAATACGTAGCACCTATAGTCGTCGTTCAGTCCGTCTGTCTGTCCGTCCGCATATAACAGAGCAAAAACTACCCGACCGAATGATCTGAAATTTTTAATATATAATTGCTGCAAACTTTTGTCGAGCCATTTCCAATTTTATGAAAATCGGATGTATAGTTTAATTACAGGGACAGTCAAAAGTTTTTCTTTACATTACGGCCAATGGGAAAAATTATTGCAAGTGAATTTTAATGATGTTACAGACTTCCGAATGGTCTGAAATTTTTAATATATAATTGCTGCAAAATTTTGTCGAGCCATTTCTAATTTTATGAAAATTGGATGTATAGTTTAATTGCAGGGACACCCAAAAGTTTTCCGTTACATTATGGCCAATGGGAAAAAAATATTGCAAATGCATTTTAATGATTTTACGGCCTTCCGAATGGTCTGAAATTTTAAATATATAATTGCTGCAAAATTTTGTCGAGCCATTTCAAATTTTATGAAAATCGAATGTATAGTTTAATTACAGGGACAGTCAAAAGTTTTCCGTTACATTACGGGGAATGGGGAAAAAATTATTGTAAGTGCATTTTAATGATGTTACAGACTATGAACTTATGAAGCGCAAAAAAATATACACTCAGTACAATATGGGGTGCAAAAAATAATTATAAAACTAGTTATAGTACGAACGCACCTCATTTGCCACGTTTGACGAGCAATTTCCAACTTGTTTAGAACTCTTTTCGCGCATTTTTACCCCTTTTAAATTTCGAATTTTTTAAGAAATGTTCTTAGAGATCATTTATATCTTATAAGTAACTACCATTCCAAATTCCATGAATCTGGGCCCTTCAGTAACACAAAAATCTTAATTTCGAATGTTTTTTTGCTCCTGCACCCCCTTTAGGGGTAATGGCAACGACATAAAATGTAGCGTATATTGGAGCAAGGGTTGTCACCATCATTTTAACACCATTATTTTTTAAATCGGTTTGGTACTTCTTGAAATTGCGTAAAAATCGCCATTTAGAACGTTTGTTAGAACACTTTTTGCGCATTTTCACCCCTTTTAAATTTCGATTTTTTTAAGAAATGTTCTTAGAGATCATTTATATCAAATAAGTAACTACCATGACAAATTCCATGTATCTGGACCCTTCAGTAACACAAAAATTGCAATTTCGAACGTCTTTTAGCTCCTGCACCCCGTTTAGGGGTAGTGGCGCCGACATAAAATGTAGCCTATGTTGGAGCAAGGGTTATCACCGTCATTTTGACTTCATTATTTTTGAAATCGGTTTGGTACTTTCTGAAATTGTGTAAAAATCGCCATTTAGAACGTTTTTTAGAACGCTTTTCGCGCATTTTCACCCCTTTTTAATTTCGATTTTTCTACGAAATGTCCATAGAGATCATTAGTATCTTATGAGTAACTACCATTCTAAATTCCATGTTTCTAGGCCCTTCAGTAACACAAAAATCGCATTTTTAGAACGTTTTTTGCTCCTGCACCCCCTTTTGGCCAGTGGCACCGACATAAAATATAGCCTATGTTCTAAGTTGGACTAACACCATCATTTTGATACTATTACTTTTAGAATCCGTTCGGTAGTTCCAGAGCTCACCTCCTACAAATAAACAATTTTTACCTCTTTATAATATTAGTATAGATTAGTATAGATATAGATATAATATCAAATTTTTTATTTAAAACTATTTCGCTCTTTTATTTGATTTATATTTTATTTAATTTTATTAAAAAACTGTTTCGAATCGAAATGTTTTCATTTGGTATCACCGAATAACCGATAGTTGGTATATTCAGTATTAAGTTGCTATGAGATGTGAAATCAATGAGGACCTCGTGTTTCACTAAGTTTAAGCTGGGTGGATTTTTGATAACACTGAACACATTCAGTATACATTTAAATTTGTTTAAAGCCTGTTTAATTCAGCTGTTGAAAAATGTTTTTTTAAACGAGTTTTTCAAAGCTGTAAGATGCCCTTGAATATTTATTTGTATATATTTTTTAAATCAGTGTTGTTTGCATTCTTTTAACAAGAGGGATATAATCGATATCATCGTTTCCCTCAGAATCCGACCAATACACGTTTCATCTTAACCCTTAACTGCATGAATTATTCTTTTAGAATTGTGTTTTTTATTCTTACATTAAGGATTAGACACCAGAAATCTTAAGATAGATTTTTAACTTTATTTAGTAGCATATTTTTGTAATTTTTAGAGTATTAATATTTTTATATAAATATAGTGGTTGTAAGAACTTTATTTATGTATTAAAAATTAAATAAAAAGGTGATGGAAATTTACATCACTATGCATTTAAGGGTTAACTCATTAACGCCGGTTGGCAGGAAAACTTACCATTTAGTACCCCAGTACGAAACCTTTAAATTTGAAAACCAGTAGTTTATATAAAGAAATTTTCACATAATCTAATCTCAAACTTTGAGACATTAAATGAGTTAAAATTACTATATCGAAAAACTGATGTGAACTGGTATCTAGATATTAAAAGAAGTATAAATAACAGTCGTCGTCAATGGATTAAAAGAAGAAACGTTTGGTAAATGCATCGGAAATTGTGACAGATTTTCATTGCAGTGACAAATCGGACAAATATGCAATTAGCTTTCACAATCTTCAATAATTAAAAGGTTTGCCAGTTTAAAATTATGGTGCTTCTAATATCATTCCTGTATTTGCAACAATCGTGTAAACGCTCTTCCTCGACATGACCAACTTACTTCGGTATGCAGAAGGATGGGCGGATGCTGGCTCCCGATAACTTCACACAAAGTTTAAAAAGTTTGCTTTTAAGAGTTCGTGATTTTATATAGTTTGTTATTTTAATGGCACCATTGAACCTTTTCTTAAGTTCAGAAGACATTTTCCCTGGGATAGCGTATATCTCTAGAGAGTGCAATAGATGGTGCTACAGTGTTTTGCCATCTCTTTATTTTTTTGCAATGATTCAACACTGTGACTCATCATTGCTTTCGCATCATCAGTACATTCATGTTCATGTGTGTTTTCCTATGTATTCTGACAAAAATATTTCGTTCCTCAGTGTGTTGATCCTGATAGCTTTGTGAAACCTCTTTCACACTAGCGTAGGTAAGGCACTTAATTTTAATCATGGTTCTCAAACACCAGAGTAATAGAGAAGTAAAGTGTAGTTCCGGGTGCCCGTTTCAAAAAAGTATAGTTAATATTTAACTGCCCTAATCTGAACGGGATATTAGTATATGAAACTGGAAAATACTAAAAAAACTGCTAATTCAGTGACGTCAGTAGATTCATGCGTTTGTAGTGCAAATTTAGTGCATCTGAAGAAGCTGATAAATTTTCTTTTATGTCACCAGTCATACAGTTAATTAAAAAAAATAAAATGTTATCTGACATAGGAATATTGGACACTAAATCAACATTTTTTTATAAAGCAAATTCTTGACAATATCAACTTTACAAGGTTTATTAACAATCCCTGCAATTATATGATCTTCACGAATTCAAGCGACTCGTTAAACTATCAAGTAGGGTTATGGGCCAGGGGGTTATGTGTGCCGACTTAATGGTCGAGACGGAGTCAAAACAGACAAATTTCTATCACTAATTTTAAAACATTGTTTTTTCCTAAGAAATCACAATGATTAAATAGGAGAAAAGGAAAATTTTAAGTTAGTGGTAGAAGGGGTATATCTTACTGCTTATTTCGTCCCCCTGAAGACTGCGTCTGTGTCCAGGACATTTCATGTTTATTTTAAGAAGTATTGGGATAGTTTCTTTTGAAGCATGCATACTTTGCTCTTCATATTGAAAACAATCAGGCGGTTTATCTTTCATATCAGAAGGGTTTCTGTCGAAATGATGACACAATTGAGCATGAAACGTGGAGTTATTGGACAAATTTCATCTCAAGTCACATTGAGAGGAGTTGGAAAATTCAAATACGCAAATTTTCCTTTATACAAATTCTCGCTTTCTTACAATAAATCTATGCTTGTTTCTCCATTTATCTCATTTTTTGATCGGAAAAGGTAAAAATAAAGTGCTAGTAGAGATTATTATTTGCACCACAATATTTTTAAAGAAAATGAAATTTATTTTGTTAAAAGAGTTCAGACAGCTGAAGATGTTTAAATTTGTCAAAAATTAATCATTACATCAAAATTTCAATTTTTACAAATCAAAGTATAAATAATTTTGTAACAAGAAAATTTGTCCACATTATATATATGTATATATATATATAAAAGTTTTTCAGTTTTTTCGGAATCCATATTCTTCCTTTTTTTCTTCCATTTTAATTCTTGTAATTAGGTATAAGGTACTTTATTTTATACATACAGTTCTATATTGTGGGTTTGTGGCGTCCATTTTTGTTGTCAATTCATTCACAATATTGCTGTTTTTGATGATGGTCGGTAATGTTTAATTAATGGTTATATATATATATATATATATATATAAACCTTGCTTTAAATGTGTTGCTTTCTTTCAAATTTTCTTTATTTTCCTAAAGCGCGGCGGAGCCTCTAGGGCTCCGCGGAGCACAGTTTGGGAACCTCTGCTCTAGACTACTCAAATAATTTAAGAATAGATGTGGAGCAGTTTTTTTAAAATTTATTTTACCCATGTGTATTTATCCTACGAAAATACACCAACTGTTGGAGGTTATGGAATGAAAAAACATGAAATATTAACGGAACAAGAAGGCTTTCCATCTATGACTCTTGGACGTAGTGTTAATGTATTGTTTTTAATCGACATTTAAATTTTTCTAGAATATCTCCACAAAAATTATATTGAATGGTACCAGAAATAAAACAGCGCGTCTAAATTAGAAGCAAACAAATATATAACAGTGGCAAAAAAAAAAAAAAAAATCCGTTTGGAATTTTGATCTACTAATGTCATTGGAGTTTGATGTATTTATTTATTTAGTATTTAAAATAATTTTATAATGCCCGCGTTTTTTGAATTAGGTTGGAAATAATCAGAAATGTGTTTATGTCTTCGTGGTTTGTGAGGTATGCAACAGGTGTCGCCACTATCCAGCAGTGTTTTCAAACAATTCTAAAAGACTGAAACATTACCTTAATAATCAGATCTTCGTTTTCTTTCGGATAGATTGCAGCACTACAAGACTTTCAAAGACACTAAGTACTGGATATCTTAATTTGAACTGATCACAAACAATGACTTTTTAACAAGATCAGCAATATCCCTTTGTGAATTTAAAACTGTTGAACTAAGACACCGTGTTCGAACTTTCAAATCCCCAATCAATCTGGGTGTTCCCTCTGCACGATCAGGACAAATTTTTTGTCCTCTCTTTTGCATTCATTTTATAGGAAGCAATGTTTGGCTCCTAAAAAATGCCGTTAATTACTAACCCAGAAAAATTTAAATTGTGTATAATATTAAATATTCAAGAGTGTGTATCATCTAATAATCATTTGTATTTATATTAAATTTAGCTCGTTGCATCAACTGTGTGAATCTCCGTGATTGCAAGTCACTCAAAAATCACCACATACACATCATCATATTCTTAATAAAATTTATGATTTCCAGCTTTTCACTGGATACAACGATAGCGGTGAATTTCCGAAGTGCCAGCATTTACGCCCATACAGGTAAGAAGAGTTTTATTCTCTTACATATATGTATTAAATTGAAATTAATTTAAAAGAATAACTATACAAAAGGCCTTTACGACGAACTCATGCAAACTAAGAAATTAAAATATAAATGTCTTCTTCCTTATATCTGGAGTTGCAAACTACATCGAAAGCCGCTACGGTATTTTATTAGTAAGCTTGGTTATAAAAGAACGATGTATAGACTCACCGAAGTGTGGATGGACTGTAAACCAAGAAAAAAAAATTGCAATGACATACAGAAAACAGTTCGATTGACATTTTCTTCATAAGAAACAAAATATCAAGTTTGAAGTTGCTATTATTTCTTTAAATTGAAATAATGTTTTTACTTTTTATTTGACTTCTTTAATTTATTGCCGTTAGTCTTAATTTTCATGTTAAAATTTTGATAGCCAACTACATAAGAACAACTGTAACGATATAAATAATAAAACGGTAATTGACATAAGCGGTTAAATAATACAAATAATAAAATGAATTTTTAAAACAATTTTTTAAAGAAAAGAAAATTATCAACCAAAGTGATTGGAAAGTATATTTAATCATTTGACTTTCGTTTTTAGTGGAAATATATAAATAAACAAGCAGGAATTCTGCTTTTTCAGAATTTAGCCCCACCCCGATGAAAAAAAAAATAAATATAGATAGTACAAAATATATTTCAGTTTTAAGATTTAAAATACACGCTTTTATTTTATATAAAATGACGTCATTTGCATCCGCTGAAGAATTCTACATTTACTATCCAGTCTTAAACAACATCTATAGAAAAGTATGCATATGACGTCACTATCGCGGAATAATACACAAACCCAGCAAAGAGCGTCATTCAAGAAACTCGACAAAACAATTGTGTATCTAATGATTCATAAGCCTTCATTTGTTTGTAACTTTAACATGGATACGAAAAATTAAGTACAGTTTATAATAGCTCCATATTTTATCAGAAATCATTCATTTATATATATTTTTTTTTAAATTCGGAAAATGTTATTACACACGGATGAATAAAATCGCATTCTTTCAGCTTTTTGATATCCTTTTGAATTGTGTAAATGCGGAAAAAAAGTCACATACATATAATTTAAAATACATTTTTATAGCAGACGCTTGGCATAGCACGTATTTTCATTACAATTTTGTTTTCAGTTTTTATGAGAAAATGGCAACAAAAATATATAGTAATCTCTATTTTTCCTTTATATTTTACAGAAATGGAGTATTTCATTTGCCGTTGCCACCATTACAGAAATGACATTAAAAAATACAAAAAAAAAAAAAAAATAATAATAATAATAATATCTCAAAAATAAATTGAAATAAAAATCAAAAACCAAAAATAAAAACCTGCAATTTTCAAGCAAATTGCATTTAAAAGTACTATAAGTACTATAACCCTATAAGACGGTGTAAAAATTGAAAATGTGCGATGCTTAGAAATTAAAAAAATTGCAGTATTTAACCGTACTATAATACATCTGCTTTGTTTTATGGCTGGCTTATGTAACGGAACTTTATTTTGTAGGGATGACATTTTAATTGTTGCCCGAAAGAAATAGCATATCGGGGACTGATAAAGTTAAAAAAATTAAAATTGACATTAAATGAAAAAGTAAATGCATTTAAGTTCGATCAAAACTAATATAACTTGTTTAATTTAACTTGAGACGTAATCAAGAAAGGGAAATTTGAATTCCATCATCTTAAATTTAAAATAGCTACCAAGCTAATGTTTTAAGAAGCTGCAAAGGAACAAATACATTCCTTAAATTTAACTGACCATTGAGCATTGTTAAAAACAGTTGATTATTTGTTTTATTTAATCATTTAGAATTTCCAGCCCTGTGAAAAAAAACTATATTTAAAAGTCCTATATTGCATAGAGTAGAATTCAAAACCAGTTGAGGGGCCTGGGGACTCTTAAAATTGGAAAAAAAAAAGGTGCCGTTTTTAGCATTTAATATCTTAAAATATATATTATTTTTAAACACAATTTTTGGTGGGATGAAAGATATAAGTATGTTCTTTTATTCCATATATCAAAAAATTTAGATGCAGAATTAATATTTATAGGGTCTTCAAACTGTCATACATTTGTCGAGTAAAAAATTCGTATGACAGCTTACGCGTAGGATTTTTATTTCATATATTAAAAAAATTAGATGCAGTATTAATATTTATAGGGGGCTTCAAATTGTTATACATTTGTCGAGTAAAAAATTGGCATAACAGCTTACGCGTAGGATTTTTATTTCATACATTAAAAAATTTAGATGCAGAATTAATATTTATAGGGGGCTTCAAACTGTTATACATTTGTCGAGTAAAAAATTGGCATAACAGCTTACGCGTAGGATTTTTATTTCATATATTAAAAAAATTAGATGCAGAATTAATATTTATAGGGGGCTTCAAACTGTCATACATTTGTCGAGTAAAAAATTGGAATGACAGCTTACGCGTAGGATTTTTATTTCACATATTAAAAAAATTAGATGCAGAATTAATATTTATAGAGGGATTCAAACTGTTGTACATTTGTCGAGTAAAAAATCGGCATGACAGCTTACGCGTAGGATTAGAAAATAAATTTTGCATCTCGAATAAAAATTTTGGTGCCTAATTATACTTCAGATTGTAATACTATAATATATATATATATATATATATATATATATATATATATATGATATATAATATATATATATGATGATGATAATATATATATATATGATAATAATTACTCTGAACCTAAATAAATTTAAAGCATTTTATATTTCTAATGCAAAGTTGTATTTAGCTAATACAAAATTTTGAAATGTTCAACAGTATAACCACCTAAAAAAATATTTTTTTGAACAATAAAAGGGAAATTTTATGTTCAGTTTACGCAGATTGATATGAACCATATCTTTTAAAAATTTCATGCAAAAAATATTGAGAAGTTTTTGGGATATCTTGTTCGTTTTGCCCAAAATCGTCATTTTGAGAAAAATGACTTTAAAGTTCAGCACTGAGTTGATATAATTCTAAAAACCATAACTTCTATTCTAACAGAAATTTCAAAGAAACAATTATATCAAAATGTTCCGAAAAGATAGGAGTTTAACATATCACAAAGCTAAAATTTTGAAAATTTAGAAGATTTAAGAGTTCTGAGACCCCTTAATAAAGTTCCACCTAAAAATATTAGGTCAACTAGACGGAGAAACATTCAAAATTTTAAATTAAATATATTAGATGCATTAACAGGAATTTTAAGAAGTCCTAGAATAATAAAATTGTGTATTATACTTATTTTTTATTTGATGGGTATAATGTGTATAGAGTTTTCTTCCCTGAATTTAAATATTTTCGGTTTTAGTAGCTATATTTAAAAAAATTCCTTAATTTATTTCCTTTTACTAGTTATCGAAAACAGATTCTGCATTACACATTATCTCATGAACCACTGACTATCGAAAAAGCATCCCCAATCCCCGAAGCTAATAATTTTCATTATCTGATTGATCTAAGTTAAGAGAATTGATTGTACTCATTTATCTAAAGCTTTTTTTTTTTTTTAAATCTTCTTTTTAAATGTGTATATAGTATTAGAATTGGTTAAACTTAGGGATATTTAATTGTGTGTCAGTATGAAGGCAACATTATAGAGAATTCCAATAGTTTCAAGATATAAAATAACAACAATCTATGTGACGGAATCGAAAAAGAAACTTTAAAGTTAATATACAACCCTCCCACCCCCTTTTTTTTTTTACTTTCTCCTATCTGTACAAGAAGAAAGTATTGGATTCGTGAAAATTTTTGAATTCCGGTTTTCGACGGATTTACGTTTTAGGAGTCAGAGATCCGGAAAAACATGTTTTTACAAAATGTCTGTCTGTGACTGTGTGTCTGTCTGTCTGTATGTATGCGAAACAAATTTTGTGGTCGATCTATCTCAAGAACTAATGAACGAAATGTAATAAAATTTCAGATTCAGATAGTCCCTAATATAAATTGGTGCTGATTACTTTTTGGCGTAAATCGCTCAACAGGTAGCGCTGATATTCAGCCTTTTTCAAGATTTCCGCAATATCTCAAGAACTAATGCACGGATTTTTATAAAACTTCAGATTCAGTTAGTCCTTGATATAATTTGGTGTTGATTACTTTTTGGTGTGTATCGCCCAACAGGTGCGCTGCTATACTGTATTATTCATGATTATTGCAATAGCTCTAACTCAAGAACTAAAACACGAATTTTCGCCAAACTTCAGATTCAGTTAGTCCGTGATATAAATTAGTATTGTTTAGTTTTAGTGTAAATCACCCGACAGGTGCGGCTGCTATGCTCCATTTTTCACGATTTTCGCAATAGCTGTATCAGAAGAACAAATGCATGAATTGTCATCAAAATTCAGATTCAGTTAGTCCTTGATATAAATTAGTCCTGATTAGTTTTTGGAGTAAATCGCCCGACAGATGGTGCTGGTATGCAGAATTTTTTACGATTTCCGCAATAGCTCTATTTCAAAAACTGATGCCTAGATTCAGTTAGAAGTTGACATAAGTTGTTGCTGATTAGATTTTGGTGTAAATCACCTAATCGGTGACGCTGCTATGCTGCATTTTTCAGAAAGCATGAACATGTGTGAGATGGAAGAAAGTTTTGAGATTGCGACGTCTGACTAGTTTAATATAGTACAATTTAATAATTCTTGTACAGTACAGAATTTTTTTTTTTAATTCATAAAGAAATAATAAGATAAAATTATAAAATATCAAGCAGTTTGCATTAATCAATTAATTGTATTACAGAATCAGTTTTAATTTTCATTGGATATTTGTGCCTTTTACAAGTCATTTTGTCTTTCATAACTTGTCAAATCACTTCATAAGGTGTTTTATACTTTAAAGCAGGGCTCGAAATTTCCACTCGCCAGCTCGCCATTGGCGAGCAGATATTTAAGGTTGGCGAGTAAGTTTCGTATTGTTGTGCTTCAAATCAAACTATACATACTCAGAATATCGTACACGTGGAAGTCTTTTAAAATCAAGCGACGGACTTTATCTTCCAAAAGAAGGCAAAATGCGGCTTCAGTCACTTCACTTCGTCGCCCATGGAAATGACAATGATAGTGCTAAAGCTAAGGGTTTGCTGAAAAGTTTGAAGGATTATAAATTTCTTAAAGTTCTGTACTTCCTCTTGGATTTCTGCAGGAAATTGAACCCTTTAAGTGTGGCATTACAAAACAAGGAACTTGTCATTTCATCTTTGAAATAAAAATTGAACATAGCATCTCAGTTCTGACAGATCTCGATAGTATTGAACCAAGCGAACAGGGGTTTTTGGACTAACTATATATCTCAGGAATAATCAAGGAAGACTGCAATCTATGTCAACAGATGTGTTAACATCTTTGCATGTTTTTGACACTTTGGGTTTGCCTCCCAAACGAAAAATTCTTGAATTTGGGATAGAAGAATTAAAGAAGCTCTTCATGAATTTGAACCCAAGTCTCTTTAATGAAAAAGTGGATATTGTATTGGCAGAGTGGGCAGAATTAAAGTTTATGTTCTTTTCACTAACACTGAAATATATGCTGGAGAAATTTTACAGTGAAAAGTGTTCAGTAAGATTCCCCAATTTGCTCCAGATCAGTGTTGCCAGTGAGCTACTTTTTTTAAATTCAGATTTCTTGATTGGCACCACTTTTATGAAATAGTAAAATTCGCCTTATTAACCTTATTTAATGACACATTTATAAAGGCGAAAGCAAGGGGAATTTTACCATTTCAGAAAAGTGGACCCTATCAAGAAATCTGAATATTAAAAAAGTAGCCCACTGGCAACACTGCTCTAGATTCTAACATTTTGTGCTGTTCTACCAGTGCAGTTGTGCCCACAAATTTGATGTGCAATATTTGTAAAGCTTATATTTTAAATCTGTTTCGAAATTGTATTGATTATAATCAATATTTTGAACTTTTAAAGTAGAATAAGGTTAAAAATAAAACAAATTTTAAAAATCTAATATTTAGATAAATATTTTTTGTTTTAAGAGTTTATTTTTTGTGAGAGAGGCTTCAGCTGTCACAACAGTCTCAAAACTGCAAACAGGAACTTTTCGAAGACTGAGACACCGGATGATTTGCTCAGAATTCTTTTATGATTTCGGTCACCAGAATACTACATCTGTTAACATTTTAAAAATTGTTCATATTTTTTATGAATGTAAAATATTCTGGATTTAACAGACAGCTCCTTTTAACAATGGTCAATTTAAATTCAGTTTGTCATAAATAGTTCATTTTTTGGCAGGTGTGGTGGCCAACTTTGCTGTCTGAATGTATGTAAAATAGTGGCGAGCAAAAATTTTAGTCTGGCTAGTACCTTTTCAAGGGAAATTTTATGCCCTGCTTTAAAGTTAAAAAAAAATATCGATTATAAGTTTAATTGAGATGTATGTGGGGAGGGTGGGGGTATTTGGTGCATAATTTTGAGATGTGTGGAATTCACATTTCTCTGCGTGTGAACAAAAATACGACGTACAACTAACGATGATTTTGTTCTAAAGAAACACACAAATGAAGGAACGATTTTTCTTGTGAAAATAGAAAATATAGTTTCTAAATTTTCTAAAAAGATAGTTTTATGCTGAATAGCAAATTTTAATTTTTAAATGCAATATCGTTTTTTTTTTTTTTTTTTTTTTCCCTTTCGATTTCGAAAATTTTATAATAATTGCTATTTAAAGAAAAAAGAAGAAAAAGGGCATAATATTAAAAACTTGAACATAATTCAAGTAATAAAAATTTAATTTAAGTGAGCATAATTTCAATTCATATGAGGATGCTATGCTGTATAGTGGCACAGCTTGTCAAAGTCATTTGAAACAAACAAAATCAAAATTTTCAGAAACCAATATTGCATTTTTTTTGTGTGTGTATGGAGGGGGGGGGGGGGGGGGAAGAACCTATTTTTAGTGAAATTCAACAAAATTTTAAGTAAACGGTAGTCGTTTGAAAAAAGTGTTATTTTTTTTTTCGTCCTTTTCTCTCTAATTTCAACGTGGCTTAAATATATATGTATGTACATATGAAAGGTTCATGGTGCTACAAAATAAATAATCTTTAATTTCCAAAAAGTAAAAATCCACTGAAAAATGTCGTCTCAAGAAAAACGGGTTTAAGGTTTTATTAAAAGAAAATTATAAATTTTTCTTTAGTTAATCGTTATGTTTCGCAATTTACAGTTATTCCACGATTTCTGGATTTGTACCAAAGAAGGAAAGAATTTGAGCATGCGTGCATCTGTTTCACGCCTAGTTCCATATATACGTTTTTTAGGTGCGTTCGTAATTATATAAATACGTAGCACCTAGTCGTCGTTCAGTCCGTCTGTCTGTCCGCATATAACAGAGCAAAAACTACCCAACCGAATGATATGAAATTTTAAATATATGATTGTTAAAAAATTTTGTCGAGCCATTTAAAATTTTATGAAAATCGGATGTATAGTTTAATTACAGGGACAGTCAAAAGTTTTTCTTTACATTACGGCCAATGGGAAAAATTATTGCAAGTGCATTTTAATGATGTTACAGCCTTCCGAATGGTCTGAAATTTTAAATAAATAATTGTTGCAATATTTTGTCGAGCCATTTCAAATTTTATGAAAATCGGATGTATAGTTTAATTGCAGGGACAGTCAAAAGTGTATTCGTTACATTACGGAGAATGGGAAAAAATTATTGCAAGTGCATTTTAATGATGTTACTGACTTTGCATTCATGAAGTGCAAAAAATATACATTCAGTACAATATGGGGTGCAAAAAATAATTATAAAACTAGTTATAGTACGAACGTACCTCATTTGCCACGTTTGACGCGCAATTTCCAACTTGTTTCAACTGGTCCACTCTTTAACCCTAGAACGCCCGGAAGGAGTCGATCCGACTCAGACCACATGATTAAATGTCCATTGGAGCCAGAATTTATTTCATAAAATAAGTTACATTTAAGCGATGCAGAATTACGTTAAATAAATCAGTTAAATAATTTTAAATAAAAATTAAGGGGTGAAATATTTTTATGAAACTTGAGTAAAATTTTCGGACATTCTAGTGTTAAATTGGATGTATATTCTTAAATATTTCGAATTTCACCTAACTGTTCTAGGAGCTTATTACACAACAGAAATTCAAAAAATGTTTTAAAAAATATATACAGGGTGTAATATGTTATCTATCGCCGACCTTTAATTTCACAACCGTTGGTCGTAGATATATAGTTCCAATTACAAAAACGTTTCAAATAAGGTAAATATTCATGTTGCGGCATTATTTGAAGTAAAAAATCAATTTTATAAAAATTACGAAATCTAACTTTTTATACGGTCCCCCAGTCCCTATAGTTATATTTAGTAAAAGTTTACACATATCATAACAGACATAACACAAAAAGTTTGACACATGTACTAGAAAAATTGACACGGTTATTAAATTTCAAAGTTTGAGATTTTTGCACATGATTTTGTCTTTCATCGAGGGATCAGTTAAAAGATGAATTAAAGTAATTCGAGATCAAAATCAGGGTGCAGTGTCCTTTTTACAGCGAAACCAACCCCCTTTATCCGATATCGTCAAGTCGGGGTATCACCATAGAGGGTTATTTCATCTAAAAATTTGAGCTGGTTTTTAGGGGTCGTATACAAAGCGAATAATGAAATATTGAAATTAAACAGAAAAATAAATATCAGTTTATTATAATATCAGAAAACGGTCTACTATAAAAAATGAATACATCAAACGCCTGAATTTACTTGAGGTACTGCTCAAAGAACGTTTCCCTAAGGATCTACGTCCAACGCATGAAACTACAACTGATGCATTGCAGCATTTTAGAGAGACCGGCTCTGTTTCACCACGACCCAGAACAAGTGGACGGGCAAGATGTAATGTTCGACTGACACCGGAGGAGGTGCTGGCATTCTCCCTTTTAATTCCACAACTGAGCACGGCGGAAATAAGCGAAGCATGTGGTCAGCATTTGTTACATGCACACGATGCGCTCCATACCATCCGACACTGATGCAAGAATTGATGCTGTGTGACCACGTACGACGATTTGATTATTGTAATTTCATGCTCAACACATTAGAGGAAAATTCGTCGTTCCTTTGTGACATTCTGTAAACAGATGATTCAATGTTTACAGGGGGTGGCATTGTGAACGTGCACAATGTGCATTGCTGGTCTCTGGAAAACCTCCACATCATCCGCACAGTACGACACGTGTTGTGCGGTGTATGGGGAACCCAGATTGTTGGACCCAACTTCTACGATGGGACCTCAATGGGCGATCGTTACCTGCATCTGCTAAAAAACACGGTACGTGATTGGTATGAAGAGCTGCCTCTCCGACTTGTATGCCGGGTGTGGCTTCAACGCTATGGGCCCTCTCCGCATAAAACATCAAACGTCCGGTAGTATCTGGCCACCGAATTCGATCAACGGATCCTTGGATATGGTGGTCCGGTAGAGTGGCCACCGCGTTCGCCGGACTTGACTTCCATGGACTTCTACCTCTGGGGTTACATCAAGTCTATGTGACTGAGACCACTTCTCTGGTTTATCTGAAATAGTGCATCATCCTTGATTGTCTCACAGTTTGCACACCTGCTATGCTCTAACGTGTCCAGTACTCAGTACTGTCACTCATTCAGTTATGCATTGACACCAATGGAGCAGTATCTCTAGTAGATTCAGGCGTTTGATGTATTTATTTTTTATAGTAGACCGTTTTCTGATATTATAATAAACTGATATTTATTTTTCTGTTTAATTTCAATATTTCATTCTTCGCTTTGTATACGACCTCTGAAAACCAAATCAAATTTTTAGATGAAATAACCCTCTATGGTGATACCCTGATTTGCCGATATCGGCTAAAGGTGGTTGGTTTCGCCGTAAAAAAGACATTGCATCCTGATTTTGATCTCGAATTACTTTAATTCATCTTTTAACTGATCCCCCAATGAAAGACAAAATCATGTGCGAAAATCTCAAACTTTGAAATTTAATAACTGTGTCAATTTTTGTAGTACATATGTCAAACTTTTTGTGTTATGTCTGTTATGACATGTGTAAACTTTTACTAAATATAACTATTGGGACTGGGGGACCGTATAAAAAGTTAGATTTCGTAATTTTTTAAAATTGATTTTTTAATTTAAATAATGCCGCAACATGAATATTTACCCCATTTGAAACGTTTTTGTAATTGGAACTATATATCTACGACCAACGGTTGGGAAATTAAAGGTCGGCGATAGATAACATATTGCACCCTGTATAATTATAATTATTTTTTTTTTCATGAACGGTAAACTTCCCTTAAGAGAACGAAAACGTTTAAAGATGAGCAAAATGAAAACAAAATTTGAAAAATTACCTGGTTGGTTGGTTGGTTGTATTTATGTCGGCCAATTATCTACACGTGGGATATAGGCCCTAAGGGGGGGAGTGCCTTCCGTGGAGGTCTTTCTAAGGGAACCTAACCCGTATTAACGCTTGGAGAACCAAGGTTCGAAGAAAACCACGAAAACTCCGAACGATTAGGCCGACGGGCGCGATTGGGATCGAACCCAGTACCTCCCGTCTACCAGCTTCGAGAGCAGAACCTCTCGGCCACTGGTGGGGCCGAAAAATTATCTGGATTCATCTTAAATAAGTATGCGTATGATTTACATCCAAACAATTTTTAATAGTTTTTTGAAGGTTTAAGGTATCACCTGTAAACCACCGAGTAAAGTGTCTGACGCGAACTATTTTTCTTACAATCCTTTTCGAACTTCGCCAGTGTATTAATGGCTTTATATTCCAAATAAATGAGAATCTGTTTATAAAACAAAAATTAGTTATCAAATGCAGTATCAAGGAAAAATATTGAGAAATCTTATCCAATATGAGTAAAATATTTCTGTAATTTTAGTGATAACTGATTTACATTAAAACAAATATACATATATGCTTACTATTAAAACCTGAATGTAAAATGAAATAATAATTGATTTTCAAAGATAATGAAATCGCATAGAACATTTTTGAGTATTAATTTCTTATTTTCTTTAAAGTTTTTTTTTTTTTTTTTAATACAGAAAGTTTGTACAATTAAGTTCAAAACATGCTATATGCGCGTATAAAACGCTTATTGCATGTCAGTCATAATTAGTGTTGCTAGGACCAGTGTCCCAAAAAGCTGGACAGGGAGAGTAAAAAAAGCGGGACAATGGCTTCTAAATCGGGACATAAAAATACAGTCGACTCTATCATAATCGAACCCGTTCTGAAAGAAATCATGGCTTAAACGTAAAATTCTCATTGTCGCCACGGTATGAATAAGATACAGTTAGACCTGTTAGACATAAACCTGTTTAAAACGGAACTTTTCTCAGGTTTCTTACGATTTTCTCTTAGCAGATTTTACTATGCTAAATAAAGACAACAATCTTATACAGTCAAGCGTGTGAAAGTTAAATTTTTACTTTTTAATCAGAATTCCGTTATAAACAGGTCCGATTTCAGAAGGTTTAATAAACAGAGTAAAATAAAATCTGTAAAAACAGAATTGGTAAAAGTCACAAGGCAGGTTTTTGTCTATGTTGGTAGATTTGTAAGGTATTTTTTCCGAAGGAATACTAAAACATTCCGTTATAGTCAGGTTTTGTCTTTACAGCTTTTACTTAATTAAATTCCATTTGATATATATTATCGAATAGCATGGTACGAAAAGAAATTTAAGAGGACATTTTACTACAAAATTAATTAAAAATAAATTTTTGTTTTTTAATGTTAACTGAAAGCCTAATTAATTGTGAATATTTTGACACCTCATTTTTACACATACGGCAATTATATTGCGAGATATTGTAAATTTTGTTAATACACCCAGCGCAATTACCCACATAAATTAAAACTTGAAATGGCTTTTTTTCAATGTTCACATTTTCTTCACTTTCTTGTTTTAAAAATGCTAAGGCTTTTTTGTATTTGAGATACAGTTTTAAACATTTTTGTACGTGTTCTTTATTATATATGTGAAAATCGGCTCTATGAATTAGCCTTCAGGTTTTTTTTTTTAATAAAGGTATATGAAGATGTGTTAGATTTCATCGTTTTACACAATAAATGAGGAGTTCACAACCATAGCAAACAAAGTCCATTTTGAAAAAAAAAATGAGATAGTCCACTTACAGTCTATTTTATTCATTCCCACTGTGAACCAAGTCTATTTTCACATACTTTCTCATATGGACTTGGTATACTACAGTTGTGAGCTCCTCATGTAACAGTCAAAAAATTATATTAAATGTAATATTAGATGTATCTAAAAATCCATGCGCAGTCTTGTGTAATACACATTTGAAAAAAAAAAAGGGGGGGTGGGGGAAGCAAAAATATCAATATTTAGAAAAGTAGTAAGGATTTTAAAAAATTGAAATTTTAATTTTTTTTTAAATTTTTTTAAAAATTAAATATGCAGTTTATTTTTTAAAATGTACTTTTAGTTAAACATTGAAATGCAGTGAGTTTACTATTTGAACCATATTTTTTTTAAATAAAGAAAAATGATAAGAATTTGTGCATCATGAAAAATCGGGACTTCTAGCGTCCCGCACAGTGGTTACGCGGGACAGGTCTTATAGCACCTGAAAATCGGGACGTCTCGCGTACATCGGGACACCTGGCAACACTAGTCATAACTTAAAGAGCTTTTAAATGAAAACAGAAAATTAGAACGTCCACTATTCCCTTAACGACAAAAAAAAAAAAAAAAAAAAAAAAAAAAAAAAAAAAAAAAACTCGTCTTTCTTTAGAAATTAATTCAGACCATAAAAATATCCGCTGGGATTATCCTGAAAAACCGCGGAATAATTATAGAAAAAAAAATTGCAGCTTTTGTGGGGGTAGGAGAAGGTCGAGAAAATAGAATGGCCATTTTTTATAGCGGCCATTAATGGAAAAAAAATGTGGGTAAGTGTCAATGTTATCAAACGATAGACTAGTTCATTCATTTATTAGTAGCTAATGCCTGTCGTATAAAAAATAATGAAGATTAAAATAATTGTTGCATGCACAGGGTTTTTATCTATAGTATTAAAGCAATAATAAAATGACTGTTATTTATCATTATAGGCCGTCCTAGTTTCGATTTTTTTTGTATTTTTCCCCCTTTCTAATTTGTTTTAATAGGTGGCTGTATTTTTCTAGAAAAGAAGCTAAAAAAGTCTGTGAGTAATTTTCTTTTTTATTAATTGCGCTTGAGTGACTCTCTCTCTGTCGGGCAAGATAATGATACAAAATTCTTTATATTTCTTACTTTTTTGTTGTCAGTTTGTCGAAATTAGATTTTATCGATTATACTTGTATATACTTGTATTGAGTTTTACTTTTCTAGCATAAATGGATATTGAATATCTTTGGATATTTTGCTTAAAAAAAAAAAAAAATGGAATCAGTGATCGGAAAAACTACTTTCTTTTACAAGTACAGGCATCGCTCGACTTACGTAAGTAATGTGTTCCGTAAACTTTTGCTTAACTTGAATTTTACGTAAATCGAATTTGTAAATTGCTTAGGTAAAATTTCGCAAGAAACTGTGATATTTATTATACACATATATTATATACATTATTTACACAGTATTATTTTATAAATAAAGCAGCATGCAACAGTATTTACTTGGATATAAACTATAAAAGTATGAAAAAAATATAAAATCAAACTGAAATAACACTTTTCAAATAAAAAATATCTTGTGGAATACGGGATTTATAAATTTAACATTGATGAATTAATTTATTTCAATTTTGAATCTACATCAAACGAACAGCTGAAGCTAGAAGAAAAAATACATCCGTTCCTCTTCATCCAAACTTTAAAATTAGGTTTCATTACGGTTTGAATTCAGCTAACAAAACTGTAACGGTTAAACCTGAGTTTTTTTTTTCTTTTTTGCCTCAATTTAATCGGATTTGTGTTTGTTTTGTTAAAGATTTGATTGTATATCCCAATAAAAATATAACTGTATCTAATATATAAAACTATATTATGGTTGTGGTTTTTATCTGCATATTTTATTTATAAAACAACTATACAGGCAATAAAAGTATGCAAATACTTATCAAACGCGTTAGCATGTTCATAAAGGTAATTTTTGAGAATTTATTATGTAAGTGCGAATTTACGCAAGTCGCATATTACGTAAGTCGAGGAATGCCTGTATTGCAGCGAATTTTAATTACTACTGCTTTATCAAATATGTAGTTAACTACAATTAGGGTAAACCCCCCTCCCCCCCACACGCACACTTTAAGGATTCTTTCTTGTTAAAATCACTATTACTAAGCATCGAATCTATTTTATGCTTATCTTTATATTTGAAATTATAGTAGAGATACATTAAAGAATTGTTGTTGATAAAATTTTGAAAAATTATACTTTTTATAACTAAAAATTAATTTTTTTTTATAAATATGGTCAATAGCTCCAGTAACTAACACCATCTTTATGTTGAAAATCAATAAGTGACAGATAAGTTGTAACAGTTAAGATAAATATGTTACCACTGGATGAAATTAATTTGCTGAATTTTTCAAGAAATTACTTATTTGAGTTAGGCTTTTGTTGAAGTGTCAGTTGCTGGTTAGATGCCAGTAACTGGGGGTTTCACCCTACAACTGCTATTTATTTTAAAAAGTAGCGACAAGAAACTACTTATAAAAAAAGGGTTAACATTAAAATTAATATTATTTGTTACTCTTACATGTGTAAATTTAATTACACAGCTGAAAAAGTTTCATTGAGAATTGATAGCACACTAAAAATTCATATTCCAGTTTGAAGAAACTTACACTCTAAAAACTACCTAGGAACATTTTCGAAAATCAGTGGTAGCAAAAGAAACTTTAATTTTATACATGTTTCTTTAAATCTCGAAAATACAGTCGGACCTCGTTATCCCGACACCCGGTTTTCACGTCACTGCGCTTTACACGTCAGTTTTACAAAGTTCCGATTTTCTGTATATGATTTTAATGTAAATAAACTCCGGATTTTACGACGTTGAATAATTTTGAACTCCGAATATGCCCGCGGTTTAGGAAAATTGCCCATTTTTTACAATCCATCTTATAAGCACGGAAATTAAGCGGTAAGAATTGTCTTAGCAAAACTTTTTACAAAAGTGTCTAAATTATCAGTTGAGATAAATGAGAAATTTTACTTTAATCGTTTATCTCAATAAATAAATCCACACACTATGAATGACCCACTTAAGCTCCAGATAGACGTATCAGTCTACTTGCGATCTTTTTGTTCTGGTCAAGCGGAGCTTTCTTGTGGTTACACGGCGTTTTTCATCCGACTAAAACAGAAGCATTGCATTGCATTGAAACGATCAGGAATTGTCTAACATCCATTTCTGAAACAACGAATATTGATTACAATTCATTGTATATAATGAAAAAATAATTTTAGAAAGCACATCTAGGGATAAGCAAACCTTAATGCATCAATATTTCATGTAGCTATTAAAAACAATGTCATCATAAATCTGATTTTTATAATTTTCAATTTTGTTTATTTTGCTTAATGATTTTTTAGTGCTTAAAACTGCAAGAACAATTATGAATTTAAATTGTCTTAAATTAGTTAAAAAAACAGCATTTTATAAACATATTTTTCTCCAACTCCGGTTACCGCGACATTCCGCTTATGACGATACTTTTTTCTGGTAATTAGAGTGTCGGGATAACGAGGTTCGACTGTATATTGTTTCCTAAGGTGTTTAAAGATAAAGAATGGTTTTCGTTCGCGGTTATATTACATTTTCGAAGATTAAGAAACATTTGTCTTTTTTTTTTTTTTTTTTTTTTTTTTTACAGTGAAGAAAACACAATTTAACTTTTTTTCAAGATTTAAACCAAATTTTTATGAAATTATTTATTAGAGTTTCAAGTTGTTCAAACACTAAAGTGTTTGATTTTTAAGAGTTGAATGTGACTAAATAACATGGGATTCTTTATCTAACAGAAGCTTTGAAATTTAAAGATAATTAAAATAAATTAAGGCATTGAAATTGCTGAATTTTATTTCCTACATTAAAGCGGTCATTTTCCTGAAATTTTTTTGTTTTATTTGAAAGAGCCAATCGTTTACCATTCCAAATCTGTTTTAATTTTATTTCTACGATTATTAGAAGAGCAGTTATGGCCAATTTAATAAACAAGAAGTAATGAGTCAAATACCGTAAGTAGGCATAGGAAGGCCAGGAGAAATGCAAACAATGTTTCTATCCATCTTTTTCTTAACTTTTTTTCTACATAAAGACACCAATAAACTTTAATTGACACTTCTAGATTAATTTTGTATGTATCTAAAAGATATAAAAGGAATCTTTAAATGCGATTTTTGGAAAATCAATTTTTACGTTATCTCCATGTTCGATAAACTTTACTATTTAAAATGTTTTAAACATATTTAGTGAAATTGTGTCAGAATGCTTTCCATATTACTCGCTATGTTTCTGAACAAGAATCTAAGCTCTGTGTGATAATATAATGTAATTATTTTGTAGGTACTCGAATATAAAAAAATGGTAATTTTTTATAAAAAATGTGTATTTTTTGATATATTTTGAAATATTTCAGGTCAGTTTGATGATATTGTAAAGCACCTTGTTCAGTGCACAGGTAAGTGTAATAGTACTACGCATTAGAAAGGAAATTGAAATAACTGGATTTGAATTAAGTGTAGGCTGTCTGGCGTAAGTATGATATTTTGCTAAAAAAAGGCAAAAAGCCCAACGTTTTAAAAGGTGCTGAAGATATTGTTAGGATTTTGTATTTTTTTATCATTCTGTATTACAACTAAACTAAAAATATGTGTATTTATTCAATATCGTACATTTAAAAAAAAAAAAAAACAAGAAAAAAAAAACAGCGCTCCAAACGTAGGCATATACCTTAAAAGACGTACAGCCAACAGAGTGAAAAAGCATCCTAGCCTGGAATCGAACCCGAGTCACTGACATTACGCGCCAATGCCCTACCACTGAGCTACCGGGACGATACCAAGCCTAGCACTTTTCAGTCTTATCTGTTGACAAGGCTGCAAACCGCAGCTTACGATGGAATATTTTCCCGTGAGACAACAACTCTATGAAAAACACGAAACAAAGTAGAATTCTAGATGACTATATTGAATAAATTTATATACACTGGCCTCCAAAAGTTAAGGTACACGGACTAAATGCGTTCGATTGCACACGTTTTGTCGAATATCTACAAAACTTATTGGCGAATTGTTCTTGAACTTCTGGGATGAAAAGAACATGTTTCATTTCATATTTCTCGGTGAAGATTTAGTTGGGGGTACAATTAGGGGGCTAATAATAAATTTAATAATGAAATAATATTTGCGATCACCTATGTAACAGGAAAGGCTGGAAATGGTTTGTCACTGTGGTAAATGACTATTTGGGTCCTGTTCATTGTTTGTATGCATTTGTGTAAGCATAGCACTCATATTCGTGAAGATGTTAACGTTTTTGTGAAAAACTCACTTTTTTTTTAATAGCATACAGAGTTTTCAACCAAATTTAACACAACTTTCCAAAAACCTGACAAAGAACAGTAGAAACAGTATACTGCAATTAAAACATGAATATATTGAATATTTGATAAGATATGGGCATTTTTATGAGAATTTTTAACTGCGCATGCGCGGAAGATTTCAAAATTTTTATTTCATAATTTGGTACTCAGTATTTTTGGGCAACGTCTATAAAAAGTCCAGTCAAATGTTGTGAAAACTTAGAAAGATGTAGTGAGCTGATTGAAAAGCTGTGTAAAATCCCTTATAATAAAGCTATTTTTAGGAAGCAACTCACTATATCGATCCCATCTTTGTGAATTTTCGCGATATTTGACTAGACTTTTTAGATAAGTTGCCCTAAATAGCTGACTACCAAATTCTGAAATAAAAATTTTGAAATCTGCCGCGCATGCGCAGTTAAAAATTATCTCATAAAAATGCCAATATCTCATCAAATATTCAATATATTCATGTTTTAATTGCAGTATACCGTTTCTACTGTTCTTTGTCAGGTTTTTGGAAAGTTGTGTTAAATTTGGTTGAAAACTCTGTATGCTATATAAAAAAAAAAAAAGTTTGAGTTTTTCACAAAAACGTTAACATCTTCACGAATATGAGTGCTATGCTTACACAAATGCATACAAATGTTGAACAGGACTCAAATAATCATTTACCACAGTGACAAACCATTTCCAGTCTTTCCTGTTACATAGGTGATCGCAAATAATATTTTATTATTAAATTTATTATTAGCCCCCTAATTGTACCCCGACTAAATCTTCACCGAGAAATATGAAATGAAACATGTTCTTTTCATCCCAGAAGTTCAAGACCAATTCGCCAATAAGTTTTGTAGATATTCGACAAAACGTGTGCAATCGAACGCATTTAGTCCGTGTACCTTAACTTTTGGAGGCCAGTGTATATAATTTTTGAACTTTTTGTAGAAAATTTCACACGCCTTTAATTGCAATTGAAATTGTTGAGTTTTATTTTGCTTAAAAAGCGTGAAGCCAACAGAGTGAAAAAGTGCCCAAGTCTGCGATCGAACCAGGGTCATTGGTATTACGTGCCAATGGTCTATCACTGAGCTACCTGGACGACACCAAGCCTAGCACTTCTCACTATTATTTTGCAAATTCACTCTTATTGTTGAAATTTTCTACAAAAATTTTAAAAATGATGTATATAGATTTATTCAATAATCGATGCCCGTTACTCTTTCTTTTCGTGTTTGCCCCAGAGTTGGTGGTTCATGGAAAAATATTCCATCTTGTACTGCGGTTTACAGCCTTCCCAACACATAAGACTGAGAAGTGTTAGACTTGGTGTTGTCCAGTAGCTCAATGATAGGGCATTGACGCGCGATGTAAGTGACCCTCGTTCGATAGCAGGCTTGGACAGTTTTTTCCCTCTGTTGGCTTTTTAAGCAAAATAGAATCCAGCAGTTTCAATTTCACATTAAAGGCATATGTAATTTTCTACAAAAATTATGTATATATTTATAAATAAAGTCTGCCAAAATTAGCAATAAAATATTTGTATTTTGGCATTATGTTACACTGTAAAAAAAAATCTGTAAAGTTACTAAAGTTTTTCTCGGAAACTGGGATTCCAAGAACTTTTTATGTAACGGCAACAGCAAAAATTCCTGTAACAGCGTCTGTTACAGGAATTTTTGTTGTTGCCGTTACATAAAAAGTTCTTGGAATCCCAGTTTCCTAGAAAAACTTTAGTAACTTTACAGATTTTTTTTACAGTGTAGGTTTGAGAAAATTTTCACATGTTTTGATTAATAATCTTATATTCGCAATTTAACTATGTACGAAAATATATAATCATATCTTTTCAAGACTGTTATACTTTCGAAATTGGTTTTTAATTTATTAAAGTTAGTTTATTGCTCTGACTTTAAAGGTATATTTCTAAGAAAAGTTGCAACTATTTTCTCAACTATTTTATTTATTTATTTATTCCCTGGAAATATTTGGCATTTTATCTATTTGTCCAGAAAATTCGATATTCATATAAAATGGATTAAAAAAATTAAGAAAAATATTGCTATTTATCTATTATAAAGGACAAACATATCTATGCGTAACGCTGATGTCAGTCTGCGAATGGCAACACTTTGAAATTTGAAAGAAATTTCGGTTTTGCAATTTTTGCTATATCAAATTTTTAAACTTATAAGCATTGCACATTTTCAATTTTTACACCATTGTATAGGGAAAAAATATACTTCTAAATGCATTTTGTTTGAAAGCTGTATCTCGATTTATTTTTGAGATATTAATTTTTTTTATATTTTTAATATCAATTTTTTAATCGCGGCAACTGAAGTACTACATATCTATTAAAAGGCATAAACAATAAAGGGAAAATAGTCTCTATGGAAAATAGTAGATTATTGTATCTTTTTGTTGCCATTTCCTCATAAAAACTGAAAAAAACAAAAGAAATTAAAATGCGAGCTATGTCAAGAATATCGTCTGTTATAAAACCAGGTGATTTTTAGTTTCATTTCGTTTTTATTTAAAAATTAAATGATTTTTAGTTTATTGCAAACTTACTTTACAAAAGATACAACACTTTCTCTTTACAAAAATGTATTTTAAAGAATATTTGTGTGATTTATTTACTCCGCAATTATTTAATTCGTATCAGAAAGATGAAAGAATGCAATTTTATTAATCCGCGAGTAACAATATTTTCCGAATTTTGAAAAAATATAAATAAATGATTTCTGATAAAACATAGGGCTAATTTAAACAAACAAATAAAGGCATATGAATGATTAGATATCCGATTTGTTTTGCCCAGGTTCTTGAATGACGACATTGTTTTTTTTTTCTTTTTGCTGTGTTTGTGTATTGTTCTGCGACAATGACGCCATGTGCATACTTGTCTATAGTTGTTTAAGACTGTATCGTAACAATGGAATGTTTTAGCGGATGCAAATGACGTCATTTTATAAAAAAAAAAAAAGCGTGTATTTTAATTCTTAAAACTGATATATGTTTTGTAGAAGTGCTTCATTTCACACCAGCTGCTTTGAAATTTTTCACAGGTGAAAATACTTCACTTTTGAAAATAGCGTAATCGAAATCACAGACTGATAAAACGCAATGCTTTTACAAAAATTTAGAGTGTCTTTATTGAAGAACGGTGGCATTACAGTGTGCATGCAGAGATTGGAAGTCTTTGTCCAAAAAATAGCGATTTATATTACAGAACTTGGTGATTCTTGCCTGGATGAATTCGCTCCGTCGAGTTACACAAGAAAACAAAGAAGATCTTGGCAATAATTTGAGGTTTAAAATAATATAAGGTTCCCTAGACTAATAAAGTTTTATTGCTATTCTTTAAGATAATCTAGTATAATTTTACCAAAATAACAAAATTTGCTTAATTTCATTTTTCATAATTTTATATAATCCATTTATTTAAAACACAAGGTTGTTTTTCAGTCATTTGCCATGAGGTTTCTACTGAACTAATTTTAATAATATATTTTTTTTTAAACTGAAAGCTGTTCATGTGCAGATGTTCCCGCACTAGCTGTTTTTTTTTTTTTTTTAAATATCCACATTTTTATATTTTGATTTAAAAAATATTTTATGAAATTTCTTCAAAATGGTGGTAATTAGATAGCTTTCATTATTTCAGAGAAGAGAGAAATAATGAGGTTTATTTATCTTTATTCATGCCATTTTCTGATAAAAAGAGAAAAAAAAAAAAAAAAGGAGAAACATTTTTTTAAAATTTGTACGGCTTAAATTTTATTGTTTTAGTCCAGGATTTTAGTCCAGAGTTTTAGTCCAGAGTTTTAGTCCAGGGGAAATGTACCAAAAAAGGGGGTTACTTTGCAAAAGGTCGGGTAGAAGATTTTTTTTCTGAATTGTTTATAATGATGCCAACATGGAAAAACCAAATTTTCTAACAAAATTTCTTAAGGCTAAATTTTCTGTGCCCCAAAATCAAGAAAATTTTGGGACCTTTTTTGTTTTTTTCTTGAAATATCTAGAGACCTGTTGCCGTAGCATAGTATTTGTCAGTTACAATATTAAAGACGATAAAATTCTCTACAACTTTCATATTTACAACTTTTTTATACACCCAATAGCAAGCACAGTACGCCATTTCAAAAATAGGGCAATTTTTTCAATTTTCTTAAAAACCGTGAAAAACGCAGTTCTGCCTCGATTATTCAAATGTTTCCCACTGATTTAATCGTGTATGTCAACTTCTATATATTAGTAGTAGTAAATTGTGTGTTTCAGGACTAAAATTAGCCTTTTTTGCACCCGTGGCAAACATGGAATTTGGCGCCCCCACCCCCCCTTCTTTTAAAAAGAAAATTTACCAGGGGAATTTTAATAAATCTCTAATAGCCGGATTTTGAAAATTGTAAGTGTGTAAGCATTAAATACGTAATGCAGAACTACGTAATCAGCTTTGTCAAATATTGTTTCATTAAAACTTTGAAACCGTACCGATACGAACCGAGATATATTCCTATTTAAACAGGTTTCCATCTTAGCAGGTATAATTGTTCATATTCTTTCTCTTAAAAATATATATTATTTCTTTAAAGACCGAATTCCGTATATACAGATTTCATTTTCAAAGATTTTACAGTAGTTGTATTGAGGCGTTTAAAGTCCCAGTTATATGAATTATGGGGCTAAATTAGTCACACGAAGACATTCGCAAGGTAATATTAAACCTATGGGAGCGTTCTTGACAAATATATGGCTCGCATTTTATTACTTTTAAATATATATATTTTTTTTCATGGGATACCTGAGATCAATATCTAATGCGGTGCTTTTGTACTTTTTCGGGTTTGGTTGCTTTTTAGGTAGATTTCGTATGAAATACTACCTATTGGGATCGTTCCTATGTTGGAATTTCTGAAAAATTTTTGCAGATCTACACCGATCATGACCCCTAGAACCCAAAACCATCCTCAGTAAAAAACTTTCTATCTATCTATCTATCTATCTATATATATCACTTTCTTCTGGACACGATAACTTTCGTAATTCTGCACCAATCTCTTCCAAACTGATACATAAAATCAATGAGCATAAAATCTCGGTCAAGTTCGTTAATGGGCAAAATTGGACCAAGGGGGCGGAAATAGGGAGGGGGTTTGTGAAAACAGAAAACCCCCCATAACTTCTTAATTTTTGTACATATCAAATCAGTTTAAAGTTTTTATTACTTCTAAAAATAGGGCCAAAAATTTATGTATCACAGATTTTTGATAAAGTTAAAAATGGGCTCAAGGGGCGCAAAAAATAGGGTTTTTGGGAGAAAAAATTTCATAACTTCGTCAATTCTCAAGATATCAATTCCAATTAATTTTATTATAAATCTCCTTAATATTATCTACAACTTTTATATTCACAAGTGTTTGATAGGACCAATTCGTACCGCAAAAAAAAAAAATTAAAAACGAAAACAAAAAGGGGGTTTGAAAAAGTAAAATATCCATAACTCCGTCAATTCAAAAGATATAAAATCCCCATGAATTTATCATATATCTTCTTAATATTGTCTACAACATCTATATAGACAAGTTTTGGATAGGACCAATTCTTACAGTAAAAACAAATTAAAAATACATAGCGGTTGAAGAAAAAAATCATCTAAGTAAGCGTGTATTCAAATCCAAACTGCGTATTTTCTGACTCAGTTTACAATTCATTTTTGCTCTCAAGGCCTTCCAATTGGTACGTTTTCTTACTCAGAAACTATATAATGTACCGTAATAGTCGATTTTTTTTTATAGAGGCAGGATATATTTTTAAAAATGCTGTTAAAGTGGGCATTTTGAACCGAATTTCCCGAAGCGGATTGTGTTGGAAAAATCATTGCATTAAGGATGCAGTCAAATCCAAACTGCTTATTTTCTGACTCATTTTTAAATTCATTTTTGCTCTCAAACGCATTTAATTGGTAGATTCGCTTATTCAGAAACTATATAATGTACCGCAATGATCGATTTTTTGATAGAGGCAGAATATATTTCAAAAAATGATGTCAAAGTGGGCATTTTGAACGGAATTTCCCTAAGCAATTGTGTTATCACTTTCTTCTGGACACGATAACTTCCGCAATTCTGCACAAATCTCTTCCAAACTGATACATAAAATCAAGGGACATAAAATCTCGGTCAAGTTCGTTAATGGGCAAAAGCGGACAAAGGGGATGGAAATAGGGAGGGATTTTGTGAAAACAGGAAACCCCCCATAACTTCTTAATTTTTGTACATATCAAATCAGTTTTAAGTTTTTATTACTTTTAAAAATATGGCCAAAAATTTATGTATCACAGATTTTTGATAAAGTTAAAAATGGGCTCAAGGGGCGCAAAAAATAGGGTTTTTCGGAGAAAAAAAAATTCCTTACTTCGTCAATTCTCGCGATATCAAATCCAATAATTTTATTATGCATCTCCTTAATATTATCTACATCTTTTACATTCACAAGTTTTTGATAGGACCAATTCGTACCGCAAAAAAAAATTAAAAACGAAAACAAAAAAGTGGGGTTGAAGAAGAAAAGTTTTCATAACTCCGTCAATTCACAAGATGTAAAATCTCCATGAATTTATCATATATCTTCTTAATATTGTCTTCAACATTTATATAGACAAGTTTTTGATGGGGCCAATTCTTACAGCAAAAACAAATTAAAAATACATAGCGGTTGAAGAAAAAAATCATCTTATTAAGAGTGCATTCAAATCCAAACTGTCTATTTTCTTACTCATTTTTAAATTCATTTTTGCTCTCAAACGCATCCAGTTGCTAGGTTATCTTATTCAGAAATTATATAATGTACAGTAATGATCGATTTTTTGATAGAGGCAGAATATATTTCAAAAAATGATGTCAAAGTGGGCATTTTGAACAGAATTTCCCGAAGCGATTGTGTTAGAAACGAAAAATATTGCTCTGCTGAGAAAATAATTGTTTATTAATCAAGTTTTAATTAATTGAAAGAAAAATAAAAACACAGGTCGCTTATAAATCTTTTCAAAAATCACGTCAGCATGTTTCATATTTTTTTTTTATATATTAAAAATGAATCTGAAAATGTGCCAGAAAATTTCGAGTTGTTGAGTATGGAAAAATATTTTTTTTAATATCGCCTTAACATGATTCTGATAAAACCAGCTATTTTATAAAAAGGAAATAAAAACTCGTCAAAAGCAGACAGATAAAGCTGTTAAAGTGGATTTATATGTAATAATGATTTAGTTTTTGTTGGTGAAATTAGTATACTTAACTTCGAAATCTACCTCTGCCTGTAGGCCGGGCCGGCAAGGATTTTTTTTTTTTTTTTTTTTTTTTTTTTTCATATATTCGGAAACTTTCATTTTTGGAAAACTGTTTCGAACCGTTCTGAAATTTAAATTATCCTGTTTGAGCTTTAAAGCAATTAATAGATAATCTTGAAGTTTTATCTATTTTTGCATGCTAAAATGATATAATCTCTTGTTATATTTATTGATATAAGTGGAAAAAAATTGAGAATATGGTTTAAAACTAATCTTTTAAATATTTTTTATAAAATTAGTGATCTCAAATATTTTATTAACAGAATTTACAAATTTTACAAGATATAAATGCATAACATTAGTTAGTGAAACAATCTGGTGTCATTTTTATGGTAGCTATTTTATAAGGTAAAAGTATTTCTTACATAAAATATATTTATCTTTTGAGTCCCCCCTTTTATATGGAACTACAATTCAATGTTTGCTATCTTTAAAATAGTAAAACATTAAAACATATGTTATCAATAATTGGTAGATGAAATATACCATTGTATTGGGGAATAAAATATGATTTTCGCAAATTTTCATACTGGGTGATTTAAAAAAAAAAAAGTGTCATGTTTTACTGTCGTTTCACATTTGCACAGAAAAATAGTTAAATATAATAATTTTAATTATTGCATTTGAATTATCATGTTTTTTAACGATAATTTACAGATATATTATTATTTATAAAAAAATTAAAAATAAGAAATATATTCTTTTGTAGTCAAAATGTCATTACCGTAGGTTGTCCCAACAAGTAATTTATTAGGTAACGATTTGACAAAGTTCGATTTGAAACAGATGGTTATATATATATATATATATATTTTTTTTTTACATTTTTATTTATTAAAATGCTACTAATTAAAAAATATTTATTTTCAGTAATTAAACTTATCTATAATTCTTAATAATTTTTTTGAACCGTGTCCCAAGAAAGAGTGTCATTGCCATGCTTCTGACAAAATGTTCCTCTGGATTTTTTTAGAGGACAGCACATGCCTTTTTATCAAGGCAAAAGTACTCCTTAAAAGTCAACTTGTTATCAGGTTTAGGTGAACAGAGTAAATAGTTTTATAGTTTCAATAAAACAAGCAAAGACTTTGAATGTTTTGTGAGTATTCTTTTGTAAGTCATTACCGTACCCAATTCTAATTGATAATTAAATGAACTTTTATTTCTTAATCTGCTTTTATTATATGAGAAATAGAAAATCCTTATATGGGCCAGAAGATATAATGGCTGCCACTTATGCCTGGGGGAAAAATAATAATATTTTGTTTAATTTGTCATTACCGTGCTCACTTATGCCATTATACCAAGTGCATTAAAATTTAAAATATTAGGTTTAAAATGTTAAATTAGTAATTTGTTCTCTGCTGATGCTTGTATATTAATGTTTATGAGGTAAGGTAATTATTTACAAACAATTGAAACTTTCTGATTATTTCTAAAAATTTGATTGGATGTGAAAACATGGACAGATTTTGAAAATGACCCACCTATTCCATTGATACCTGGAAAGATATGTATGCATTATAAAAATTGTAAAATTTATTAAAATCAAGCAAGAAATCTTTTTTAATTGAAACTATCGTTTCAATAAGTTATTATATATGGAAAAATTCTTTTAAACAATGCTTTGAATTTAACATTGTATGCACTTAAAGTTACTGTCTAAATATGAAAATTGTCGCATTCATCTACACTCTGCCCTACTTTTAAAATTATATTTATTACTTTTTTATTGAATATAAAATGTCTGTTAAGATGAAAATAAAGACGTGAGTGCAAATAATAGATAATTTACTGTAACCAATTTTTAGAATTCGACATACAAAATTAAATAAGCATAAACAGCGCGATATTTGAATAATCGCGGCAAAACTACGCTTTTCACGGTTTTTAAGAAAATGGAAAAAAATTGTCCCATTTTTGAAACAGCGTACTGCGCTTGCTATTGAGTGTATAAAAAAATTGTAAATATGAAAGTTGTAGAGAATGTTATCATCTTTAATATTGTAACTGACAAATAATGTGCTACGGCAATGAGTCTCGAGACATTTCCAAGAAATCAAAAAATGTCCCAAAATTTTGTTGTTTTTCGGCCACAGAAAATTTAGCCTTAAGAAATTTTGTTAGAAAACTTGGTTTTTCCATGTTGGCATCATTATAAACAATTTAGGAAAAAAAATCTTCTACCCGACCTTTTGAAAGGTAAAATGTACATTTCCCCTGGACAATTTATCGTCATATTTAAAAGAAAACGATCATTTTATTAGATAAAACTAAACATTTTAACACAAATGCGTCTAAAAAAACATAAATTATGGCAATTTTTACTCTCTGGTTCTGAGATTAGAATCTAAAGTTAAGAGTGCGAGTGTTCATATGCAAAGATGCTGCTGACAATCGTGACTTCAAGTTTTGAGTTAAAATGATTTTCAAATGATCAAATTAAAATACTAGTTTAAAAAATTGATGAATACGGATATGAGAGGTGCGTATGTAAATTTTGAGAAGGTGAAAATGATGTCGGGTTTAAATTTCACGGGGGAAAGTTCTATGATTGTATCAAAGTGGAATAAATTTTGCTGTTTTCATTCCGGAATACCAAGCATAAGAGCCTCATTTGATAACTTCATCATATAATAGCTGATCTTTTTTATATTTTACTGATTACATATACGATTAAAGTTTAATTTTAATACTTTGGACAACTGAGTTTTATAGAAGTAGTATTTTGTTAACTTTAGGTTAAAATAATGTTTGTTTGAGAGTTAGATTAACCAATATAAGATGCATTTTTATTGTAATTAATTTTATAGGTTTATTATACATCAATGAAACTTCCTAAACATTTTCTTTCGTCGAAATTCGACGGGTTCCACCTCGTATTTATTAGTATCAATACAATTACACTGGACAACAAAATTAAACTTTTGCTCTGCTACTGAACTGAAATTGATTGTGTCTTATTCAGTTTTTGCGCTGATTCAGAATCTAATTTTAGATTTCCTTGAGCACGTCTATTATTTTTGAGATATTTGCATATTTTGATTTATGCTAATTTTGGAATTTTTATACAATTATATTCAAATTTAATGCACAAAGCAATATCAGACTGCCTTGTTTGCTTTATATTGTAATTACTGTCCAGTTTACTTTACAAAACTGTTGTGTTCGAGATTATACTAATATATGACAGCGAAATATTGTGCCTAATTTGCATATTTTCTAATAACATTTCTTGACGTCCAAATATTTCTGCTACACGAGTACGTTTGTTTCTAAACCAATTTTTTGCGTTGATTTCAAATCTGGTATCCGTTTTCTTCTAACCACGTCTAGGTTTTGACAATTAGGTAGACACACCTAAAAGCATTTTATATCAAACTTTTGCCAATACCATACACAAGTAGAAATTCATTTTACTCAAAAACTAGACGTGATAGAAGAAAACGGATTGCAGATTTGAAATCAGCATGAGAATCTAGTATAGAAAAACGTTAAGTTCATATTATAAGTAAAACATTAATTCAAATTGGTGGCAACTATTTAAAAAATGAAAGTAATGTAAACATTATACCATTGAAAAATACGGAAGTTAGCCTTAACTGACAGATAATTTTTAAGAATATGAAGACTTATCTGAAGTAGTCATAACATAAAAAAAAAAAAAAAAAAAAAAAGCCAGGCTGACATTTATTGTACCTAAAATTTGCATAAAATGGTATAAAACAGTTTAAATTTGCAGAAATCGAAATGTGCAAATATATTAAAAACTAGACGTGCTGGAGAAAATCTAAAACTAGATTTGGAATCGGAGCAAAAAATTGAATAAGAAACAACTAATTGCAGTTCAATAGCAGGACTATTTTTGTCCCGAGTTATTAATAAAAATCTTTGACTTTAATTTATTTTTTATAAATAATATGCACACTGTATAAGTAAAAATAATTGAATGCAAAAGACTTCAAATTGAAATTCTTTTATTTCCCACACTAAGCTTCACAATCGAAGATATTAACACATATAATTTATTTCTTCATCTGTTATAAACATTAAAGCAGCTTCTGAAGATTTCTTTATATGTACAACAGCCGCTACCATACATTACACGAATCTGTACCATAGCTTTTGGCAGTTCTAAAGCTGGTTTTAAAACAGTTTCTATATGCACTTTTCGAAGAGAAATTCAGGATTTTTCTCTATTTTGAGTTTTGAACTCATTTTTTTTGGCATCATCACATTTTATACCAGCCATATATTCACAGCACACATTTTTACATTTTTTGTTTTACCTCTTTGGTTTCTAGGACTAGTTCAATGAAACGAATTCAGAAAACGTAATAAGAATAATAATATTAATAGTAATAATAATAGCAATAATAATAGTAATAATAATAATAACAATAATAATAATAATAATAAGACATACAAGACTAGGATCAATAACTAAACCATATTTCCTCGATTCCTGACTGAATAATTTAATAATAGTTATTGTTATTATTTTCAATCAGATTGCATCAGGCAATGTTTATATTGATGATTATTATATTGATGAGAATTAAAAAGATTCAAACTTGAAGATTTTTTGCTCTCACACTAAATACAAGGGTGTATCAATAAGTTTTTGCCCTCACATAGAAATAATTGAGTGAAATTTATGAAATTGCTGCATTGTATTAGTCCTTTTCTATATAGTCACCGTGCACAGTAACACAGTTCTGCAAACGGTATTTCAAAGAGAGGGGGAAGATTATATTCCAGGAGGCGCGATAGTAGACCCAAAGGAGGTCATTTTTCCAACTTTTACCGACCCCCGCATGTAACATATTGTTGGAAAGGCCTGTGACCACTTATTCATGCTATACATCTCCCGAGCTTCTCAACCTAAATTTGACCTCCGGGGGCATGAATGATGTCCGCAAAATTTAGAAAAGTGCCCCCTGGAGGGAAAATTTAGAGGGGGGGGGGACTCGGGAGGTGCATAGTGTGAATAAGTGGTCAGAGGCCTTTCACATTTGAGGGTCGGCAAAAGTTAGAAAAATGACCTCCTCCTTTGTGTCTACTATCGCGCCTCCTAGAATACATCTTCCCCCTCTCTCTTTGAAATACCGGTTGCACAAATGTGTTACTGTGGGGTCGTTCAAGTATTACGTAAGCAGTAAGTGGGGGAGGGGGGTCCAGTGTCTGCTTATTTTTGCTGACAAGGGGGAGAGGGGGGTGGGTCAGGAAAATTCTTACGTAAGTATTAGACAACGAAGCAACTGTAGTTTAACAACAAAAAGCAAAAGAGCATGATTTAGATAGATGAGCGTTCTGCGGATGTTGAACGACTTGAGGAAAAAGATATGGAGTAAAGAAGGACTGGAAACGAGGATCATTCCAGCCCACCACTACAATGAAAACTTAATAATAGACAATGCAGAAACATGGATTCAAAAATCTTGGACACAAGACTAGAAATGTGAACGCCAAACACATAATATTCCTAGGATTCTTGTTAAAATTTTTAGTTGTGCCTAAATAAGTTAGGGCCGGTTGTATTTTTTAATTTTTTTTTTTGTTCAATGCGATAAATAATAATATATAAAAACTATTTTGTATTCTATGAATTGTTTAATGCCATAAGTAACAATATATTAAACCGATTTTTTTTCCTTTAATACCACAACCCCTACACTGTAAATTAAAATGTCTGAAATTCAGTCACTTAAGTGTCTGAAACGGAGTGTTCAATTTTCAGACATTTTAAAATGTCTGAATTTTTTCAGACACTTTTTGCGACTGAATTTCAGACACTTGAAACATCTGAGTCGCAGACATTTTTTGTAAGCATTTTATGTAGCCATGTTTGACCACTCTGAATACTGGAAAAATATCTGGCCGTTGTCCTGCCCCCTCTACCCCCATACCGCCTGATTTTCTGGTGCTCCCAATTTTAGTATGCAATTTTCATAAAGCTGATAATTTAAATCTTTTACGACATTGTATTAAATATAATGAATATTTTGTACTTCAGGAGTGGAATAAGATTAAAAAGAAAAAATATTTATCTAAATATTAGATTTTTTAAAATTTGGTTTTTAATCTTATTTTACTTTAAAAGTTCAAAATATTGATTATAATCAGTACAATTTCGAAACAGATTTAAAATATAAGCTTCGCAAATATTGCACATGAAATTTGGGGGAACTAAAATCGTAAGAGAACGGGGCTTCATATTAGATGTAAATTTCCAATCTAATATGATTTGTTTACCAATTAGAATAATTGTATTAATATTAATCTAGTGTAATTTCGTATCCAGCGATTTCTGGAGTTCCATTACCTGAGATTTATTCTGTTGAGCTGAACCAGATTTCAGACCAGATGCTGTAATCATCAAGGTTAGCTGGGTGAAAAAGTTCGACCAGAATCGTCCGGGATAGCTCAGATGGCAGAGCACTGGCGGCTTCAGCCAGGAGGTCCCGGGTTCGAATCCTGGTCCGGACATTTTTCGCCCAGTTGGAAATTTACATCTAATACCCCAATTATTAGCTTGTCAATAATGGCTAGTTCTCCAAGTCTGCTGTTCTCCAATCAAATTTCACATGCCGTTTGTCACTACTCTTGTAAAGAAAACTGCACTATCGGAATGTAAACCGACGTGGACATTAATGGGATTCCCATAAAGATTTCGTTTTACTTCGCAACCAAGGGCTCGATAAACTAATAATAATTTTACCATGATTCACAAGCTTAAACAAATTGCTATAAAATAAAGATAGATGACACATATAATTTTGATTATTGGAGTCCCTCTAACTGAAATACTTAAAAACGTCGAAATGTGCCCAAAAGAGGCAAACGCGTTCACTTAGGTTCCACTCTCGTATTTCAGAATTAAAATTCATATAAATATGAAGATTAAATGTTCACATATAAAACAAAATAACGGTTACCGATATTAAGAAAATATTTAATTTTTTTAACATCATTGGCGAAAATACACTGTTTATTTACCCTTCTCCTCTAAAAATAGAACTTTTATGAAGATTTTTTTTCCTGCATTATTTGATTGCATAAAGACATTAAGAATTTTACCACTGACACTAAAGATACGGCAATTACTCTTTTTTTTTCTAGATTTTTTTATTCACACTTGAATAAAACACATTCTAAACATATTAAAATGCACAAATATAATTTTAGCTAATATATTTTGCCTGCTCCCAAGGAAAGAAAAAATATTTCGAAGATTTGTAAGAAAAAATTAAATACTTTTATTTATCTTTTCCTTCATGTATTTACGTACTTGCTAAGTTATATATATATATATATTATTTTTTTTAGATTGAATGGTAGATTATATTAATATACTTCGTTTTTTATTAAAAATTATTATATATCAGAACTCAGTTTCAAATTTTTGTTTTATTGTTATATCAGAAACAAGAAAACGTTTTTTTTTCCCCCCTTTAACCTACTGGAATACTTAATTATTTGATCGAAGACATACGGTTTAGAAATTTGTACAATATTTTATTATTAAAAATTACATAAAATAAAATATTAATAACATTTAGGAAACAAGCTAATAAAATATTTTATTGCATATTCAAGACAAGTCAAAATGATGTCTGCAAAGGAGGAGGTGTGACAGAAAGTAATTGTTTGAAATTTTCCAATTTAAGATTATTTTTTAAAAATTCGACTTTTTATAACAATTCCAAGGATTTTTGAAAGTGATTTGATATGCTTGATAGAAGGAAGATAGGCATAGTAACAGTTTGTAACTATGGGATGCTATTTATGTATTCAGTCATTAATGAAACCAAAATTTGGACGAAGATTACTTAATGCTTGTTTAATATTTTTTTGATGGAAACTCAAAAATGCTTTTTCTATATACCATCTTTATACTAAATCAATGCTTGTATATGAGATTTTATAAGTTTTCGAGTTATAAAACGTGATCATGCGTTGTTTAAAACTGGATTTACCTATCAGCATCATGAAAACGCATAGATATCAATAATAAAAATGTTACTTGTGCAAGATTCATTATTTGGGCAAGTATTGCAGATATGATATATCTAGAAAAGACTTTTTAAGTGTCATTGCCTACTTAATATATAAAACTTCCTGTTCAATTCGCCAAAAACTGCCGAAAAAGTGTAGCCGGGTTTAAGTACGTGGATTAGCACAAACCCTGCCCAAATTAGCATGGAATAAGCTGATTTCTATTATCTCCACATGGTCAAAGTTTTGGTTCAGGGTTAGCATGATTGGTTAGAATTTACTTGGGTAAAGAATCAGCGTCCTCTGACAATTGACTTCATACATTAAACGCAAACGAGCTTGCCTCATAGATCTCGTATGCCTCGTTAAGAGTAAATATACTAAATTAAAAATAAGCAAAAAAAAAAAAAAAAAAAAAAAAAAAAAAAGAAAGAATAAATTACGGAAGCATCATTTTGACTAACTCGAATTATTAAATTTAATAAAAAATAAGTATTCAATAAATAACCATTCTTAAAAATAAGTAATAGAAAAAAATATATATACTTTTTCTTGCATACAATTCTTTTTTACTTTAAAAAATATTTTACACGTTTTCAAAATTTATTTTTTCAGTTTAGATCAATTTTCACAGAAGATAATTTAAATTAATCTTCCACGAGTAATATATCGCAATAGTGAGATCAAATATAATTTAATGTATTTTCAGATTAAAGATCAGCTCATTACTATTTTTAAATATTTATTATGTTACATAGATTTACTCATTTTTTAAACATCAGTTTCAAATGAACTGTTACCGAAAGAACTTGAGAATTAGGATAGTTGAAAGTTTTTTTAGCTTTAAATAACTGATGTTGGTCATTTTAGTTAAAGTGTACAATTCAAGCAGCAAGAATTAAATAAATGGCACCAGTAAAAGGTTATATTCTTATTATACGGAATGGGTTCCTAAACTTTAATGTTACATGAATCAACTTAGAGTTCCCATTTTTCTTGCTTTTTACCTAATATATAGGTATATAAGAGCCGCTAGTTGTCTATTATTAAAGGGCATGATATGAGACTTTATTTGCCAGGAGTGGCTTTTTAAATAATTTATTTCAGGAGTATATTATTAAAAAAAATCAACAAAGTTACCGAAACACAAATACATAATAATTAACTAGAAAGAATAACAATAATATTAAACAAAGAAACAAAACTACAGAAACAAAAATTGTTTATACATGTACTAAACTGAACAACAATTTCAAATTGCTACAGCTTCCTTTATCAACGTACAATTCAAAAATTCTTTCCCATTGGTTTTCAGCGGATAAAAACAGGATTATTATGTAATATTAATACCTTAAAAAGAATCATTTTAAAATATCAAATCCTGTAAAATGTTTTTTTTATATCATGAAAGTCAGCTTCAACTTTGGCAAGTCAAACTTCATTTTGAAATTCTCTCTGCCACATCTGTACAATATTTCGTGCCAGATCATGTTATCGCCATGAAGTTGATTAAATCACACATTTTTATTAATTTCTTTAAACTTACTCTTTGCAATCTTTAGTCACCGATTTGTGTACAGATGAGCTCTGTGAAGAGTTTTTAAAATGTTCGTTAATGATAAAAATCACATAAGTTCTCTTTTACCCAAGGGTGAACTGCAGGAAGACGCTGGTGACGATGAACAATTAATTCTGTGATCATGAAGTTGTACATCTTCGTCATCATCATCATCATCTTCTTCTTTGACCATGAGAACTTTCCCAAGATGTACAGTGTGCCTTAGATCTTTGTTGTTATCGCAGCAGCAGTCGTCGTTATTGTTGTTATTTGTGGATTTTTCTTTGTTGTTCTTTTTTTCACTTCTGGATGGACAGTCGGCGATAAGATGGTCCACAGATTTGCAATGGTGGCAACGTTTAGGTTGTGGTCCCAAAGTACATTTTGCTGCTATGTGATTTGCAAATTCACCGCAGTTGTAGCACCTGTGAAAGAAATTAAACTATTTTCAGTTCATTGCCATATCATAAAAGTAAGAAGAGTAAGTAAATCCATATAAAATTTCATGAACTAACACTAAAAAATAAGTTTCTAGTTGGTCGAGTGAAACGTTTTTCTAGGCATCTGATATATAAATTTATATAAGTACTCTCTGTTATAACATTTATTATCAAATGAGGTCTTGCCGACTTTTCTCTTTTCTTTACCATATATTATTTATTTATTATACTTTATTTTGCATTATGAAAGTTACGTCATTTACTGCAGTATGCTATTCGAAATACACATAATTAGAATTTAATGGCTAAAATTTAAAATAATATATTAAAAGAGATTTTTGGAGAAGAATTAATTTTACATGGATTATCTCAATGCACAATGACAAAGGAGGGCTTAAAAGATATCAAAAGTTAATGTAAGGTCAACGTTAAGGAGCCGCTGCACTGAAACTCTCCGATCGCGAAATCCCATGTTAACCTATGAAAAAAATTTGAAGCACGATTACTCATTACCTAATAAAATTATTAAAATACCATCAGAAAGTAGACGTCAGATGCCGATGATATGCGTTTATAAAAATTGTCTACGTAAATTTTAAGTATTTTTAAGAAGATGATAAAATTTAATCAAATGGAAATTTCAAAGCTTATAGGAACTTTTTATGTACTTAAAATTTACGGAGATAATTTAAAAAAAAAAGCACATCATCGGCATCTGACGTCTACTTTCAGATGAAAACGGTATTTTAATAATTATATTTTGGTAATGAATAATTGCGCTTCAAAGTTTTCTCATAGCCTAACATGGGATTTCGCGATTGGGGAGTTTCAATGCAGCGGAGCCTTAATAATATTATTAGAAAATTCTTTATCAACTGGTACTTCATATTACAGGAATATTTAATGAATAATTAAAAATACATTGATAGTTTCAGTAGGAAATGAAATACATATTAAAAGGAAACCTAAAATAAATGTTCCGACTGTGAAAGATCAAGTTTTCTTTTTCTTTTTTTGTCGTCTAACACGTACTTCGAAAAAGAAAAAAAAAAAAAAAAAAAAAAAAAAAAAAAAGACAGTCTATTTAGAAGGTGCATAAAATCTGTTTTATCCGCTCTCACATAAACCAAGTCAGTAAACAGATGACATATATGAGAAAGTATGTGAAAACAGACTTGGTTCACTGTGGGAATGGATAAAACACATTTTATGCACCTTCTAAGTCGGACCTTCTATCTCGGATATGTTGACAAAGGAGGCAACTTCAAAATCATCAGTTGATTTATTACTTCCAGTACCGCACTTACACATCAAAAGACATCTTCGTGCTCATGAAGCAGTGGAAAGATCACTGGGACTACTCGGATAAAGGCAGATATGCCTGGCTAATTACCTATAGTCTAGTCGCAGTGGTATCCTTCGATCTTCTCCTACTCACCCCTTCCACTATAGCTTTCCTTGCCGGTCTTGGTCCCTTTGAGGCCTACCTCTTCAAGTTCAAAAGAGCCCTTTCTCTTCTTTATGAATGCGCTGATTTTGCTCTTGCATCTCATTAATTCTATAATTGCCCTTTAACAGCTCGCTGACATATTCGGTGACCTCCTGTTCTTCCGGGCTGTTGTCTGGCTAATATTTTATTGCGCCCGTCTTTGCTCTCAAAGCTTAGAACTATTTTAACTCATCACTGAATCAGGGACTCCCGTTTATAAGACAAGGGTTCCCCCTTATACACTGCCAATTGTCAGGTCGGAGCTTTGTCTTCTCCGGCAGTGATATAGCTTTATAATATTGTCTTTTTCACAAATATTGTTTTCGTTATCTATTGTTCACCAGCCCGCCCTCTGTCGCACTTACCTTCGGCAGAATTTTATATTTTGTATATTTTTTAACGCCTGAATAGAGCGGAACGGGAAAGACATCTATGCTCTACAGACTTGTTTTTCTAGTCTGGGCAGTTCTTCTCGGACAGTCAACTATTAAACAATTAATTGATAAACAAGTATTTAAAAAGTTATTACACTCTTTATTTTATATTTATATTTTATTTTCTACTTTTTTGTGTTTAAAATATTTAATTGTCGCAGTTTCACAGCCAGTTGGCATATTTTAGCGACGGATAATCAAACACCATTTTTGTTGTATACAGTTGTAACAAAGAATATTTGGAGATTTATCACCTGCGTCTGGCTAAGGGAAAGATGCCTTAAAATTATAATACAGCGTGTCTACAAATTAGTTGGGCAAAAAGAATGATTTATTGAATGGAATTGACAGGAAAAAAATAAAGTAGTACATATTGTTGTAAGATAGAAAAATAGTTCAAGTTTACCATTATCACAAATGTTCGATGTGACTTGCACAGCAGAATGAGTATCATGAAACTAAAGACAGCATTTGGCTTTTTCAGAACCGCTGTGCTTCTCCATTATCGTAATGCCGAACAAGACTGATTACTGCTCGCCAAGCGATAACGTCAGTTATGACACCTAACGCCATCTGTGAATAAACTTTGGTAATTATACTACTATTCTGACTTTCAACTAGTTAATTTCATTTAATATTTCGGAAGTTCTTAACTTACAAAATTGCCCAACTAATTTGTAGACACCATGTATTTAATATATTTTTAAATTCATAATAAAGTCCTAGAAATGTTATATTGTCACTGGAAACACACACATATATATATATATATATATAATTCTAGCCTATCAAAAAGTGAGTGCAATGTTGATTGCTAAATTTCACCCTTTCTACATGAACCAAATTAAGTTAAATACTAGAAAACAGGAATTTTGCTTTATCAGAATTTAGTGATGCCCCCGATGAAAACGAAAGTGTATATAAATATAGATAGTACAAAACGTATTTCAGTTTTAAGACTTAAAATACACTTTTTTGTTTCATATAAAATGGCATCATTGGCATCCGCTTAAGAATTCCACATTTACGATCCAGTTTTAAACAACATCTACAGACAAGTATGCATATGACTTCACTATCGCAGAATAATATAGAAATCCAGCGAAAAAAGGTTTCGTCATTCAAGAAACTTGATTCCCCCCCCCCCCCCCCCCAAAAAAAAGAATAAATAAATAAAATTAAAAAATCTGCTATCTAATATGATTCATATATCATATGACTTCATTTATTTATAACATTACCATTGATACTTAAAATCAAATATACTTTATAATAGCTCCATGTTTTATCAGGAATCACTGATTTATATTTTTTCAAAATAGCACGTATTTTAATTACATTTTTTTTTTCAATCGTTATGGGAAAATGACAACAAAAAGATATAATTACTATTTTCCAACTATTTTTTCTTTACTTTCTACAGAAATGGAGTACTTCTGTTGCCACATTAAAGAAATGGGGTTAAAAACTACAAAATAATAATAATAACAGAAACAACAACAACAACAATAATAATAATGTTGTTATTATCTCGAAAATAAATTCAGATGGAATTTTCGACCAAATTGCATTTGAAAGTACTTTTTCTTTTACCAACACGACGGTATAAAAAGTGAAAATGCGCGATGCTTAGAAGTTTAAAAAATTGCAGTAGACATTATCCCGCTGCAACGCTTTGACAACTGCTTTGTTTTACCGCTGGCTTGTATAATGGGATGTTACACTAGATTAATATTGACACAATTATTCTAATTGGTAAACATATCATATTAGATGTAAATTTCCAACTGGGCGAAAAATGTCCGGACCAGGATTCGAACCCGGGACCTCCCTGGCTGAAGCCGCCAGTGCTCTGCCATCTGAGCTATCCCGGACGATTCTGGTCGAACTTTTTCACCCAGCAACGAAACCCAGGTTGCTGGGTGAAAAAGTTCGACCAGAATCGTCCGGGATAGCTCAGATGGCAGAGCACTGGCGGCTTCAGCCAGGGAGGTCCCGGGTTCGAATCCTGGTCCGGACATTTTTCGCCCAGTTGGAAATTTACATCTAATATGATATGTTTACCAATTAGAATAATTGTGTCAATATTAATCTAGTGTAATTTCGTATCCAGCGTTTTCTGGAGTTCCATTACCTGAGATTTATTCTGTTGTGCTGAACCAGGTTTCAGACCAGATGCTGTAATCCTCTAGGTTGCTGGGTGAAAAAGTTCGACCAGAATCGTCCGGGATAGCTCAGATGGCAGAGCACTGGCGGCTTCAGCCAGGGAGGTCCCGGGTTCGAATCCTGGTCCGGACATTTTTCGCCCAGTTGGAAATTTACATCTAATATAATGGGATGTTATTTTTTAGAGACGACACTTTAATTGCTGGATGAAAGAAATAGCATATCGGAAGCTAAAAAGAGCGTAATGAAATCAAGACAATTTATTACCGATGCTACGTTTTGAAGAACGTTTAACACTATTTCTACCCGCTTCAAATGACACCTTTATACAGTTTTGATGTATGTTTTTTTTACTCGGTGGTTTGGAATGTAATAAGCATAAAAATGTCTTCAATATGTTAAAAATGACATAATTGTTTCAATCTAAAAATTACAAATGAAAAACCATCGATAGAAATCTTTTAAAAGGTGACATTTGACACTGGTAGAAATAGTGTTAATTGTATTTAAAAAAGCTTGCTTCCCTAATTTAATGCAGAATTAACTGTTACCACCTCTATGCAAAATGAATGAAATACAAAAAAGAAATCTAAAGTGAATGTACTGCCAATGAATGTATCAACTGTTTTTTTTGTGCCACAATTAATTGTTGTTTGAAATGTATTTAAAGAAGAATTTATAGTATTTGGATAATCGCAACACAGAATGAAAAGAATAAAATAAAAATTGGGTATATAGCCAATGAATTTAAGAGTTTCAGCTAGATTTTTAACAAAATTTAATTGCACTTAAAATTGTTTTTAATGAAGAATTAACAGAACTCGGATAATCGAAAACACTCAATACAAAGAGAAAGGAATGTTGAAATAATGCGAATGTTCCGCGATTGAATGCATCAGATAGATTTTGTAGAATTTTAATTATACTTTAAACTGTACGTTGAATTGTATTTATTAAAATTTTTTAAATAAATACAAGGAGTTACCAGGGTTGAAGGAATATTAAAAAGAAATCAAAAGTGTATGCACTGTGAGTGAATGTATCTACTAGTCTTTGCACCACTTTTAATTGTATTAAATGAAGAATTAACAGTGCTCGGTTAATCTTAATAGAGACAAAACAACTAGAGAACAGGAATTCTGCTTTTCCCGAATTTAGTGTCGCCCCCGATGAAAAAAAAAATATATATATATGTATATAAATATAGATAAATAGAGTCCCGATTATCCAAGTTAATCGAACTTATACCATTGGAATGGATCCTTTTCTTCTGATGGACTGATAGCTTCTATTATTATGAAACAGCCATTATAAATGAAGTGTTAGGTGAAGATGAAAGAGAAGCCGTAAAAAGTTAGACCTCTGATTTTCTGGTCAGAATGGAGGGGGGGGGGGGTGAATGGCCAATTATAGCCATTTTTTTCCCATTCTGACCAGAAAATCAGAGGTCTAACTTTTTACGGCTTCTCTTTCATCTTCACCTAACACTTCATTTATAATGGCTGTTTCATAATAATAGAAGCCATCAGTCCATCAGAAGAAAATATGCGGGTTAAAGCGGAAACTCGGTTAAGTGCGACTCGGATAATCGGCACTATACTGTAGCTCAGTTTTAAGACTTAAAACACGCGATTTTATTTATATAAAACGACCGACGTCAATCGAATCCGCTGAAGAATTCCTCATTTACGATCCAATCATAAACATCTACAATAAAGTTGGGTAGGACGTCACTATCTCAGAATAATACACAAATGCAGCAAAAAGAAATGAATTTATTTATATTTTTTCAAAATAGCACGTACTTTAATTACTTTTTTTTCAGTTTTTATGAGAAAGTGGCAACAAAAAGATATAATTGCTATTTTCCAACTATTTTTCCTTTACTTTCTACAGAAATGGAGTACTTGAGTTGCCAAATTTAAACAAATGTCGCTAAAAACTACAAAAAAATTAATATTTCAAGAATAAATGGAGATACAGTTTTCAAACAAATTGCATTTAAAAGAACTTTTTTTCCCAGTACAGTGGTTTAAAAATTGAAAACGTGCGATGCGTAGAAATTAAAAAAATTGCTATAGAGCATTTAATCGTACAATGATACATCTTTATTGCTGGCTTCTGTAAGGTAACGTTATTTTTTGGAGGCGACACAAAATAAGCTGTGAGAAAGAAATAGCATACCGTACCGGGGGTTAATAATAGTTAATGTAATACTAATGGATGTATCATTCAATTTTCAGTCAAATTTGAACTGTAAATTGAATTGCATTTTTTAAAAAAGATAACAATATTCTTATTGTATTTTAAGTATTATAATATGAAGAACTAATAAGAATAACAGTACTTGGATAATAGTAACACATAATGAAATGACTATTAAAAAGAAATCGAAAGTTGAATGCACTGCCAATGAAAGTATCTTCTAGGTTTTGTACCGCTTTTAATTGTATTCGATGAAACGTTAACAGTACTCAGATAATCTCAATACAGACAAAATAATATAAAAAAACTTAAAAGTTTATGCAATGCTAATGGATATATCAACTAGTTTTCGACCAACTTTTAACTGTACATGGAATTGCATTTGAAAAAAGTAACAATACTCTTATTGTATTTTAAGTATTATAACATAAAGAACTAATAAGAATAACAGTTCTTGGATAATCGCAACGGAGAATGAAATGGCTATTAAAAAGAAGTCAAAAGTGAATGTACTTCAATTAATGTATCTGCTAGCTTTTGTACCACTTTTAATTGTATTCGATGAAGAATTAACAGTTCTCGTATAATCTCAATACAGAGCAAAAATAATAATAATAAAAAATTAAAAGTTAACGTAATACTAATGGATATAACAGTTAGTGTTCGACCAATTTTTGACTGTACAATGAATTGCATTTAAAAAAAAAGTAACAATGCTCTTATTGTATTTTAACAGTACTTGAATAATCGCAGAGCAGAGTGAAATGACTATTAAAAAGAAATCAAAAGTGAATGTACTGCCAATGAGAGTATCATTTGAAAGCAGATGTGCTTGACAGGTATGTCATCGCACCCTCGCACCCAAACCTACTTTTCCTGCAACAATAGAGCCTTTCGTCTCCGGCATCTAAACACTGTTTATGATTATCCGATTGTTGGTCTGCCTGCCTGTCTCGGGAAGTAAACATGGGTCCAGCTGTTTAGGTTGGTTTTGTTGTTGTTAGTCCCTGAGTTACAGTAACCGGCCGTTATGATGGCCGTTGCACGAGTTGTGCTTGTGTCCTCCACGTTTCGCGGTCTGGAGGGAGTGTGTGTGTGGGGGGAGGGGGATGCTCGTGAACATTTTGCAATGTTGAATTTAATGGATGGAAGTTAACAATTGGATCCGAAATGTAAAAAGAGAGCTGTGCATTGATCGTTGACAGTTATTAGCCATGGTAATGAAAAGTTCGTCTTTTGCTCCGTAGTTTCTCTCGGGTTGATCTGTTACAGTATCTTGCTCTATTGTGTGATGTAAGCACAACATCCAGTATGCTGTGTTGTTGGAATTGTATGTTTTTACTTTTATAAACTGATAGATTCAATTTCGACTGCTTTCAAATACCTTATGTTCTTTTAGTTCGAAGACATATATTTTGAGAATTCATTTTGTCATAGTGATGAAACCTTTTTTATAGTGTGCACTCATAAGATTTTCAAATATCGTAAATCAGTTTACAAATTCTGGAAGTTATTTTTATTTCTCTGTATTTACAACACGCACTTGATTAAAATTTATCAAAAGTGTATTTTAATTCTAATTATTACTTTTAACCTTGTTGAATTCTCGACTTGAACTTTCTTAAATTTTTAGTACTTCAAATATTGATCTAACATCTCAATCTGAAAAACGTTTTTTGAAAAGTATGCTACTTTCATCTTTTATTATTTTTATTTATTATTTTCTAAATTGAGTTATTTAGAATCTGAATTATTTCTACGCATATATGTAAGTAAACTATTTATCAAACATGATTGAAATTAACGTGATTTTACTAAAGGAACGATTAAAATTGCGTGTTTTTAAATTGAAGAGTACAAAAGCTTAAAATGTATAAAATAGAAAATAAAATCCAGAATTCAACCTCATTTCGGTTCTCCGAAGATACTGGAAAATTTTGAGAATCCCAAGTAAATAATAATTGAAGGGAAACCACACACTCATCAGTAATTGTTAGTACACCTTTTTTCTTTCTGATCTCTAGATTTTTTCCTTGAAAAAAATCTATTTGATAAGATTTTTAATTTTTTGATTTTTTTCTCAAGCACTCAGATTTAATTCTGATAAAATTCAAGTACTGGAAGATTTATTTTTTTTCTGTTTTACATGAAAGATAAATAAGGATAACGGTGCCTTAAAATTAATTGTATATTAATCTATAATTAAGTTCTAAAATATTAAAACGTTGCATTGTATTCGGAAATCCCCCTGTGCAGATAATTTTCATAATTCTAGCATATCGGGAAATGAATGAAAAAAATCGATAAAATCCTATTTTTACATACTAAACCCAACTTAGTTAAATAACTAGAAAACAGGAATTCTGATTTTTCAGAATTTAGTGTCGCCCACCGATGAAAAAAAAAACTGTATATATAAATAATACAAAACGTATTTCAATTTTAAGACTTAAAGCACACGATTTTATTTTATGTAAAATGATGTTATTCGCATCCGCTTAAGAATTCCACATTTACGATCCGCTCTAAAACATCTACAGTAAAGCATGCATATAGGACGTCACTATCGCAAAGTAATACACACATGCGGCAAAAAGATGTCGTCATTCAAGAAACTAGACGGAAAAAAAACAAAAACAAAAAACCCCCCGGCTATCTCATAATTCATAGGCCTTCATTTGTTTGTAACATTAATATAGATACTTTAAATTAAATATAGTTTATAATAGCTCCATGTTTTAACAGAAATCATTCGATTTTCAATCAATCATTTTTTTCAAAATAGCACGCATTTTAATTAAATTTTCTGTCGGTTATTATGGGAAAATGACAACAAAAATATATAATTACTATTTTAGAACTATTTTTCCTTTACTCTCTACAGAAATGGAGTACTTCCGTTGCCAATATTAAGCAAATGGCTCAAAAAACTACAAAAAAAAAAAAAAAAAAATTAATATTTCAAAAATAAATGGAGATACAGTTTTCAAACAAATTGCATTTAAAAGTATCTTTTTTCCCCAATACGACGGTACAAAAATTGAAAATGTGCGATGCTTAGAAGTTTCAAAAATTGCTATAGAGTATTTAATCGTACAATGATGCATCTGCTCTGTTTTACGGCTGGCTTCTGTAAGGTAACGTTATTTTTTGGAGACGACACAAAATAAGCTGGGAGAAAGAAATAGCATGCCGGGGGCTAAAAGAATTTAAAAAGATCGCTTACAGTATTAAAGCAGACCAAGTCCATGAAACATTATCCAGAGCTATTTAGAAGTAAATGGGCATTTTCAATTCAGAATAATACGAATCATCATCTGTTGCTCACATTTCCAATCTAGGACTTGTTTTGTTAGGGAACAGAGCAATTTATTGTCTCTAGAGGAAAAATTCATCTCAAATTTGCTTGAAAGTAAAATTGGACTTGATATACTTTGGTTGTGAGCGTCTCACATATGTGATTGTGTAAGAAAAGCAATATCTTATTTTAATACTTTCCAAAGGCATGTAAAAGGACAAATAATAATAATGGCTAAATTATTTTATTAATATTTCAAGTTATGCTGTTTATGTAAAATTAAAAAAAAAAAAATAAAATTTTAAAATCATAAGACGAAATGCAATATTCCACCTTGATTCAATCAAAAAATATACAATATGAATTTTAAAAAGCTCATTGTTTTACTTAAAAGGCGACAAAAAATAATAATATAGATGTTACAAGTTAAAAAATATACATTTTATTTAAAATTTCTTAGTACTTTCGGCCTGCAATTCCCAAAGCCATTGTCAGAGAATATTTTTTATTATTAATTGCTGTTCCATTCATACAAATACGTCGCTTCGTTTGAGTCTATAATTATTAAGGTAGCCGAAAGAAGAAGTATCAGTGCCTTGGATTGAACTTATGTAGAGAAAAAAGTTTTATAAAAAAGTTGAGAGTTAAAGTTTCCGGCTTATTCGTGCTGCAAGCGTGCTTATTTTGAAGACTGAATAGAACCCGCTAATTCAAGCAACACGTGGAACATTTGGTTAGTAATCGCTTTTAAGTGTTTTAAAAAGTTGTGTAATGTCCAAGAACTGAGAACAACTATTTTTAGAACGATTAGCTCTCATTTGTGAAATTCTAGCGGATATCTATTGTAGGTGATACAAATACTTATAAGTTTGTCACTGACGAATTTACCAGAAATAGACTATCAGACATCAGACAGTACGTTTTAAACCGTATTTCTCTTGAAAAACCTGTTTATGAGGAAATAATATTGTCTATGATAAAGTAGTACGTGTGATCGCAGCTTAAGAGTACGTAGGTAATAACAGCGCGCAGATTTTATAACAATATAATTCTGTGAAGCACGGTGTTAATTTTAATTGTTTCAAGTGTGGTAGAGACAGGTTTGTGCCCCAGAAGAAAAAACGTGATTACATTAAAAACAAAACTTCGGAACGTCATGCCACCTTTTTACCTATTTTTTTTTTTAATTTTAACCCCTTTCTTTTTTGGAAATTTTACATACTTCTAATAATTTCGTGGTTGCTTTGAATAACAAAATCCTAAAGGTGTTCAGATTAAAGGAGAAAATTCCTAGGTGTATTAGAATTAGAAGACGGCACCGGCATCTCAATCTTGCGCATAATAGAAAATTATAAAAGTGTACGAACTCTTTAAAAATTGAGGTGTGTAAAAGTAAGCATTTACCTTTTTGTAATTTTGTTGTTGTTGATTATTCCCAATAATTTTATTACTATTCTCAAATATATATAATAGCCTGTTATTTGCTTAGTAAGGTTTGATAACGAATGCAAATAATTTTGATACATTCATTATTTATTCATTCATATAGAGTAATTTGTAAAATGCGCACTCTTGCAGCACTCTACCCTATTAAATGCAATGTATTTTGAAAGAGTTTTTCTTCTTTTTTTCTTTAATTATTTAGACTCTTGGTCATCATTTATACTTTTAAATGACTTTTTAAAATCATTCAATGTTTAAGTTACATTAAAGTTTAACTTACATTAAATTTTTTTAAATTAATCTCACAAAATCACAACTAAAGCTTTTCTTCTTCTAAAAAATAATGAAAGCTCCGTACGTTGAAAAAAATGCCCGGAAAACTGTATGAAATTCCAATGATTTGTTTATTTGTAAGATGGGCACGACGTTTAAGGGGTTAAATTATTTTAAATTCAACTAAAAATTATCTACATTGTATTACCAGAAAATATTTAAATGTCCAAATATATTATTGTAATTTTATTATTATATTTGTTACCTCATTATGTATTTGATTGTTGAAGTGCATTTCCAATTATAAGTTTCAGAGACAGCTCTATGAAAAACTATAAACTATGGAATGTTCAAAAATTTATATATTTTTTTACATTTAACCGACTTTGATATGAATTCTTTCTCTACCGACAATAAATTACACGTTTTCGTAATAAACCAATTTCTAGATTGAAGATGTGCGCAATAAATGACGCTAGCTATGATTTTCATTGAAATGCAATGGTGCCGATAAACCTTTTCAGCCAAATATCTCTGCATAATGTTTTATGGACTTGATTTATTTTGATTCTGAAAGCCTCATATACCATATAAATAAATCCCCCCCGCCCCTTTTAAAAAGCTTCAGTAAGTCCCGATATCTTTTCAGCAACCCTATCGCGTACTGACTATCTTGAGCATCTTCATCCGTACGTTCAGAGAAAAGGCGGAGGAGGAGGAGGGAGAAGATGCATGTGAGCGCGCGTGCTATCCCCAACCACCCACTGAAGCAGCATCCCACCTTGTTTATCCTGATCATCCCCCTACGCCACCTGGTGGCCACACTGGGTCACGGTCACCACCCTCCCCCACGGCAGCTGCTGTGGAAGCCGCTAGTGTTTGCCTGTCTCTCGATAAACGATAACAATAACATTGGAGGAGCCGGTGCGCGTGAGGAGGCTTGTTTACCTCGGCTCTTCTTGTACGACGGCCATACTCATAAATATTTAACAAAAGAATGATTTTTCAGGGTAGATTTAAATTAGACGTAAATGATTTCGGTTTCGGGAGCCGTAGGCTGTAAATCATGTTTTATAGCGATTATTGCATAGGCAGTTTGGTGGACGAATGTGTTTATGATGAGTTGGTAGGCCACAGGGGTTCTTATATGAGCGTTTTAAGGAAATTTGTATTTTATTTTGTCAGATTTTTACGAAAAAAAAAACCTATGAAAAATTAAAAAATAAAAGCTGCGTACCGCTCACCAAATAGAATATTTAACTATGTATATACAATCAGCGGCATTCAAACAAACTCTAAGCAGTTCTTGTAACACATATGTTAAATTTTGTATTTGCAGTTTTTTTTTTTTACATGTACGATTACAAGTGATATACACAAATGAACAAAATATTCAGATGGTAAAATAAGTAAATAATAAAAGGACAACTGTGTCAAAATATACACATGTACTAAAACCACCTAAAATCACCCAGACAGTAGGTTAAACTAACAGTGTGACATACATAACAGCGCCATCAGCTGGACTATGGTTAATTATGAGAAGACAGTCTATTTCCTCGTTGACTAATTTCTTTTTTTTATTTAAAAGTACGTAAACATAAGTTTTTATAATTATCTGAATAAGACCTTTCATTTGACAGTCATCACGATTACCGAGTTTCAATGACATTATAATATTTAATTCAACAGCTAAATGTCTAATGTCTGCCATATTAGATTTTACGAGATTGCATTAAACTACGGATAGTGCTAAGACAAATCAAATAATGCCTCACTTATCAAAACTGGATGAGTCATTTGACCTGTAGAGGGACTGATGGACACCACTGTATATATACAGACAAGCGAAAAATATTGAATGAAGTATCTTTATTCTGAGCTTCCAAATTGAGTTTTTATGCGGAGGAGAAGTTGATTAATTAGAACTTGTATTAAATCCTATTTTTGTGCTTTTCGAATTCGAATCGTAAAATTTTCCCTAATCTTTGGAGTTTCTTACATAGCTATAAAAAACAAGAAAGATAAATACACATTTCACACATATTTATTTAGTTATAGATAAATATTCTTAATTTAAATAAACTTAAAAACCAGGGCTTGATTATAGCCCGGTCACAATAGCAAGTGCATAGGTCCCCAGATTTTGACAGGTCTCGAAGGAATTTGAGAATTTTAATAAGAACATTTATTTTATTACATGTAACAAGTTATATGTCTCGTTCTTGTTGTATGTATATAGATATGTTACATATGTAATTATTATATTATAAATGTTTTAAGAACATTTCAAATAAAACTATATGTTCAATTCTTAAAATTATTACCAAATGAGGAACAAAAATTCATTTGCATAACTATGTGCAAGGTTTTATCCGAAATTTACTCAATCTAAGCAACAAATCTCGTGTTAAATCTTTTTAATCAGGTTTTGAAGGAATAGAAATGCGAATGCCCAAAGGCGTCTTGAAGATTTTTAGAATTTAGCGCCTAGAAGTTTACTTCTAGAGGCTATACTAATGGTGAAAGATGGTGATTTTCTTGAAATATTTTCATTTACGATTAAAAATATGCTTCTTTTTATATAATTCTTTAAAAAATATATTTATTAAATCGAGAAATACTTTGAACAACGCATCATATTTTGCCGTGAAATTTAATATGCGCCTTTATATTTCATTCAGAACTGAAGTTTTAAGTTTAATGTGATTTAAAATTTGGACTTGGATTCAAATGCCAGAACAAGCTGTACAAGTCTTTGTGCAAACTTTATCTTAAATAGTTGGAGAATCTGGTCAATAAATGCTGATCCTCGAGTTTACTTATTGTACGAGTGTCTGGAAAACCTCGAAGGAAAGCTGTGCATAGGTCTCAGGATGTCTTAATTGGACCCTGTTAGCAATACTTTACTAACAACTAGAAATATTCTGGCTCTAGCTACTTTATTTCTAATCAACTGAATTGTTTGATGTTCTGGAAGTTTTTCTGAAATAATAATGAAAATAATAATATTAATTAACATAACGATTTTACATGTGTATATAAGAAGAATAAGATCATAACAGGCTGGACTTAACAATGTTCTTTCATTGAATAATTATGTATGCAAATTTTCATGAAAGTATAAAATGTTATCTAATTTATGTTTAAAATTAGCATAATCGAAAAATTTTGGAAATAATGCAAGTATTATTTTACTTAATTTCATTGGATTTAAACTATAACTGAATATATTTTGCCAAATATATTCTTCTTTTAAAAGAAACTTGCTGAATGAACAGAGCTCCCCTTTAATGTTTTAATTCCGTTTATTTACCTCGTACTTCAGATAATTCCTATGAAGAAGTTCAGTGTTCGGGTTCAGGTAAATGTAAAAAAAAACTCCAACCAAGCAATACAGGAACTAATGAAAATTTATTAACATTTTTAACACAATAATAAAAGGTAATTTACTTCTAAATATTAAACGGGAGAGAGAGGAAATCCACAAGTAAGGGGTACGCCTGAGCGTACCCTCAGACCACAAGGTCTTTTACGTGCTTACATGATGAGAGTAGAAGTTCCAAGAGAGTGATTTCATAAGAAACATATAAGACTTGGCGCTACAACATCGCCAAAATTTTAGCATTAGAATTAGTGTACGGAAAGCAGACAAAGAGTCATATTTACACACCAAAATGATTAGCCCCAGAATCTAGCATCCCGACAAAACAACGAAAATCGTGTGATGCAGAAAGGTTGCCAGAAAAACGGTTCTACATATGTATATATTACAGACGTCACCAAGCCGGCCATAAACTATCAGAACAAATGATTATGTTCGATGAATGCTACTTAAAATTGCGAAATACTGAGAAAGATATGTTTTAACACAACTGACAAATAAATTAACGAACATGAAAAGTGATTTTCAAAGACAGCCTCAATAAACTTTCATTTTACATTTTTGATATATTATTTCAAAGGTCACTTTTACTAAGTAAAGAATGAGACCAACTTATATCTATCGCTGGCGACGCAAAAGAAAAAAACAAAATAACATGCCTTGAAATCAAAAGCAGGTGGTTTTAACTCTTCTGTTTTTATTTTATTTTATCTTTAAGGCCGCAAATGTTATTGATAAACAATAATAAATTCTGAAGTGCAAATTACTGCATTACATTCGAGATAAATGAAAGAAAGAAAAAAAAAAACGAACAGATAAGATTCGAAATGGATTTTAAGCGTCTAGTTAAATAATAAATTTTTACATAACGAAGGGAAAAAAACGACATTCTTCAAAATCCCAAAATAAATGAATTAAATTAATTTTGAAGAAATAAGGATATGTGATAGATCTATGTCACAATTCCCAATCACTTTCGTCGCACGTAGCTCTTCTTGGAGCTATCGTTCCTCCATCATCCATGTTTACACAGCATTAACAATAACAGACACTTCTAAATCTTTTGTGCTGTTTAAACAAGCACCAAACTTTAGATATTTTTAAGGTAATCTAAAAACACAGATTTCTTTATTCAGTGATAAAAATATTTCATTTAAAAACCTTAGCAAACCTTAAATAGCATTATGGGCTCTAAATGCAATGTTTCAAACTAATTGTGTTATTTGATGTCGAGAACAATTTTCATAAAAGATGAAGAAGAAAAAGTCTGTAACAGCATAGACATTAAACAATTTATTTTATTCTAATGATTAATTGTGCAGTATTTGGATAAGTATCAAACTTTATCCAAGCTATGTTCAAATTGAACTAATTCCACAAATTCCAAGAAAAATAGCTATTACGATTTTCTTTACTTTTATCGGATTTCAGTTATAAATTAATATTTTTTGTTAACATGTCTCTTTTTTAAAAGAAATGTTCCTAGTATAAGCAGTCCCCTTAAATATTTTAATTTCGCTCATTTACTTCATACATTCTTGATAATTACCAATGCGTTTCGCTGCACGTGGCTCCCAATTAAAACCATTATTTCCTTATCATCCATGATTACACAACAACAACGATATTACTCCTTCATGATATTTATAAAAGTAATGAACATTATATTATGGTTAAATAATTCTAAAAAGGGTAATTTCTTTAGTAAGAGATAAAGATACTTAATTTAAATAAATTTAATGAAACTTTACTTATAACTAGCATTCTAGGCTCTGATATAGCTGTCAATCCTCCTGTTTTTTGAGTACCACTATTTCCGAATAGAAGTATTAATTTTAGTTAATGGCAGAAATTATGAGATTAAATAAGAAGAAAATTCTTATTCAGAAAAGGTGGCACTCAAAAACGGGAAGATTGGCCACTATAGTCCTAACTACTTTGCTTCTAATTTGATGTCCTGACAGTTTTCATAAAAAAAGGAGATCATAACAGCCTTGGCTTTAAAAAAAGTTCTTTAACAAAATAATTAAGTGCGTAGTGTTTGATGCTTAAAATTTTATCTAATTTAGGTTTAAAATTAACAAATTCGTCAAATTGTGAAAAAAAGTAAGAATTGTTTTATTCCTTTTTATTGGATTTCAACTATAAATTACTACAGTAGAGCGCCGATTATCCGAACTCCAATTAACCGAACTTCCAATTATCCGAACAACCACTTTCTCTCAAAAAATATTTTTTAACCGAACTTCCAATTATCCGAACAGCCTATTTATCTCAAAAAATATTTTTAACGAACTTCATATTATCCAAACACCCTATTAGACCTGGATATCAGATTTTAAATGATGATGAGATTGTAGATGATATTAAAGACGAAAAAGAAATTGAAAACGAATGCTCTGAAAATGATCAAGGTCCATCACATAACGAAGCCTTTGAATGTTTTGAAATAGCTATGAAATGGCTCGAACGGCAAAAGAATGCTGATCCTATTCAACTAACGTATTTTAGAAGAATTCGCGATATGGTAGCATGGAAAAGAATGTCTTCTTTGAAGCAAGCAACAATCGAAAGCTTTTTCGCTTCAATTATAATATCTGGAGTTAAGAAAATAATAATATAAAGTAAACAAAAAAAAATTAAAAACACAAAAATCAATTTTTAAACATGCCAGTATTAACTAGAGCTGTCAGTCTAAAGCGTGGATAAAGTATGAAGATTTTAGTATAGTCAGGTGCATCCGTTAAATTGTCTGTCCATTTATTCGAACTTTTGTTTATCCGAATTAGGGTCGGTCCCGACTTGTTCGGATAATCGGCGCTCTACTGTATATTATTTCCAATATGTTCTTAAAAAAAAAAAAAAAAAAAAAAAAAAAAAAAAAAAAAAATGGAATGCTTCGAATTGTAAGCGGCTCCCTTAAATCTTTTAATTCCGTTCATTTACCTCATACTACAGGTAATTCCCAATCAGTTTCGTCGCACGTGGCTTCCAATTAAAAGCTATTCTTCCCCCATCATCCATGCTTACACAACAATAACAATAATAAACCCATCCAATTCCTTTGTGCTGTTGTAGCCTCGCAACGGCAACAGCAAAACAACTGTTTTGGGTCTCTCTGAGATCCCAGCAGATGGGTGAAAGAGTGTTAAAGGTCGTGTGCTCGGCCTGGGCAGTAAACAGGCCCTACAATGGACTTTGCCTGGGAACAAAAACCACTTTAGAGGAGACTTTGGAAAAGGGCGGAGCCTAACACATGGCACGCGAAGCAATCATTGGTCTGGCACAGTCCCTATTTCCTATTCTGTAAATGTGAGTTTTCCAAGATTTTTGTTTTTCTATTTTTCAATAACATTATTACATTGTTTAGATATCCGACAACCCCCCCCCCCCCTTCTCCCACATACACACTAAATCATTAAATGGGATGAACAAAGACATTTTTTCAACACATAAAGTTAACAAATTTTTGCGAAACGAATGAAAATAAATATCCAAAAATTATTTGTTCAGTCAATAAATAAGATTCGATATCATTTTTATTCAAAAGAATTTGAGATCCGTATGTACGATTACAAGTAAGTTTTAACTTACGTACCTTAATTTTCTGTGCATATAAAGTCAGATTATGTAACTTAATTTTGCATGTTAATAGACAAATTAATTTAGAGTCGTAATTAATTTTGTATGTATGTAAAGTAAAATTATACAGGAACTTTATTCATAATTTCTTCAATTTCTGTATTCATTATTCTAAAATGTGATTTTTCTAAGATTTCTGTTTTATAACAACATTACTGCGATGTTTAGATAGACTCTCGCCCTCCGAGCGTCTTGAGGGCTTTCCTGCATTTTCATAAAAATGCTTATAAAAATAATTTTAATGTAAATTTTCTTTACCTGCTTGTTTCTAAAATACACTTCATATCCCTTTATTTGATATTACATTTAAAAATACAATTCTGTTTAAAATATTTTTTTCTGCAACAGGTTTAAGTTGTTTTGGGGAAACGGAAAAAATACGCCCAAACCGCTCAAATCACTAAATGTAAGGAAAAGAAATTTATATTTAAAAACATTTTAAAGTTGACAAAATCCATAATAATTTAAGTTAAAATTGTTGAATAATAACTCTATTAAATAAAACCTAAGTTTAATTTACATATACATAATATTTAATTCTAAAAGCGTGATTTTTTATTTATTTATTTATTTATTTTCTGAAAAGATTAATTGTAACGTTGTTTATATGTTCTAACTTAAGTATTAAAAGTTAAAGAAAAAGAAATTTTCATTTCAAGATATGTTAATCACGAATTTGTATGAAATCAATGAAAATAAATTCCCAAAATTTTATTTATTTAGTTAGTTACATGTTCAATATTACTCTGATTCAATTTAGCTTAAGATTATTTTTACACGTATAGAATTAAATTCTTAAAATGTGATTTTTCCAAGATTTTTGTTTTTAATTTTCAACATCATTATTGCGTTATTTATATTTTCTTCCTAAAGCACTACACATTAAGGAAAAATAAATTTATACTTCAACATGTGCTAACAAAATAGCGAATAATTATGAAAGCAACGAAAATAAATTCCCAAAGTTATATTTATCCAGTCAATTAAAATGTTTCAATATTATTTTCATTCAGTATTGTATGAGATAATTTATATGTACGTTGTTTCAAATTATACAGAAAATTTATCCATAATTCCTGCTTAATAGTTTCCTTTTAACCTCAGCACCCGAATTGGCCCATTTGTTATCTGATTATATGTTTTAAAGTGAAGTATTTTTAGGTGCGTTCTTAATTTTATAAAAATCCGTAGCCCCTATAGTGCTCGTCTGGTCCGTTCGCCTGTTTGTCTGTCCGTCTCTCCACATATAACAGAGAAAAACTACCCATACGAATGGTTTGAAATTTAATATATATAATTGTTGCAGAATTTTGTCGAGTCATTTCAAATTTTATGAAAATCGAATCGAAACTTAAAAAGGCATTAATAAAAGTTTTCTTCATTCTATTAAGTCATATCATGCGTAATTAATTCAATAATATCCCATGATGGGGAATGTTTCTAGGTTGCCATGGTGATTACGTCCTATTTAAGATGGAGTCCTATTATTTCCGTATTACTGCGTTTAATATATAGAATCGTAATAAATGTATTCATCCATTTTTCATACGAGTGCAACAGCTATTGCACCAAGATCTGAATATTTATAAAACTAGTTATCGAATGCACCTCCTTTGCGGCGCTTGACGTACAATTTCCGACTTGTTTTTCCTAAATACACCACATCTTCATTATACGTCTTGAAATGAAGCACAGTTGCGTTACTTCAGTCTTCTTGTAGTTGCATACTACGAAAGAAAGAGAGAAAGGTGATTCTTACCTAATGCAAACGCCTGTAAATGCATTTTTTAATACGTGTACTATTATTGTTGAGATGCACATACTAGTCGTGAGCAGGCTGCTAATGGAGACTATTTTTTATTATTTGTTCACTACTATTTCCAAACAAAAATTTTTTCCAATCTTTGAGGTAGATCATTTTTGTTTGCAAATACTGGAAGAAAAAAAAAAAAAATAAAACCTGGGTGTCAATGGCTACCCTGGTCATGAGGTTTCGAATTTTCCCGAGTATGTGTAAAAAATAATTATTTAAAAAGTGATTTTTTTAAAAATATTTTTAAACTGAAAAAAATATTTTTCTAAGTTATATATTGATATGAAAGAAACTCAAACATTATATTTAAATATCTTTAAACCTTCTTGAGATTAAAATTTTTTCGTCTTCAGTTAATTATGAGAGTTATGACAATATATATGTGTGAGCGTTTATGCATGTTCAGTTTTCTTTTTCAAATATTTAATTTTTAAAATGTATAATCTAAATTTAACTTTTGTAATATTTTTGAATAATTCATTTTATATAGTAAATTTAGTTTGCATTAATTTGTGAAAATTAAGTATAAATGTTTATGCATTATCGGATTGTAAAGTTGAGCCCTAAGATTCTGTGTTATTGAACTGTAAATATTACTCAATATATAAAATTAATGAAAAATATTTAAAGAATTCATTAACAAGGTATTCAATTTATTTTTTTAATTTTATGGAATATTTTGATAAAGATTTTTAACAGTTTTCAAAGCACGATTCAAAAGAGGATATGGACTGTTTCGTTTGCATTATAAAAACTTTCAATCATTTATAAGAATATTTGACAGTAATGACTAAGATTTATTAAATAAAAAAAGTTTTTCTTCTGGAGGTGAAAATTAACTCAAAATAATATGGATTTTTTTTTTTTTTTTAATAATACACCCTGCTGAGTGTATAGCTTGCTACAAAATAGAGAAAATAAGTTATGATAAAAAAATTCTCGAATAATAATCTTATGACATATTAAAATCTGTCCCTTAAAAAAGGGAAGAATTTCATAATTAATTTCTTATAAAAAGCATTTGTGGTTGAACCCGATTTCAATGCTAAACGTAAAATATATAAAGTTAGACTGAAGAAGCACATATAACGCTATATTGATGTGCTGTATTGCCATGCTTCAAAAGACAAAATATTGTAAGTTTTTTGTGTGGAATTTTTTTAAATTCTAAAATTTTTTTAATCTGCACATTTAGAATTTTAATGCTTTAAGCTTTATTTTTAAAATAGTAGTCTATAATTTTACATGTAATTTTTTAAATAACATTTTAGTAATATATATATATATATATATATATATATATATATATATATATATATATATATATATTACTATGAAGCCGGTTTATTGTTGGAAAAAGATGTAAAGATATATAGATGACATTTTGGTAGTTAAGTTGATTAACAATAAAGAAATTTATCAATTTAAATATTATCCAAATACTTTAATTTTAAAAAGCGCATCAGAAAATCAAAACACAGTCAACTACTTGGATGATAGATTAGAAATTACAAATGGAATTTCAGTAAATAGTATGTACGATAAAAGAAATTATTTTGATTTTGATACAATAAAAATTTTAAAATTTAATTTTAACGTGCATGTTTCAATTTTCGGAAATATATATTTAAATGGTTTAAACCGTATTGTAAATTGGTGCTCAAATGTTGATGAAATGGTTGGTGAAATTTTTCTCTTTTACATTAACGCCAGTAAAAAAAAAAAAAAATACCCAATGCATTTTCTGAATGAATTAACTCTCAATTTTACCAAGAAAAAGAGCTATCGAAACAGAATATTAGAATTGTTCGATGCAAGTGATGTATCGATAGGTGACACTTGATGGAAATAGTTTAGTGGTGTGGATATTCATGGTTTTCATTTGATAGTTTTGGGTTGGCTTGTAGTTTTCAGTTTTTTACTTGTTTGGTCTTGGCAGGTGAGGGTTATATATATACATACATACATATATATATATATAATTATTAATAATATTATTATTGCTTTGGTGTGATGATATTGAACTGTCAGAATTCGCTTTTAACTGTAACCCATTAATATGGCACGTATGTGGTTTTTTGCTGTGATTGTGGGGATGCATGATTTCGATTCAAATATGATATTTAAAAAAATGTCCGATTCTATTGATGAGTAAGATTTTAACTCACGTGTTTCATTAGTAATTTCTATTGTGCAATACATTGTTTTGTCCGGGTTTTACATATTGATTAATTATATATTTCTTTCATTTTCTTTTTGGCAGTGGTTAATCGGGCAATGGTAGAAATAAGCATTTAAGCTGTAGCTTATTATTTCTACCTCAGAAATTAACCGCTCTTTACTAATGATTTCGTAATATTGACCTTGAAAACGAGTTATGAATCATTAGTTCCAATTTTATTCATAATTGTTCTCTCATTTTAAGTTCATTTTGAAGTTTTTCTCTTTGAATTAATGAATTTTCAATTTTGAGATCATACATTTCGTGCAAAGGATTTGTTGATGCTGACAATGATTCATTATTTCTGGTCTTTTTTCATTGGTTAAATTGTTTTAGTTACAAATAGCTTTACAAAATATTTCAAATATTTATCTTTTCCTACATATATATCTTTATTTATTTGTTCTTTTTATGCATTCGCCATCCTGTTGATTTCCCTTTCACCAATTTTGAATGTTTTAATTTTTTAACACTTCATAGGTTGGTGATTGGGATACAGGTTTTAAAAAAAAATCATTAATGATCAGTTAAATGAATAATAGTTGATCCAGATTTATTATGTATAATGTCTGTGTCATGTATTGATACTCAATTTATTAATTTTTATTAAAAAAAGAAGATGAATTGTAATATTATACTAGCAAAAGCCATGCTTTGTTTGGATTCGCGAAGCATTATTTAATAAGATAGATATTTGAAAGTAACAATATCTTTCTATATTATTTTTGCATCTTTATTAAGCAAAAAGGTCATTTTATGTTTAGACGCATTTTAATTTTAGAAATGTAAATTCAGCTAAATAACTAAGAATTGCCTCGGAATTTTTTATTTATGATATAACGAATTTAACAATTAATTTTATTTATTTACAATTCTTTTCTTGCCCCAAAACCATAATATAATTCTTTTAAAATGCGTCAGCATCGTCTGTCGTAAATGATTTCACATAATAAGAATAAATTGTGCATTTGAATTTTTAACATTGAAAAATACTTTTATAATTGAATGTAAAAAATTGAATTTTCACAAATTTTAATTCATTAAAAATATGCTATAATTTTTATAAAAAAGGGATTTTAAAAAATTCATAAAAGAAATCGTGAAACTATTTAATTAATCATGATACTGTCTATAGTTACTAACTCCATGATCTATTTTTTCTTCTGAAGAAAGACGTGTTTCATTTTTTATTTGCAAAAATGCGCCGGTAATTGAAAAACATGTAAAATAAATTAATTAAAATAATAATTTTTAAAGTTATTGTGTAAAAAAAAATAATATTGTGCAAATCTACAGATCATAACTTATTTTTATGTTTAATTTCAAGTCAAAATACTGAATAGTTTATTTTATTTATTATTTTTTTTTTTGTAAAGTGTGCGACAAAATGTAATTTGTGTAGCCTAGTAGAGGATTCGCTTCGTTCATCCTAATAATGATTATATATTTAAGTATTGCGCGGTAGCGCAATACTTATTTATTTCCAGTGTCACTTCCCAATGTTAATTTAACATAGAAAAGCCTATGGAGATGATAACTTTTTCATTTTTTCTTCCCACCTTTTTGTCCCTGATGCCACTCATTTTTTATTCTTTACTAATTCCAATAATATTATAAATTTAAAGTTTAAAAACGTTTACCTGACGTCAGGGTCAAAACGAATGGCAAAATACCTTTGCATATGGGTGAATTATAACCCAGAGAGAAACAAGGGTCAATTTTTTTGTATATTATTCAAATATTTTTCTTAATAATTCAAATTTTCACTTTTTTCATTGAGAATCAACGGACATTTTTAATAGAAAATGTAACATTTTTTCTTCATTGTTTCAAAAATTTCAAAAGCCGTAATAATAATTTATTTGGTTTTAGTGGAAAGATTCCCACGTGAAAAATTTTAATTGAAATAGTTTTTTTTTTTTTCTTCAAACATTAAAAAGGTGAATATGGCGTCATAGTGGAAATAAAAAGGATATTTTCAGAATACGTTTTTGCTTTGGTCAAGTTTATATTTTAGTAAAAAGTTTCTAATGGATAGCTATTTTTATGCAGGTAGTGAACTTAGTCGGGAATCACATAACTTAAATTTTAAAATGTATTTTTTTTTTTCGAGATGAGAACTATTTATACCCCAAGTTAAACTTAGGTAATAATTTTCTGATGTGTTTACATCACCCTTTGGGAGAGAATAAGTTTTAAAAATTCAAGTAAAACTTTTTTTTTCTTTACTGTATCGCAACTATAATATTGTTAAATATTAGCAGTAAGGATTCAACAGAATTTACATTTACATTCATAGCTTTCTTGAGTGGGAAATAGGGTATCAAAATTTAAGTGAAGTTATTTTTTTATGTTTTGATTATAGATTTTTTACGTTCAGATTGGAAGTTTTTGTCCAAACTACCGCAACCTGCATTACAGTGGTGAAACATTTTGAATTACACATTGGTAAACTGCATCCCACATTGTGATGCAATACCGCATACATCAAAGCCTGATGATGATACTCTGTATTAATTTTAAAATGCGTTCGTCTGAGTGCTGTAGTCATTAAAAAACTTGACATATTAAACAAAAACATAATTTGAAGAACAAGTTAAAAAAACAAAATTTATTTCCTGCATTGTTTAAGCCCGAGATGGGACAGATATTAAGTTATTTCATTCAATTAGTTCTACATTTAATGTTAAATTTTTGTAACAAATTAGTTAAGCCAATTGAAGATTAAAAAATAAAAATAAAATTCATACAATATGATACTTAAAACATCCTAAAAACTTAGTTTCCGTTCAAATGAAATCGAAATAAATCTTAGACTTTTTTTAAAGTTTTGTATTTTGCATGCATCTTATCATTTTATGCACAATTTTCATAAACACAATACTAAATCTGCAATACAAATATTTTCAATTAAAAATGGAAGAAGTCTAAGATTTATTTCGCTTTCATTTGAACAGAATCTAAGTTTTTAGGGTGTTTTAAGTATCATATTGTATGAATTTTATTTTTATTTTTTAATCTGCAGTTGGCTTAACTAATTTGTTACAAAAATTTAACATTAAATGTAGAACTAATTGAATGAAATAACTTAATATCTGTCCCATTTCGGGCTTAAACAATGTAGGAAATAAATTTTGTTTTTTTAACTTGTTCTTCAAATTATGTTTTTGTTTAATATATATATATATATATATATATATATGTTACCGTGAAAGACCGAAATCTGGAGAATGCCAACTTTCACCGGTGAATGTCAACATTCACATAATCGCTTGGTGTACGTCCGAAATATTTGCTAAATATCCTTTTTTTCTGACTTACACCGGCAAATGTCGACATTCACCATGCACTAATGGTGAATGTTGAAAATGTCTGAAATTTACATTTATTTCTCCGTATTTCAGACGCGATCAGTAATTTTTAAAACATAAAAATGTTTTAATCGTCTGTAATCCAAAGGTGTGACTTAGCTTTAGATGAAATCACTACAAGTATTTTAGAGTACTGTTCTTGATTAAAAAAAAACTGTTGTTTACTCGTTTACTCTCAATTAATGTATTTAATTTTTCGAAAAAAAAAAAAAGATCACGGCTCACTGCAGTATTCATTCAATATAAATTAGGATATTGAATAAAAAAATAAAATTTAAGAAAACGTTGCGCGAACCTCAAACCTTGCATGAAACTGGCAAAGCTGACTGACTCGCAGTAGAACAAAGAATTTGGCTTTAGACTATATAGCTTCTCTGTTGAACACCGCTTCTCTTTTCGACCTCCACAAGAGCATATCTGTGCTTGTCGACATTCACCGGTGATGGTCCGAATGTAGAAGAATATAATCAACTTTCACAAGAGCATATCTGTGCTTGTCGACATTCACCCGTGATGGTCCGAATGTAGAAGAATATAATCAACTTTCACAAGAGCATATCTGTGCTTGTTGACATTCACCGGTGATGGTCCGAATGTAGAAGAATATAATCAACTTTCAACGACATATTTGGTATGTGTTGACATTCACTGGTGAAAGTCGACATTCTCCAATTTCGTTCTTTCACGGTAACATATTATATATATAATGAAAGAAACTTAAAAGATATCTCAAAAATACAACTTTATGCTTAGACGTGTAAAAAAAAAAAGAAAAAAAAAAAAGCTCTGTCATGTCTTAAAAAATAGTTATTAGTGTCATAAATAATTTAATAATAGGGGGAAATGTGATTTTTTACTGAATTCTCATATCTCAAGAGACATTTTTCTCTTCTTAATTTGCATGAAATCTATATAAGTTGGAATCCTCCTTTATGTATACACTATTTAAATCTATTAAAATAGTTTTACAATAGATAATTTTATATGTAATATTTTCATAGTCAATATTTCAGAAACCGTTTTATCAGAACAAAGAATGTAGAATAATTACTTTTTCATTTAATCATGAAAAATCAAATGAAACAAATTTATGGGATATTTCAAAAAATACAAATTTATGTCTGGACGAGTAAAAAAAAAAAAAGCTCACTGGCGCTTTAAAAAGTAGTAATTAGTATCACAAATAATTTAATAACAGGGCGAAATGTGATTGTGTGTGTAGGCCACGCTAAGACTTTTTATTCGGAGGATGAGGCGAAGAGGATCTTAAATTGCCAAGTCAAATTTCAGTATTTGCCAACTAGTTTTACAATTTTGCCAAGTCCCCACAATTATAAAATGTAATATATTTCTTATTTGTAAAAAGTTTAATAATATTCGCAATTTGATTTGTAACTTTTGCCAAGTCTTTCAGAAATAGAAAGTGTATTATAGTTTTTATTAAAGTTTTAAACAAATTTGTTAACTAAATTTGTAAACTTGCCAAATGTAACAGCATTCGCGAACGTTTTTTGTGGAAAGGCTCCCCCGTCCCTTTCCCTTAGCGAAGCCTCTGTACTTCTCATACTTAAGAGACATTTTTATCTTCTTAATTTGCGTGTATATAAATTGGAAGATTTCTTTATTATTAAATATTTATAAATATTTATAAATATTAAAATATTTTTATAATAGATAATTTTATATGTAATATTTTCATAGTCAATATTTTAGAAACTGTTTCATAAAAAAAAAAAAAAAAAAAAAAAAAAAAACATAAAGGAATTCTTTTTTATTTATTCAGAAAAAACGAACAAACAAACAAAACGAAACAAACTTAAAAGATATCTCAAAAATACAACTTTATGTCTGGATGTGTCAAAAAAATAGCTCAGTGCTGTCTTAAAAAATGGTTATTAGTGTCATAAATCATTTAATAACAGGGCAGAGGAAGAAAACTCTTCTCTTTTACGGTGGAAAAAAAAATCAAAAAACTTTAGCATTGTGTATGAAAAGAAAAAAAAAAAAACTTTTCTCCGATACTGTGTAAGTTCCAATTTCTTATATATATATTTGTTCTTTTACCTCTGTTTTGTCTCTTTGGGAAGACCACCCATCCAAAAGCCTAACAATACAATTAATGTGTCTTTTTCTGATGTCCTGTCGGAACGTTTGTGTGTGTGTGGAGAGAGAAGTGAAAAAGGGAAGTGTTGGGGTGGGGGGGATAAGAGGTACGGTCTCTTCTACCTGTCACTTTTCCCAATAACTTCTAAAATTGAGAACAAGAAGCTGAAGAAGAGAGGGGGGGGGGGGGGCTAGAAAAAGAAATCCAAGTATTCCTATCCCCCTCTTTTATCTATAGAGAAAACAAAGAAAAATTGGGAGGTTCTAATGTCTAAAGCAAGGGTTACCAAAATGAAAGGAACAGCGAAGCTGTCACCATAGATTTTTATAATGTTCTTTTTTTTTTTTTTTTTGTTTGGCAATCCTGGATATCCAGAAAAAGAAACTACTCGGAGTTTTAGATTATGAGAAAATAATAAAAAGTTGAAAGAAATTTAGAATAAGTTCTAAATTTTATCTAATCATAAAAGAATCTTTCATAGCTGGAAGATAACCCTTTGTCGTTATTCATCATGTGGTATCGGAATGATATGATCAAATTGAATGATTTTTCGAAGGTAATCTAATTATATATAAATGCGGTATTTCGAAAATATCTTTATTGAAATAATGGTACAAACATAAACATAGAGAAATTCATATTTATGTTTTTACAAAATTATTTGTATTCTTTTAATATATGTAAACTTTTCTTTAATGATTGTATACTCGCAAAATGTTTCGCGATTTTTATAACTCTTATTACTTCAAAATTCATTATACTAATAGGAACAGGGTAGCTGATCCTGAGTGATAATCATTCAAACAAAAACTTGATAAATCTAATAGATTTTTTTTTGCGTGCGTGCGTATTAATATTTTATGATTATAATTTTTTCAACAATTCCTAAAAGTAACTATTAAAATCTACTGAAGTCTCTTACTCCCTTAGAATAGTTTTTGACATCGAATATTATATTTTTAGAGGACAATGAATGGCGGCAATTAGTTTCTTCACATCAGATTTATCCTTCTCTACCTAAAGGACATGTAGAATCAGTGCATAACAAATACACTAACTTACAGTGCAACTTTTTATGATTCTGAGTATGAATTTCATAAATTTAACAGAGACTTTTTGTTTATTAAGAGCTATAATAAACTAAAAAATATTTAAAAGTTACTAAAATCTCTTCTATTGGAATTATTTTTGACATCGAATCTTATATGTTTACTGGATAATGAAAGGTTGCAATTTGTTAGTTTCTCTACTTAAAATGTATCTCAACTCATACGTAGAATTAATGCACAAAGTTACGCACTAGCATTACGGTTCGATTGTTGCTTCAAACCTCATTCATTTTTAGAGTTTAATAATTTCGAATTTAATAGAGTTTCTCACAAATTTTTATAAGCAATAAAAATAGAAAATATTTTAAAAATCTTCTTAAATCTCTTTTTTCTTTAGAATCCATTTTGAAATTGAGGCCCCACCAGTAGCCGAGAGGTTCTGCTCTCGAAGCTGGTAGACGGGAGGTGCTGGGTTCAATCCCAATCGCGCCCGTCGGCTTAATCGTTCGGAGTTTTCGTGGTTTTCTTCTAACCTTGGTTCTCCAAGCGTTAATACGGGTTAGGTTCCCTTAGAAAGACCTCCACGGAAGGCACTCCCCCCTTAGGGCCTATATCCCACGTGCAGATAATTGGCCGACATAAAATACAACCAACCAACCAACCATTTTGAAATTGAATCTTATCTTTTTAGCCAACAATGAGTAGTGGCAGTTGGACCATTTTTCCAAATAAAAGTTATCCCTACCTGTCTAAATAGCAAACAGAATTAATACATATCAAACACTGTAACATATTTAACGTACACAGTAACGTATTTCGCTTATAAGCCCACCCCTTTCTAGAGTTTAAAGGGGCTTAGGACTTGAAAACTTTCAAAAAATCAATTTTTGTTTTAGTATCTATTTTGGTTATTCAATTAATTCTGAACACAGTGCGAAAAACCGCATAAAAATATTTGCATTTTTAACGGAGTTATAAGCATTTATGTAACAATCACTTCCAAAGCCGCACCCATTTAACTACAACTTTAAGTCACGTTTTCTCAAAGCTTGATTTTTGACGACTATCTGTAAGATTAAAAAAAAAAAAAAAAAAACTATTTGATGGAATGGCTTAATTTTTTTTTTTTTTTTTTTTTTTTTTTTTTGCATGCATATAACATTATTATCTATAGAATGAATTAATATATTTTAGATAGTTTAATATTTTGAGTATTTTTAATGAAAAAGAATTGCATTTTTTAGGGCTTTTTTAATTTTTCAAATTTGAGAGGTTTTTTTTAAATAAGGTTTCCTTTGAGTGATAGTTATATCCTTAATTCATTCTATAGAATAAAGGTTCCTGATCATTTTAAAGCAAAAATTAGGTTCTTATGTCAATTCAAAATTAGGAGATGATCTTACGGATGGTGATATGACACCCAAATTTTATTTCGAAAATTGTGTTATATAAATTTTGCTATATTTTTTATTTTATTACATTGAAGTACTTCATTTTATAATTTTATAAGACTACAAACATACCTTAAAAATATAAGAAAGTTTAAATTAGTTATATTCAATACTTCTGCTTTTATATGGACTCGAAGCGAGAGCTCTGTTTACGTGTTTTTCGGTATCGATAAAGCTCTGAACCCCCTTAACGATTTCAAATTTATTATATTAGAGTTTTTATCAATTGTTAAGGGAACATAGGTCCCTTTTAAACTTAAAAAAAAAAAGTTTTCGAATTTTGCTTTATTCTGATTTTTTTTTTTTTAATTTTTCAACAATATGCAAAAAACACCATTCAAAAATCGGCATTATTTCTTGAGTTATAATGATCTATAGACGGTGAGTATAATTGAAAATTCGTAAACATTTGAACTCTAAAATGCGTTTTCTCAGGTTAGTAAATTTGGAGCTTGCGCACTGTTACTTTCAAACTATGTACGCTACAGCTTTAAAAAATGTAACCAAATATGCGTTTATTTATAGTCTGCTGAAACCCAAAAATGTTTTGTTATTTATTTTTTTGCACATTTTTTTTTTATTTTGTGCTAAAATTAAATTTTAAACAAAACTTTTTGTGTATATTTTGGTTTTAATTTAGAAGCAGGTATATTATGATTAGATTTTGTTTAAAAATTGTTTTCTGTATGCATAATTTACAGTTTTATCATGCGCGTTAGACTTAATGATTTTAATTCACACATTAGTGAGATGAATTTTTAAATTTAAAATTTAAATATTAATTTTCCATATAAAAATGCATATTATTTGTGTTTTAGTACTTTGAAAAAGGCGGTGTTTTTGTTCGTTCCGACAAACTCAAAGGTTTTGTGCCGCCTTAAGAACCATAATAAACATAAAAGATGTTTAAAAGCTACTCCTTTTCTTTAGGAATCCCTTTTGTCATCGAATCTTATATTTTTAATGGGCAATGAACAATAGCAGTTGGATAGCTTCTCCACATCAAATTTATCCTTCCTTATCTAAAAGGCAAGCTGAATAAATACACTAAAGTGTGTTTAGCTTGTTACTTCTAAGTCCATCTTTCTCTAGATATCACAAAGTTCAAACGGGGAGTAAATTTTACGAATGATTATTATATTAACAAAGTTATAACTGATCCCAATAATCGAATTTTTCCCTAATTATTATAAGAGCCATAATAAGCAGAATATATTAAAAGCTACTGAAATATCCTTTGATTCTTTTGGCATAAACTTTGACACGGAATGTGATATGTTTAGTGACAAATGAATAGTGGCAGTTGAACAGTTTCCCCACATCAGATTCATACTTCCTAATCTAAAGGGCAAGCAGAATTAATATGCATCAAATATTCAAAATAAATCAATATAAAATAATCAATTCAAAATAAATTCAATATAAAAAAAATCATGCAACATATATTTCGCTTATAAGCTCAACCTTTTCTAGAGTTTTAAAATTTAAAATTTAATGACGTTTTTACAAATTTTAAGAACTTCATTAAACACAAAATATTTTGGGATACTCAAATCTCTTTAGCCATTGAATCTTATTTTTAGAGGATAATGAATTTTGGACAGCTTCCCAACATCAAAATTTCCCTCCCTATCTAAATGGCAAGCAGAATAAAAGCACAAAAAATACCCTAACATATGTTTTGCTTGTTACTTCTATGCTTATCTAGATATTTCCATATTTAACGGTGAATTAAATTTTTATGAACAATCGTTATATTAACAAGGCTGCAACTGATTGCAATTCAGATAATAAATAAAAAAGAATTTTTCTCAAATATAAGAGCCATAATAAGCAGAAATATATTTAAAAGGTTCTACTATATGTACTCTTCATTTGGAATCCTTTTTTACACCGAATCTTTTATGTTTAGTGGAAAATGAATGTTGGCAGTTGAACAGTTTCCTCACGTCAAACTTATCCTTCCCTGTCTAAAGGGAAAGCAGAATTAATACACAACAAACACGCTAACGTACAAGGGAACTAACTAATAATGATCCAGATACAAATTTTAAAAATTTAATAATGATTCTAGTTGATATGATAAGACTTCTAAACCCGTTATTTTCTGAAGTTTAATAATTTCATATTTAACAAAGGTTTTCACCAATTTTTAAGAACCAAAATAAGCAGAAAATATATTTAAAATCTACTCAAATTTCTTCTTTCTTTATAATAACTTTGACATAAAATCTTCTATTTTAGTGGACAGTGAATAGTGGCAGTTGGACAGTTTCCCCACATCAAATATATCCCTCCCTATCTAAATGGCAAGCAGAATCAATACACAACAAACACACTAACATACGTTTCGCTTGTTACTTCTAAGCCCATCCTTCTCTAGATCTCCACTGAAACTTCCCCCTCCACATTCGAAGATTTCTCTTCTCTGTACTTTTAGTCCCCAATCTCCCTCCCTTGCTTTCTGAGTGATCTTCTAACCTTTCAAAGTTCGCATCAACGTTGATATTGTCATAAGAATTAAAGAAAAGACAAAAATCCAATGAAAAAAGTTCTAAAGAAATGTAGTAAAATAAAAAGACAAAATGACGATAGAAAATTCTTTTATTTATGCTCCTTTTAAATATGTTTTCGAGCACAGTATAATGAATGTCGTAAAAGTTTTGCTTCTCTTGCTGAAATTAGAAATCAAATATATCATGAATTAAACATTTTTCAATCTTTTACTTCTTTTCATTGGCCCCTGGCAAAGTGCCCCACTTTGCAAGTTTTTTTTCACTTTATTTCATAATCATTAAATATTATTATTATATTTTCACTTTTTTATTTTATTTTATTTCTCTTTTCCTTTTGTACTCTTGGCTTGACCAAGTTTTCCGCAAATTTTCCATTAAAATACTATTTGATATTGACATTAACTTTAGACTAATTGATTTATTATATTTTTGCAAAATTATATTACACTAGGGGATCGTAACCGGGCTTCCCGGGTTAGAGAATGTAGGTGGAAACATTTTTTTAAATTGAAAACTAAAAATGTTTTTATATGCAATAAGTTTTTTCGATTGTCCACTTAAATTAAAAAAGCATTTTTCATATGAAAAATGCGAATTATACAATCAAATAAATTTTTGAAATTTATCAAAAGCGATATTTTCTTATTAGCCGCATGCTAAGAGTTATTTGACCAAGATTTTGCTACTTACGGCATCCTTTTATATTCTGATAATTTCAGAGATTATATATGTCTGTTAAATTTGTGTCTTATTTATATTATTTTATTTATTTATTCTTAGGGAAGTTTTTTTTTTTTAAATGGATATTAGACGTAAGAAAATGATGAACTCTTTATTTTGTTCTAATAGCAATCTTTCGTAATCGAGCTCTGCGCGATATAGATAAATAAAAAAATATTTCATGCATTAAAATTGTTTTTAAAACTATAGACACTCAGTAAACTGAGATGAACTTTGCAAACAAATTCCATTTGAAAAAAAAAAATTCTATTTGATGATCTAAAAATTTAAATTGTATGATTACAAATATGTTAGATTTGTGTGTGTGTGTGTGGGGGGGGTAATATTATTCTTTTATTTGTTTATAAAAGAAGTATTAATTTCATTAATTTGTCTTTCATAAATATGTTAGATTGGTTTTTTTTTTAATATTATTCTTTTATTTGTTTATAAAGAAACTATTAATTTCGTTATGCAAAAATAGTCAGAAACAAATGCTGAACAATGTTTGTTGCTTTATGTGCAAAATGTTTATTATTATTAAGTATTGAAACTGGCACGTGATAAGATGAACTTAAAAAAATCATGCTTAAAAATTATTTTAAAAAATATAATACATCAGTTAATTAAGGTACAGTTTTTAAACAAATTGCATTTGAAAGTAAATTTTTGCCCTATGAGACAAAAATTGAAAATGTACGATGGTCAGAAGATTAAACAAATGCAGTAGCTAAAATTTCAAGACCGAAATTTTATCGTGAAGTGTTGCCATCTGCAAAACGACGTCAGCGTTACGCACAGATACGTTTGTTCTTTATAATATAGAAGACAGGTAATCAGTAATATATAATAAAGATCAGTTATTACGATGTGGTTATCAATTGAAGGTCTTATGCTTGGTATTCCGGAATGAAAAACAGATATTTTCACCTTCTCAAAATTTGCATACGCACTTCTCTGATCCATATTCATCATTAAAAAAAAAATTGTATTTTGTTTGATATCATTTTAAAATCATTTTAACTCAAAACTTGAAGTCACCATTGTCAGCAACATCTTTTATGTGAATAGACGCACTTTTTACTTGAGATTCTAATCTCAATTCCGGAGAGTAAAAATTTCCTTAATTTATGTTTATTAGACGAATTTGTGTTAAAATGTTTAGTTTTATCTAAGAAAATGATCGTTTTCTTTTAAATATGACTTCATTTTCACTTAAATAAGAATTTCGCTTAGTGTCTGAAACTTAGTATCGGTACACATGCTGAAGGAAAAACAGTATAGAAAATTTATGAGGAAAAATGCGTGTTTTCAAAAGCAGTATGTCATTTCCGTTATTATTCCCCTAATATAATATTATGCTCGTAATGGGATTTTGCGCCACTAAACCCTATACAAAGACTTTTATAAACAATTTTGAATTTCTATCAGAAAATGACGTGAATAAAGATAAAAAATACCTCTTTTTTTTTCTCTTGTCTGCAATAATGATAGCTATCGAATTTTCATCATTTTGGAGAAATTTCATAAAATCCTTTTAAAATTAAATTATAAAAGTAGGGAAATTATAAAGAAAAAAAAAGATAGTGCGATCACAACAGCTACTACAACAGCTTTCAGTTGAAAAAAAAATATTAGTAAAATTGGTTCAGCAGAAAGATCAGGGCAGATGACTAAAAAACACACTTGTGTTTTAAATATATAGATTATATAAAATTGGGAAAAATTAAATTAAGCAATATATAAAATTATAGTAGAATGTCCTAAAGAATAGCATTAAAGTTTTATTATTCGAGAATTTTTGGACAATAACTTCAGGAACATGATAATATTTTAAACCTCGTGTTATTTGTTTGCTTGTCTAACTCGGCGAAGCAAATCCATCCAGGCGAGAATCATCAATTTCTGTAATATAAATCGCTATTATTTGCATGTCACCTCTCTTTTATAAAGACTATCTAAATTTTTGTAAAACATTGCGTTTTATCAGTGTCTGATTTCTATTACATTACCTTCAAAAGTGAAGCATTTTTACATGTGATGAATTTGAAAGCAGCTAGGCTGTGAAAATGACGCACTTCTACAAAACATAATTCAGTTTTAAGAATTAAAATACACGCTGTTTTATAAAATGACGTCATTTGCATCCGCAATAGTAATCCACTTTTACAATCCAATCTTAAACTTCGTCTATAGAAAAGTATGCATATGACATCATTATCGCGGAATAACAGACAATATTCTTGACATAGCCCGTATTTTAATTTCAACATTTTTTCCAGGTTTTATGAGAAAATGGCAACAAAATGATACAGTAATCTCCTGTTTTCGACTATTTTCCGTTTACTTTCAATGACTTGCAATAGAAATGGAGTACTTTTGTTGCCACGATTGGAAAAATGGTATTAAAAACTACAAAAAAATTAATATCTCAAAAATAAATTGAGATACAGCTTTCAAATAAATTGCATTTAAAAGAGTATTTTTTTCCTTATACGACGGTGTAAAAATTTTAAATATGCGATGTTTAGAAGTTTAAAAATTTGCAGTAGAAGAAATTGTAAAACAAAAATTTTATTTCAAATTTCAAAGTGTTGCCATTCGCAAAATGACGTATGCGTTACGCACAGATATGTTTGTCCTTTATAATATAGATATATATACATACATATTATATATATATTATAAAGTCGCAAAGGGTAACTGATAAAACTAGTTAAAAAATTACATGCAGCGATTAAAAAAGTACTGTAATAACAACATTTAAAAAAACAAAATATATTTCACTTAAATAGTTACTATCTTAGAAGAACATAATAGTAATAGTTAAAAAATGCATCTAGACATACATTTAAATATTGGTGATATTCAGACATTGCTACTGGTATACATGTACTTATATGGTATGTATAACAGATTCGTAGAGGAAACTTATTTATCGATTTCTTAGTGATGCTTTAAAATGTAATAATTTTGTGTATATGGCATTTACTTAACGTTGGCAACGCATTATAAAAGTGAATTTTATAAACTTTTTTATGTTATATTTTTTATCTTTCACTGTTATTATTATTCTATGTTATTTCCTATTTTTTTCTAAAGCTTCATGTGGAATTTTTTTATTGTTGTTTTATTTATTTTTATCCCAAACAATACATTTTCACAACGTCTTGTTTGTTTGTTTGTTTTGTATTTCACAAAAGAAATATTTAAAAGGTCGGCCAACGCAATTTGCTTAACAGAAAAATTTCTAAAATTTTGCTCTATTAGTAATTTGCAATAAAGAAAACCCTAGTGTAATGTTGCTTTTTCTAATAGCTTTAATAAGTGTTTTGTATATTCTGAATTACCGATATAATTTACTATTGTTTAATCATAAATAAAATTCTTCTTTTATCAAAACTTTTCCTTTACACAATATGAACTTTAAAAAGTTCTCTGTTTACTTAAAAGGTGACAGATAATAATAATACAGATATTACACGTTTAAAATATACATTTATTTAAATTTCCTAGTACTTTTGGTCTGCAATCCCGCAGCCATCGTCAGGGAATATTTTCATTAATTGCCTTTCTATTCATTCAAATGCGTCACTTCGTTTGAAATGAGAGTCTAAAACTCTTAACGTAGCTGGAAGTAGAAGTAGTAGTGCTCTGGATTAAACCTGTGTTGAGAGAAAAAATATATATTCAAGTGCCGATCCATTCATTTTAATACGTCAATTTTTTCACATACGTCAATTTCGTTTTTAAATGCATAGCTGGACCGTAGTAGAAGTAGCAGTGCTTCGGATTAAACTTGAGCAGAAGAAAATATTTAATTGCTGTTACATTCATTTTAAAATTAAATTAATTCCATGAATTAAATTCCATTAATTTTAACATCTGTATAGATATTTTCCTCTACCCAAGTTTAATCTGAAGCATTGCTGCTTCTACTACGGTCCAGCTACGCATTTGAAAACAAAAGTGACGTATTAAAATGATTGGATCTGCAGTTAAATATTTTTTCCTCTACACAAGTTTGATTCAGAGCTCTACTACTTCTATTTACAGCTACCTTAAGAATTATAGACTCTCCAATGTCAAACGAAGTGACAGAGCCGAAACTAGCCTTTTTTGCGCCCGGAGCAAACATAGATTTTGGCGGCGCCCCCCCCCCCCCTTACTGACGCGGAATAAAAGTTCTCAGCCGCAGGTACCCTATGCAAAAAAATAAATAAATAAATAAATAAATAAAAATAAAAATAAATAAATAAAAATCCTTAAAAAATAAAAATTATTTAAAATAATTAAAATGCTAGCAAGAAGTATGTAAACATCGCTACCATAGGATTAACATTAGCTTGAGCGTTAAGAACCTACACTGGTCACTCAAACAATCTGGATCGTTAACATTAAACGTATGGGAGCGTTCTTTTTAAAATTTCTCACTTGCATATTAATAGTTTTAAATGATTTTTTTTTCATGCTTAGAATAGCTGAGAATGAATTCTAACCGGGCTATTGTTTACTTTTTCAATTTTGATTGCAGATTTTATTTTGATAAAGTTACTTTTAATTTCACAAATTTGAAAAGAACGGTCCCATAGGTTCAACATTAGCTTGCGAGTTTCTTTGTATTTCATATGTATATATACATTTTTGTATGAAATAACAAACAAAATCTTCATTTGGTGCCCCCTTCTCCTTTCGTTTTGGCACCCCGGGCACATGCCCTCTCTGCACCCCCTAGTTTCGGCCCTGGGAAGTGACGTATTTGAGTAAATGGAACGGCCGTTAATGAAAATATTCTCTGACGATGGCTGCGGGATTGCAGACCGAAAGTACTAAGAAATTGAAATAAATGCATAATTTAAACTTGTAATATCTGTATCATTATTATCTGTCACCTTTTATGTAAACAGAGAATTTTTTAAAGTTATTATTCTATAGTTTGTGATTGAATCAAGGTGGAGTATTGCATTTCGTCTTATGATTTTATTTAATTTTTCAGTTATTTTAAGCTGTTTCTTAAATTCTATTAAATTATTTCCCAATTATCTTTTAATTAACTATTTTATTCATTTGTTTACACTTCTAACTATTTCATAGTCGCGTAATTTCTTTCAGCAAACTTTTCTGATTTTGTTTCCTAAATAAACTTGATATCTCGGATTTTCAGCCGAATCTTTTCTCTTCACTTGCTTCAGAAGAGAACCGGAAATGAAGATACAAGTATCCTTCCGAGAAAACTTACCACCTTATTATTATTATTTTTTCTTTACACATACACTTGCTGACAAAGTGTAGGAACTTATGCGCCCCCTTTTTATTTTCGCAAACTGCGCGAATAGGAAATTCTGCTTGAGTATGGTAGGTGGGTAGGAAACTTATTCGAAATCCTATTCAAGACGATTTGGAGAGGTGTACAAGTTTTTCTTGTTGATGATTGCTTTGATTGGGCGGAAGCTGGAAAAAAATTTGCTGCAAGTATCTAAAGTGTACATTTATGTACACACACACATGAAAAAGGAAAGAAAGAAAAGAAAAAAAAGGAAAATGAAGCTAGAAGGAAAATATAGTCAGCATATATTTATAACCCAACGGTAACTCGATGTGTTAAAATTTAAGGTAAAAAAATCAGTAATGTTTTAAATAAATTTATCATTTAGTCTTTTCAAATTTGCAGAAAGAAAATCCCATTAAAATCGGTAGAGCATAAGAAAAGATGAAAAAAAGATAAACAAGAGCACTAATTCACATACTTATTGCAGAGACCAAAGCATTATGTACATTTTAAAAAAAATGTTGGAATAATTTAAAAAAATTAAATTAATTTTAATTTTTAATTTGAGTTTAATTTTGTTATTTTTAAATTACAGGGACAAAAGGAATTTTGTTAGATATAAATAGAGTTACTTAACCTCAATAGAAAAATAAAATATATTAAGAGGGGGGGGGGATAAGGTTAATTCGGTAAAAAAAAGCATATTTTCAAGGGGAAAAAAAAGACGATACAAGTAATGTTGGTTTATTTAATTAATTTTCCTATAGTAATACAACATCTGAACCATATTTTAATAAATTTTTATTGCAAAATATTAGTAAGTAAGCCGTTGGCAGCAAATCTCCGCTGACACCTCGAAAGAAAGTTGTTTTGCGGTGTACGTCACTCGATAATCCGAAACAAAAAAAAAGTCCTTCCGGCCAGTGCCGGGAGGAAGAGGTAGCTTTCATAATCCTTATTTAAAAAAAGCCAACTTATATCATGCAAACACACGAAGCTCAATTTATTGGAAACCGAATATAGGAGATTCAATACTAATTTTTATCAATATAATGAATGAGAATTTCGCGAAATTAGTCAGCTTTATCCAAGCTGCTTTTCTTTAAAGTAACTTATAATTGGCTGCCAAATTCGGCGATTTCTTAAAGTGCCTGTCATTTTAAGACAACATGGTGGATGAGGCTAAGCAGTGAACTTGGTCGAGACCTTAGTAATTGCTGTGCACATGCTCACTCACATCGGAATCGGTTAATATATAGGAGTGCTGTCGCATGCAAAAAATCAGATTTTTCAAAATGTCACCCACAATAGAAATTGAAACTGCTATATCTGAGCCATTTTTTAAGGTAAAGACAAACAAAAAATACTTCTGAATCCTTATATCAAGATCAAATACTTAAGAAAGAAACCTTTTTCAATTTCTAATTTTTTTGCACCTCACTTTAAATATATATATATTTTTTAATTTAATGGCCGCCATTTTGAAACAAGATGGCTGACTAATCTGGCCAGCGAACTTGGTCGAGGTGTTGATGTATACTATCCACATGCCTTCTTACATCGAAATAGGCGAATACGTGTGTTATCGCGTGACAAATACAAGATCGTTTCAAAATGTTAGCCATGCTAGAAATTCAAAGTGCTATAAATCAACCATTTTTTAAGATATCAACAAAAGAACAAATTTTCAGAAACAAAAACTGCTCCGGAATCTTTGTATCAAGGCCAAACACATAAAAAAAATCTTTTTCATTTTCCAATTTTTTAATACCTCACTTTGAATTTTAATTTTTTTTTTTTTTTAAATGGCAACCCTTTTGAAACAAGATGGCGAATGAAGCTGGCCAACGAACTCGGTCAAGACATTGGTATGTACTATGTACAGACCAAGTTACATCCAAATAGGTTCATAAATACGCCTGTTATCGCGTGACAAAAATCAGGTCGTTTTAAAATGTCAGCCACAAGAGAAATTCAAAATGCTATTACTCAGCCATTTTTTTTAGATATAGACGAAAGAAAAACTGTTCCGGAATCTTTGTATTAAGGTCAAACACATACAAAAAAAATCTTTTCATTTTCCAATTTTTTGGTATCTCATTTAATTTTTTTTATTTTTTAATTTTTTTAAATGGCCGCCATTTTGAAACAAGATGGCGGATGAAGCTGGCCAACGAACTCGGTCGAGATATTTGTATGTACTATGTACACACCAAGGTACATCCAAGTCGGTTCATAAATACGCCTGTTATTACGTGAGAAAAATCAGGACGTTTCAAAATGTCAGCCACGCTAGAAATTCAAAATGCTATAACTCAGCCATTTCTTAAGATATAGACGAAACAAAAACTGCTCCCGAATCTTTTTATCAAGGTCAAACACATAAGAAGAAAATATTTTTTCAATTTTCAATTTTTGGTACCACATTTCAAATTTAAATTTTTCTTAAAAATTTAAATGGCCGCCATTTTTAAACAAGATGGCGGGTGAAGCTGGCCAACGAACCCGGTCAAGACATTGGTATGTACTATGTATAAACGAAGTTACATCCAAATCGGTTCATAAATACGCCTTTTATCGCGTGACAAAATTCAGGACGTTTCAAAATGTCAGCCACGGTAGAAATTCAAAATGCTATAACTCAGCCATTTTTTAAGATATAGACGAAACAAAAACTGCTCCGAAATCTTTGTATAAAGGTCAAATACATAAGAAAAAAATATTTTTACATTTTCACTTTTTTGGTACCACATTTCAAATTTTAAATTTTTAAAAAAATTTTAAATGGCCGCCATTTTGAAACAAAATGGCGGATGAAGCTGGCCAACGAACTCGGTCGAGAGGTTGGTATGTACTATGTACACACCGAATTACATCCAAATCGGTTCATAAATACGCCTTTTATCGCGTGACAAAGTTCAGGACGTTTCAAAATGTCAGCCACGCTAGAAATTCAAAATGCTATAACTCAGCCATTTTTTAAGATATAGACGAAACAAAAACTGCTCCGGAATCTTTGTATAAAGGTCAAATACATAAGAAAAAAAAAATTTTCCATTTTTAATTTTTTGGTACCACATTTCAAGTTTTAAATTTTTTAAAAAATTTTAAATGGCCGCCATTTTGAAACAAAACGGCGGATGAAGCTGGCCAACGAACTCGGTCGAGACATTGGTATGTACTATGTACATACCGAATTACATCGAAATCGGTTCATAATTACGGGAGTTACAGTGTGACATAGGTCAGATATATATATATATATATATATATATATATATATATATATATATATATATATATATCAATTTTGAACGGAGGGTGGTTTCGGGGTCTGGGGGTCATGATCGATGAAAATATACCAAAATTTTTTGAAATCGCTTTCCTCCGAACGGCTGCAATAGGTAGCTTTTTTGTAAAGAAAGCTACCTAAAAATCAAAATGCGCTTAGGTGAGATCTTTTTTCTGGTAACGCTGTCGAGTTTTTCTTTAATCGATTTTTTCATTTTTGGTAGCACTTAAAAGTCAAAAGCGCGATCTCTCTAAAAAAAAAAAAAAAGCGGCAAATTTGTTATTGTAAAATAATAAATAATAATAATAATAATTAAAAAAAACCTGACAGCGTTACCTTGAGAAACATCTCAATAAATGTATTTTGATTTTTTTTTTCTTTCAGATGATCCAGTGACGAGTTATAACGTACACCGCAAAACAACTTTTTTCGAGGCGCCTGCGGAGATTTGCTGCCGACGGCTTATTTGCCAATATTTTGCAATACAAAATTAATCACTTTTTCTAAATACTTATTTGGTAAAAGTTGGACAAAAATTGAAAAAAAAAAAAAAAAAAGATAATTTTGAAAAGTAATAATTTTTAGCTCTTTTCGTTACACAGACTAAAATAGCAGTCCTCACAGGTAAAAAAAAAAGTCTCCCATTTTATTAACCTTCGTAGTATTTGCATATACGCTTGCTTGACGAAGATACCGGGTATCCTAAAAAGGATTGACTGATTTTAAAATTCAATAACTTGCAAACGGTGACAGATATTTAAAAACTCTTGCAGGAGCGTTATGAATTATGTCAGGAGTTTTTTTTTTTTCTTTTTTTTTTTTACTGTGATTCTCGAATTTAGTTCGAATTACAAACAATAGATGGTGCTATATGCGCTAAATCCTGGCCCGATTTTTGGTACTTAGGGTTCCACTCAATACATTTTAATCTCCTTTTTTGGCATGGTAGAAGAGAAAGGACAAAAAATCGAGCTTGAATTTAGCGCCTATTGCTTGCAGCGCCATCTATTGCTTGTAATTCGAACTAAATTCGAGAATCATGGTAAAAAAAAAAAAAAAAAAAAAAACTCCTGACATCATACATAACCCTCCTGCAAGAATTTTTTAAATATCTCACCGTTTGCGAGTTATTGAATTTTAAAATCAGTCAGTCCTTTTTAGGACACCTGGTAGTTGTAAAGTAATTGTCCTCGAAGATTTTTATTTCATAAATGCTTCTAAAATATTGCGACTATAAATCTAAAATATTACGACTATATATCTAAAATATTACGACTTTATTTGTTAATTTTTTGAGAATTCTTTATCATGAAATTTTATTAAAAAAAAAAAAAAATCATTGACAATGATGAATACTTTTACTTTTTACGTTGTATAAAAAAACGAAGAAGAAGAAGAAGAGAAGGAAGCATACTGCTTACCTTATTTTCCTAAACCTTTTCTTTGACATAGGTCGCCTGTGAGATCCTTTGCAATTTTCCCCTTCGGGCCCTGTGACTGTGGTTGCCTCGAGGCCTTTATCAGACGTTTTGCATTCGAATTCTACGTCTTCTTCGTCTCCTAAACTTCGGAACCCTGGCATTTGTATAACAGACTGCAAGGCAAAAGAATTTATAAGTTACTATAACATTTATTTTTCGGTTATTATCAAAATCTTATTGTCTTATTTTTATATGAATTTGGAAACACAAAAATATTTTAAATATATACATTTATTGTTCCGTTTTCTATTTGATATTTTCAATACAGACATATTTTCGTACAGTTAGAAAGTACACTGTTTAGTTTTTAACGCTTTCCAACATGGTTGAAAAGTGTTTATGACTTCGGTTTGTCTTGTCGTCTGGATGTGCTCTAACTCTTGTAAATACACTCGATTTGCCATGTAAATGCTGCATGTTATTGAGCTTTACTGTAAAATGTTTGCTATTGGGAATGAAGTGTGTATCACTTATAGTTAATGTACAGGGACACCCAAAAAAATTCCGCTACATCATGCTCCTTGGGGGAATAATCGCTTGTAGTGCATTTTAATGCTGTTACGATAATTCAAACGTAATAACATTGATATGCATGACTGAGGTGGACTACAACATGCTTTCTGTGGTGCATAGAATAAGAGGAAGCGGATCAACTACATCCCAACCCCTAGGCTTGACTATTTCAAAACTGCTCTCAATTCCTTTAAAGTCACGTATTTTAGTGTTTTCTGGCACTAAAAACGGAAAGGAGCACTTTTAGTATCGTTAAAAATTGAAATTTTCTAAAATGTGTTTCAAAGTGTGATAACTCGTTAAGTTTTGATCGTAAAATAATCGGATTTTTTTAATGTCCTTTCCAGAAAGAGGACTAGATTTTACTAATTATAAATTATCAGAAGCTAGGGACCATATAAAAAATAAAATTTTATTTTAATGTGCATACATCCCTTTATAAAACACATGCCATATCTAGTTATAATAAATACAAAATATGATAAATTAATTTGTAAGTTTACTTACTATAAATCCATTCTAAAATTAAATGTATGCAAAAGATTCAAAAACTATATTTCACCGAGTGATTCAAAATAGATGTTCCCTCGATTATCTCTTAAACAAACTTCCAATTGCATTATGCAAATCAAAGCTGTACTTGATTTACATAATGCATGTGGAAGTTTGTTTAAGAGATAATCGAGGGAACATCAATTTTGAATCACTCGGTATAATACAATTCGGAGAAAATTTTTTAATCTTTTGCATACATTTTCTTTTAGAATGGAGAGTAAGTAAACTTACAAATTAATTCGCTTTCTTACAGATAACATTTAGTATCTTACGTCAAAAAAACTTTCTTAGATTAACAATTAATTTTACTAGAAGAAATGGGCAATGTCGCCCAGGGCGCTAAAAATTAATGGTGGAAAATAAGCAAAATGCTTGGTTAAAATTTAATAGCTTCTGTAAAAGGTATCATTTATAGCAATACTGACAAAATATCATACATGCCATCTCTGTGTAATTTCATCACTAACTGGAAGCCAAAAATTTTCAAGAATCCAATACTTTTTCTTAGGAATATAGAAAGAAAAGGAATTAAAAGGGAAGCAGTGTTTAGAATACCATCTATATGTTAATAACCCACAAGATTTAATAAAGGGGTGAAACAAAGAATATTGCACATATTTTCTCTTTTGCATGAACTATTAGCTCGATATGAAGAAAAAAACGAAACAATAATCTAAGCGCCGAGGCCCCTTTCCTTCTTGAACTCTAGGCTTCAGCCTACTCAGCCTAATGGGTAATCCAACTCTGAGAATAAGTATAACTTATTGTTCGTTTTCAGGGATGCACAAGAAAATTCCATTACATTATGACCTATGGGGAAAATGTTTTTGCGGGATATTTTAATGATGTTACGATACCTCTATTTCAAACATAGTGAAATTGATATAACTGAGCTGCACTACAACATGTTTTCTACAGATTATAAAAGTGCATAGAATTTATTGTTCCTTTACAGAGACACTTGAAGAATTTGGTTATAGGACGGATTATGGTTCGTCATTTCTATAAGTGCGTTTTCATCGGTTGCCTGTGTTTTTAAACATATAACAAATTTTTATGTTACGTGGTGTTTATATATTCCATAGATCACGTTCAGGGCTGCGCGAAAGAATTCGAACACATTACCAGACATCAATGGCAATTGCAGAAAATTCGTTTTTGCTGAGTTATGCTTTTTAAAATTGCTTATTTAGATATCTCATTTCAATGTATAAAAAAAAGAAATTTCTTATCGTATTCTGTTAATGTTGGAAATCCACAATCTATGCCGGAAGCATGATTTTTCGTTCTTGTTCTACTTAGGTTAGCTTTTAAACATTATATATATATATATATATATACAAATAAATCAAAATGTAAATTATACTATAAAAAAATATTTTTTTACATTTTGTATCTATTAATCTATTATGCTCCGACGGTACTTTTAAGTACCATTAAAGAAAATTTAATATATAATTTATTTAACCTATTTATTAATAAAAGTAGGTTTCACTTTTCACACAGCTCGAGCACGCTTTGCTCGAGCATACTTAGAAAGCACGGCTGAAAGCCAAAACTAAATATTTTAAAACAAATAAAAATTAAATTTAAAAAATCAAAAAGCCCGATTGCGTAAAAAGCGAACTAATTAATTATTTCTCATCAATGTTAAACTATTTTTTATATTACTTACCTATTTTTTTATTTACTTGTATTGATGACTTTTAAGTTGTGTTTAATTGTTAGTTCCTATCTATAAACACAGTTTTGATGCGGCCTTATGATGGTTATAGTTGAAGTAAAGCTAGAGATCCTACCTACACAACTTCCAGGTTGTGTAATATTTAATCGGAACTTCTGACTGTAAAATAGTCAATGAAGCATCGTCTTCATTTTGAAAGATCTATCCAATAATATGCCACTCAATAGGGTGCATAAGAAGTTTTTTGCGTGTCTACCGCCCTTTTATGTTTTATGGCCGCCATTGTGAATTAAAAAAAAGAAAATCTAGCCTATAACCATTGGACGGTTAAGACGAATCGATAGAGACCTCATTCATTAAAATCCATCCAGCCGTTGGGATGTTTCGAGGGCATAAAGAAATCCACATACCCAGATACGCGTGAAACACATAACCCTTCTTGGCAGTCGGGTAAAAAGGCTACTTTCTGAACCATTTACAGAGGTGTAACCTTTTCTCTTGTTAACACTTTCCGCAAAGTTGTTAAGTGTTTATGAATTCGGTTTGTATATATGTCTATCCGTGCTCTGTCACACGTAAATAAAATCCGATTGCCATGAAATGCATAGATGTTATTGGATATCACCATGGCATGTTTGATATTGAAAATGAAGTGTGTGGTATTCACGGTTCCTTTAAAGGGGTTCATTTTGGTCAGGGGTAACCACACACCTTTCAATTTTATATTCGCTATTTTAAATCGTTTTGCGGTGCGTCTAATTTCAATTTCTTATTTAGATATCTCATTTGATTCTATGAAAGAAGGAAATTTCAGTGTTGGAAAGCATACCATAATCTATGCCAGATGCGCGATTTTCCGTTCTTTATTTTCAAATTGTAACTTATATTTAAAAAAATAGTGCAGATGGTTTAAATAATTATTCCTTTCATCTTTTGCTCGTTTCAAAATGCAAAAAATGAAAATTTTGATAAAGCTTGGAAATAATAAAAGAGTGATCGGTCATCGAAATTAATTAACGAATAAGTTAAAAATTATAATTTAGTACCAAATTTAATTGTAATAATATGAAAGTAGAATTAAAATGCATCTATTGAATTAGAAATTAGTCATTTATTAAAAAAGATACACAAATGAAAAAATAAAAATCGAAAATCTTCAAATAATGTCACTGAATCACAGTAAAGCACCACTAATTCGCAAACCTGTAGTTCGCTAACTCCTGTAATCCGCACTGTACGAATGAATGTAAACAAAGAATTTTAATTCTTAAAAAATAATTTCTCAATAGTGATTATTTTTTATTTTTGCCCCCAGCTTTAATATTATATATCAAACATATGTGTCATACATCCATTAAACTTATTTTTACAATTTAAAATTATAGTATTCGTAAAACTATTTTATTCACTTAATCATTTCTATTTTTAAAAAAATCCTTTTTTAAAAATTTACTCTTTAAAAAGTATTTGTATCAATGAAAGATGGTTACTTAGTTAATATATTTAATCTCTCATCCAGAAATAATTACAATTTATGGAAATGAAAATAAAACAGTTTATACAAAAACCAAGCAACTAATTTCTTAATGGTAATAAATATAAATATCAATATATTCATATTTAATACTTATACATGTATTTACAATATTTGATAAAAGATATTTAAATTTCTAAAAACAAGATTTTATGGATTAGGAGCTAATTATTGTTATTTATAGAAGCCTGTAAGATACAACACAGAAACATAAACCATACGTGTTTTAATACAAACAACTTTTTAAGATATATTTAAAAAATAAAAAACAATAAACGATTTTTAAAAATAATTCTTACTTATTTCATGAGTTTAAGTGTATAATTTATTTATTTTAAGCATTAAAAATCTAAATTTGCCCAAATTTTGAATAAAGTGTAAAACAATATTAAATATACATGACTGCAAAAAGTCTCTAATCCACAAAATGCTTGAAACGAAGCTGTGCGGATTAGCGATCTTCTACTACCGATATTTTACATTACCAGATCTTTTGTATTAATATATAAACTCTATGTTGGTACGCAAGATATATTACACAAGAAAAATATGTAATCTTTTATAAATCAGATGAAAGAATCCAGATTTAACGTCAAAGAAATTTAAAATTCAGAAGCAATTTTGCTGCACTGATTGCCACCAATAAAATGAACGACGAAGCCATCGCTCACTGGCTTAAAGCCAATATCGTAACGCGGCTAAATAAGCGACAATGAAAACAAAAAAAGAAAAATGATTGCTTGAAAAGATTCCTAACTTTCTTTTTGAATCCAAAATATTTTATTATTTATTTTCCATTTTCTATTTTTTGGTAATCATTTTCTCTTTTCAAGAACCCGCGCAAAAAAAATACAAATAAATCAGATTTTGAAAACGGCGGGGAAAAATCTTTTATGATTTCTTAGATTGTTGGATAGAATCCAAAAAACTTACTTCAAAATTGAATACTAGGGGAAGTGAAGATTTAATAGCTATTCGACTAAAAGATAGTTGCCATTTTTCTTATGCCCTATAAATCACTTTAACATTAATTTTTTTTTCTACAATGCTTCATTCTCGTCAGAATAATAAAAAAGTATGGATGTTATAAATTGTATCAAGCTTGTATGTAATAAATATCATTACACGTTTTGCAGTTAGAAAGATTTATTGCACTGTTTTAGACAAACGTTATAGTACAGAAATTCCACGTCACCGAGTGCTGGAATTCTTTTGAATTGTAGAAATTACACAGATAAGGTATGATTTGTTATACTAAATGCTTTATGATTAGCCTCTGAAAGTAGTATAAAGTACCTAAGCAGGGAAAAAAATAAATAAAAATTCCTCAAATAAAAATAACCAGAAGATTTATGATAAATCTAAAAGGAAATTTCTCGAAATTTCCAAAAAGTTCGGCTGTAAATGAGTGCACACACTTATGTTGTTGTGTGCGTGAGACAGGGGGAGGGGGCGCGAAAAGAGTGTCCCTCACTCACAATGGATACATTTATATCTTTTTTGCATCTGTATTTTTACCTGTAAATTTATTTAACTTTAGCCTAACTTTACACCAGTATCAAATAAAGCACGCTTTACTACAAGTAACAGTTTCGTAAAGTTGTTTAAAGAACTTTATTAAAAAATTATCAACTATATTTATATACTTAAATTAACTATTTCTGAAATATTTTTGCATAAAATTGTCCAAATCGCTGCATTGTTTTGTTTAAGCTCTTAAAATATCGCACTGTTTTGCTTGAAACTATGTTTTATTTAAAGACTTAGGAATATATAATCTAAACATCTTTCACTGCAGTGCTGGATCTCGGAAAGTACAAGGAAGAATTTCTCTCAAAGAATTTGTTACAAAACGTCAATCACTTAACTTATTATTTTTTTTTAACCACCATAAACTAATTTTGGATAAAAACATGGGCGAAGCAACACAATTTCAGGATAATAATCTTTGCATTATTTAATTGAATCATTTATGTCATTAAATAAAGCGAGGATTACTATTAAAAAAAGTTAAACTGAAAAAGCTGTGAGTAAGGGAACAAGAAAACTCCTCTAACACGTACGACCTTTTGGGCAAATCAGTTAAATGATTAATGGTAAAACCTTTAAAAACTGATATGTCTGAAATAAAAAAATAAAAAACAAAAAAAAAAATTGTCTTTAACGTCTTTAAAAACTAATACGTCAAAAATAGTTTTAACAAAGGAAAATAAATAAACAAAATTAGATATTTTAAAAATCTCTACTCATCAACGAATGATGATTTAGTTGAAGCACCATGTCTACTTCTATCAATTACTATTACTAATTAATGTAATAATAAACAATATTTAGTAATGTTGATAATCAAGATGATGACAAGAATTATAATGGGAAAAATAACAATAGCACAAACACAATACTACATCAGGTAAAATTTCACATTACAAGTTTACTTGAGGCAGATGATCCTCTTATAGATCTATCGGTACCGAATCTACCAAAGTATCATGTAATTAAAAGAAATCCAGTTGCGTAGCAGTTAAAAAATTATGAGAAGTACTTCAACAGTCAATTTTAAACATCGAAGATGACTGTACGATTATAATTTTTAAAAATTATTATTAAATATATGGATGAATAATTAATAATTCAAATTAAATATTAATATTATTAATATAAAATATATTTTAATTTGTTTCATAACAATTAAGTGCTAATTTAGGAAGTAAAATCAGAAAATAATAGTCTGTTGAAGTCATAAAATAAAAAGGAAATAATTTTAAGTAATTTGAGTTTAGGTTATAAAGATTTTATTATTAGTTATAAATGGACAGCGTTTGAGTCCTACGAGCTTCTCCCATCCGTAAGCTTCTAAATCTTACCTAAATCTTATCACTGTTATGTCTATTTCAAGTAAATAATACATATAACTAACAAGTCGTTAATTGTACGTTAAACGTGGCAAATGAGGTGCGTTCGTACTATAACTAGTTTTGTAAATATTCAGATCTTGGAGCAATAGCTGTTGCACTCTTACGCATAAATGCATGGATACAAAATTTATTACGATTATATATATTAAATTCAGTAATACGGAAATAATAGGACTCCATCTTAAATAGGACGCAATCACCATGCAACCTAGAATCATTACCTATTATGGGATATCATTGAATTAATTAGGTATGTCAAGATTTAATAGAATGAAGAAAACTTTTATTAATATCTCTTTAAGTTTTGATTCGATTTTCCTAAAATTTGAAATGTCTCGACAAAATTCTGCAACGATTATATATATTAAATTTCAAACCATTCGTTTGGGGTAGTTTTTGCTCTGTTATATGCGGACAGACAGACAGACGGACGGAACAGGCGACGACTTATAGGTGCTACGTATTTATATAATTACGAATGCACTTAAAAAAGGAGAAAACTTTACCTTATTATGAGTGCATTAATTTTCAGCCTCTATTGTCATATTACACAAATCTATTCAAGTTCTGAAATTTAAAGTGTCATATATTAAATGACAGATAATATTACTGAAGCATATATCTACGTTAATGTCTTATCTTCAACAAAACTTGTATCTAAACTCGCAAAAAAGAGAAAAAACATTAATGTCTTCACAACTTTTGAACTTTAATCTTTTTTTTATGGAAAAAAAAAATAGTTGTGGAAAAACTTCTTTCATTTTTTGTGAAAATTTTCAGCATTGATAACACAGTTCACCAATGAAAATAAAACGTTATCTTGCGACTCGATCCACCAATAAAACTTCTGAATAAAACGCACAAAATGTCTCCTTCTTTCACGATGATTCTTCAAGATTTGCTTGGAGGATTTAGCTCCTTGGTTTACAAAAGAATAAAAATCCAGCATAAAAAAGGTAGAGATCCTAAAACTGTTTATCAAACGCTATTAAATGTAACTTTCACTTGTAACTGAAAGTTATAAACTTTTCGAAAAAGTAAACTGAATGCTTTTTAAGCACCAGCACCTCTCGTTTATTATACTATCATTCGATGTAGAACAGAAGCTCCGCGGGGTAAAAAGAGATAGGGTGAAGAAAAAAAGAGCAAGATGAGAAACTAGACGTTAGTAACTGGGAAACTCAGCTCGCAAACAACCAATGAGAGTCAGCTAATGGTAAAGCTCCGCCAAAGTTTTAACAACAAAGGATATATAGAGAAAAATGACTCTGCAGCAAAAATAATAATAATAATAATAATAATAATAATAATAATAAATAAATAAATAAATAAATAAAATTTAATAATTTGTTGACACTGTTTTTTTTTTTTTTTTAATAATTAATTTAAACCATTGCAATTTTTATGAAATATAAGTATAAAGATTTTTCATCTTCACAATTAATTTTGAAATTCAATTTCAATTAACTAAATTTTCTTATGGTGAGTTTGAAAAAATATTAAAATTTATTTTTCAAAGGCGATGTTAAACACTAAGAAAAAGGGGAACTAAGAATCTTTTCGTCATAGGTTCTCTGCTCCCCTGAATTTCTTCTAAAAGTCATTTTTATTTTTATTTTATTTTTATGTTCACATGTTTAAAGTGTATCTTAACTCTAAATATACCAACAACCAATCTTTCGACCAGTACCAAATAAAAATATTTCGATTCGAATTAAAAATCTCTTCATAAAATAAATGAAACATAAATACCACAGAAATGAGTTAAATAAAAAAGTTGAATACTTTTAAATAAAAAATCTGTGTAATAAAAAGGTGTGAAATATTTTATATAACTTGAGTGAAATTCCCGGTGTGTTTAATATTAAACGTGGGTTTCAGGACGGGAGGATGGAGCGCTCAGATGAAAAAATGAACTTACTGTTTAATTTTCTCTCTCTTTTTTTAAAATGCTAGTAGAAACTTAATTTTTTGAATATTTGATATTTTTTAATTGTTAAATTTCTTTATTTTTTTAATGTAGTTATGTTTTAAAAATTGCCTTGCACGGGAGGTCCTGGCAAAAATATCTTTGAAACAACGGAAATCTCGAGTTTGGATCACGGAACTGGATTTTTGCTTTTTGGCGAGTTTTCCAAAGCCTCACCTTCTCCGCTCTCACAGTTCCCTGTGATTGGTTGCTCTCAAGCCGAGTTTCCCAGCTACTAAAGTCTAGGGATGAGAATAAAAAAAGATTTTTTTCTCTCTCTCTCCAAGTTGCTTACATTAAGCACTCGACGGGTATTGACTCCCCAGAGGTAGTGACCACAGGGCCAATCTGCCGGTCATTAAGCGCTGGTCGGTGGTCACCGGGGTCATTATGGGCTTATCAGGCTTGATCGACAGTCTCGTAAGGAGAAGAAGCATTCTCCAAGAGGCTGCTGATTGGAATCGGGTTAACCGGTGCAGATTGTTTGATTCTTTACACTTATTGGGCGAGAATGAGGATAGCATTTCATTTTATCGGCGGGAGAGATTAAGGCATTGTCAGAGAGGTAAATACAAATAAGGTGGAATTTAGAGACAATTAAAAACAATTTTATCACTATTAGCAATGTTACAAAAGGCAATAATGCGATGCATTTGTTATGTGCCTGTTTTACGTTTCTCTATATTATACATATACATTTTTATAACCTATTCGAAATAAATGATGTTTAAAAATTTTAAATATAGACTGCCATCACATTTACTACAAATAATCACATCAAAAACAAACGGATATGCGATTTTTTTTTTTAAATAGCAAAATAATTCGTCTTAAAAACGTCATTTAGGTTAAGACAAATCCGTTCCTTTCCAAAGAATACATTTGTGGATCTACTTTTTTTTTTCTCTCTTTTTGACAAGTTAAAGTATTTTCAGGTTATTGGTATAAGATTAGGAACTAGACTGAATCATACAGTCCCGCTTATAGAATATGTTATATATGTTATATAGAATATGCAAACCATTCTTTCTATTTAAATTGAAAATCTAAATGTAATTTTTTGAAATGTCATGTTCATATTCCTTTGCCACTAAACACACCTAGATATATATTATTGTAATTTGGTAATGTTAAAATTTTAATTTAAAAAAAGAAAATAATTCAAAAACGAAGTTGCAACACATAGTTTTAAAATGAATTTCTTTATGAATCAATGTAATACATTAAAAAAACTATGACAAATAGATTTTGCTTTCGTGTAGTTATATATAAATAAATTTCAAAGTGATAGCTGCATTATTTTTAGCCGAAAAATATAAAAATAAATAAAAATAAAATAAGTGAATAGTTTTGTGACCAATTTGTAATTCAAGCTAGTCAGAACGGGAAGCTAGTTCATATCAGAATGTAAGTTTGCATAGTTTGCATATTATGTCAGTAATCCTATATTCCAATAGAAGTTTGCAACCATTGTTTCAGTAGCTAAATATTTAACTATGTTTAAAAGAAATATGTGTTTTCTAACTGTTAAAAATAAATAATCAATATATTCGGGAATAATTATAATTATTCGTCATGTTCATCTAAAAATACTCGAAGTTTTAAGAGCTACATCAATAAACTTAAAATTTATCTTAGGAGAAAAAAGCGCTGTGTACTCGAAAAATGAATGACATACACGGAAAGCAACACAGTTACTTAGGATAAATAGCCTGATGCTTTTAAAAATGGAAAGATGCCCTTTTAAATGGCAAGGCATACGGCAGTATTAAATATGTATATAATAAATAATCAATATAACTTTGAACAGCGTGATCGTTAAAACATATCTGTGAACTATTTGAGCACGGATTCCCGGAATTACCGATTTCCAATACTAATAAAACGTGTTTTTCACACATTAAATTATGTTTTAAAATTTTATTAAGGCTTGAAAAAATTGACACGTTTTTGTGTACGTGATTTTACAATAATTGCGTCAAAAATGTCACATGATCGTTTCATTTCTTAGATTCCGGCACATAGCCTTAGTTAAAGAAAATAACAGGAATCAATGGCACGGGGAGCAATAATTAATTCAAAACGTCCTCTCATTCGTTTTAAATAAATTCACTGGATAAAAGAATGGGGTTTAAGAGTGGCTTACAAGACACGTTCTTTTGAAGTACTGGCGATACTATCGTGCTAAACTTTAAGAATAATAAATAAAAATGATTCTGAAGTCGACAATGTTAGCAGATTCCATTATAATCCGAGAAAAATAATATCATTGTAATATACGTAACTTTTATGTATGAGACACAAGGTTTTTACAATATTTCTGTTGCAAAAATATCACATGATTATTTAATTTCTTAGATTCGAGCCTATAACCTTTAGTTAAAAAAAAAAAATAATAATAACACTAATCAGTGAAAGATGTGGGAAACAACTAATTCAAATCAGCTTCTCATTTTATAAAAAAATATGCCCTGGATAAACATAATGGAGTATAGGGTGACTGATAAGATGCACTCTTTTGGTGTACTGGCAATACTATATCCTATATAGTTGTCGTATTTACGTCATAGGAAATGAAGAAAATATTGAGTTGAAGTATTCACAACTTCTCCCCTTCTCATTTTTTTTTAATTTTATTTATTTTTTTTTTAAGCGAGATAGAAATCTCTATCCGTCGAATAAAAAAATCTTTTGTAAATTCTTTTTCGTATGTTAAATTTTAGAAAAAATTAGAAAAAGAATGCATTCTAAGTTCAACGATGTGTGGAGATTCCATCATGTTCAATGAAAACTGGTATCACTATCTTATAGTTTCGTCATAGAAAAGTTTAATTTGCAGTCTTTGTAATTTCTTTCTTCCTTAAAAAACGAGACAAGAAAATAATTCTCAAAAAAAAAAAAAAAAAAAAAAAAAAAAAAAAATTCAAAAACTAAATAAATAAATAAAAAAAAAAAAACAAAACTCTGCACAACTTTTGTATATTAAATTTTAGGAAAAAAATAGTAATGTCATTATAAGTTCAACAATGAGTGAAGATTCCGCAATGAACAGTGAAAACTTCTATCACTATCGTATAGTTATTAGTTCTGTGGCTGAGCCGCAACTATATAACTAAGATATGAGTCTTACGAACAGTCTTTAAAAAGATTGCCTTTTTAGAGCAGTATGTATTGCCTATTGAGTTTACAAATCTTACAATTTTTCCATCACAAAAATGGCATATCATTTCATTTCTTAGATTCCAACTTACATCTATAGTTAAGACAAATAAATAACACGAATCAAGGGGGCAGGGGGCAGGAACTAATTCAAAACGGCCTCTCATTCCTTTAAAGAAAAATGTTCTGGATAAAACGAATGGAGTTTAGGGTGTCTGATAAGATACGCTCTTTTGAAGTACTGGCGATACTATCGTATAGTTGTCGTATTTACGTCGTAGAAAAGGAAGAAAAGATTAAGTTGAAGTCTTCGTAACTTCGCTCCTCCTTAATCTTCTAAAAAGAGAGCGAGATAGAAAAAAAAAAATTCTAGCCGTCGAAGAAAAATTTCTCAGTGAATTAAGATGAAGATGGAGAGAGAGTGTAAGCTGTGTTAAGACTCGAAATGGGCGTCCGGTTGTCACGTTGGTTTCATTTCGGAGCGAAGGATCAACTCTTCAGGATTCACATTTGTCAAGGTGCCCAAGCTGGCACGGGACATCTTGGGGATTAAGGGGCTGCAAAATTGGAGTTCTCGATCTCCTTTTTTTACTTTAACGATGGCCGTAAGCCGGAACTCCGATTTACAAGCATCTACGGCAGTATTTTTCAGCGCATCTCGATAGCGGGCAATGCCGAGGTATCTATTGTCAGAGAAAGGATTAAGGCCGTCTAGCAGAGCAATGGACGACTCTAAATGGCATTTTTCTTTCAACTCCGGCAGTTTTTCAGTTTTATGGCAAAACTAATGAAATCACTACATTGCTTTAAGTAGGACTGACAGGTAATCTAAGTCATTAGAACGAATACTTCGATAACTGAAAAGGTATGAGCTTCGAAGATCTTAGAAATAAATTTCAAAATGTATGGCTATTTCAAAATTTCTAAGTACCGATAGCAGACATTATTGAAATTAAAATTACGAATAAAAATATTAAGCTAAGCAATTTAAGTATAGTTTGATGTTTTAATCTGTGAAGTATTTGAAAACGTAGCGAGCTATTTTAAAATAGATACATGTTCAACAGCAGGTATTAATAAAAAATTATACACAAAATAATTAAACTTTACGATTTTTACTATAATATTTTAAATGATAAAATAAAGATTTATAAGCACTAAAATTGAGAAATTTGAAATGAGAACTAATTAAAATGATGATTTTATTATTAGAATTATTATTATCAAGATTTGTTAAATATAGTTTTAATTTATATAATTTTAATCTTAAAAGACATGATTCATTCTAAACTAATGAAATTTTGAAATATATTGATGTTTCTACTGATATTTGCGATGAGTCTGAAACATGAATTCAAGAAAATCAAAGCAATCGGTATTTATTAATTCATATGAATCTTGAGAAAATAGAAGAGGATTTTAGAGTAATAAAAAAAATGTATGATTATACACTTTTGAGCTGAGATAACTAATCTAATAGTTTGAAAATATTTAATTTTTTTAAATTCGACTGTAAAATAAAAATCAAAAGAATTTTGATTCCATTAAATGTACAAAATCTTTTATGATGTTGGTATGAATCACCGATCTTTTCTTTTTTAGCATGCTTAAGTGATAAGAGACTGAAGAGTATCGATATATCAGATATTGATTTTTTTTCTAGATTACGCATATTTAAAAAAATAAATAAATAAAATAGTACTTACATAATTCATTTTGCAATGTATATACATTTAACTTCTGAATGTGAAAACTTTAAAAGACTAAATAAAATAAATAAAGTGGGACAAACTTGAGTACATTTTAAAATACAATTTATAAATTTAAAAAATACTAAGAACAATAAAAATATTTTTAGTTTACGTTTCGCCAAGTAACCGCAAGGCCTGAAGAGGTTGTACTACTTTGTAGTTGTTTGGCGAACCGTACACTAAATGTACTTTAAATGTTTTTATGCAACCAACGCTTATTCTACTGATTTTTGCTGGCATGAAATCACTAAATATTAAATTTAGGATGGAGTGAAGATGAAAATATGAATATTCTAATAAGATATACCTACCATTATTTGTCAAAAAAGGGGAGACGTGGGAGGGGGTGGGGTTATGGAAATTTGCAATATATGACATTTATCTGTAACTTGCATAACTGGCTGAATTTTCAAGTATTAGCCATGGGTGACTTCCGAGTAAAATAAATAAAAATACGATCCCAATAACAGAGCTCTGAACAGTTGCGCCCGAAAACCGTTAAATAGAAAAAAAAAAAAGGGGGGGGGGCGTTACTCGCACACAATCATAGTAAAATCTTTTAGTTTTATAAATAAGAATGCACGTTCTCTTTGGCGCGTTTAACTGAAAAACCGATTTCCCTGGCAATGCATAAAAAAAATATTGCGTAACATTTAGCGATATTCTATTTCGTATGGTTTGTGAAAAAAAAAAAAAGTCTTCAGCTTTATAGGTTATTTATATAAAGTTCAAAAGAGTAAGTGCTCTCCACTGATGATCAAGCATTTTTAAATGGAAGTTTACATTTTCAGTCATAAAAATTAAATCTACAATGATTACATAAAAATGAATTCATTTTCTTCTTTTCTTTTCCTAATTAGTGCAGGTCCTAATTTGAATATGCATTAAATGTTTAGTTCCATCATAAGATTTTTAATTACTTTTTTTTTCCCCCTTGAAATTGAAAGTTCTGCATTATAGTGGGTTTTTTGAAACTCCAAATACATTTAATTGAAAGTACATTTTAATCATTTTAATGCACTTATGCTAAAATTTTAAAATTTTATATACGAAAAAAGCGCATTATCTGTTCAGAATGGCAACAGTATCGGATGTGAAGAAATAGAGTGCAGGTCTGAATGTTTATTGTCTTATAAAAATAATGTACACTTGTTTTCTTAAAAAAAAAAGAGAGAGATTTCTATATACTATAAACTATAAAACAGTTAGTTGAAAAAAGAGTTAAAGAGTGGTCTGGGAAATTTTTAAAGTATCCAGTAATTTTTGTCACGTTTCCAAAACGCATTTATTTGAAGTTTCGTGCAAATCGGTCAAAATTTGTAGAATTGTATAAGTGACATGCACTCACACTTTGACATATGCAGGGTGGTCATATAAAACCTTCCCCGATACATTAACCCCTACCGGCCTAACCGCTCAACCAATCAAAAAATTTTTTAGATATATTTATTTGAAGGTATGCGCTCGAATCGTGATGATTTAAAACAATAGAGCTCTCACGGTTACAGTGAAAAAAATTCGAAATTTTCGAATGGCAACACATATTTTTTCATGCGCAAATTCATCAACGCATTGAAAAACCATAAATGACATTGGAATGATACGCGTACGATGAAAATTGCCGGCGTAAAACACCCGCAAAGAAAAAAAAAAAAAAAAATTGCGAGGAGCGAAAGAGTGGCTACAAGGCATGTTTTTCAGTAGCCAATTTTTTTTTTTTTTCACTTGTGAACTGAATAATAATATATGATTTGTTTTAAAATGTGTTTTGAGTTGTGTTTGTGTACACATAGTGAAAATAAAAATGTAATAATTTGTTTTAGAGTGCTGGATACGTTACATAGGAACTGTTTAGGATTGAGTGCCACGATATTATACCGGCAATTTTAGTCATACGTATATTGTTCCAACGCCATTTATGGTTGTTCAATGCGCTGATGAATTTGCGCAGGAAAAAAAGGGTATTGCTATTCGAAAATTTCGAAATTTTTTCACTGTAACTGTAACCGTAACCGTAAGAGCTCTATTGTTTTAAATCATCACAATCTCGAGCGCATATCTTCAAATAACTAAATATGAAATTTCCTTTCGATTGGTTGAGCGGTTAGGTCGCCAGGTGTACATATATTGAGGAAGTTTTTTTTATGACCACCCTGTATATATATAGATTATAATAGTGCTAATGGCTCTAAATTAGTCGTCAACTGTGACACAGTAGGGACTAAAATCACGAGTTGTAACTCTAGATTTATTTTTCCTCTTATAAGTGCATTTTGTTTTAATCCATCGATGAAGGAAGTAATAAATGCATTATTCACAAAATTGCAATCGTGTTTCATTTTTGTCCCCGAAGGAATTTGAAGAAGTTATTAAATAATAATTTCACTCATAGCTGCATCAGAATGATGAAGTTATTTTCATTAATAAGTTTCATATTTTGTAATTTTTATTACATATAAATGTTTTCCCATTTTTGCAGATGAATATGTTAAGTCTTGGATTACATATTATCACAGTTAATTAGTCTATTAAATTTTTGAGCCCCAAATTTATTTAAAAAACGCAAATTTGCAGCATTATTTTTAAAAATTAAGGATACATTTTTTTAGGAATAAAAAAAAGAAAACCTTAATGATTGTAGTTTAAATTCACATATTTTGTTGCATGAAGATAAATTAAATGTCATATCAATTACAAATAGTTCATTTCCAGTATTTTTATTACATATTTTCGAAAGTAAGTATTAAAATTTTTTTTAATGGTTCCAAAGATACAATATATTTTCTTATATATAAAATTTAAGTTTATAGGTCATTTATATTGTTCTTAAAGGGTCTCAGGACTCTTAAAATTGAAAAAAAAAAAAAAAAATGAAAAAAAGACACAATTTTCAATATTTAATATCTTTAAATGTATTTGATTTTAAAACACATTTTCTATTGGGACCAAAGATATAAGTATGTTCTTTCATTTCATATATTTAAAAAATTAAACGATTCAGAATTTCATTTATAGGGAGCTCTAAACTGTCAGCCATTTGACGAGCAGAAAACTGGTATAACAGCTTACGCGCAGGATTATAAAATTAATTTTGTAACTAGAATGAAAATTTTAGTGCCTACTTATACTTAAGATTAAAATAATTATCCTGAACCTAAATAAATTTGTATTCAAAGCATTTTTATATTTTTAATACAAAGTCGTATTTAGCTAATACAAATTTTTTAAAATTTCAACAGTATAATCAACTAAAAAAAAATTTTTTTTAATAATAAAAAGGAAATTTTAGGTTTAGTTTATACAGACTAACATGAAACCTACGTTTTGAAAATTTCATGTAAAACTATTCAGAAGTTGTTGAGATATCGTGCGTGTTATGCCCAAAAACGTCATTTGGAGAAAAAATGACTTCAAAGTTTCGGAAACGACGCTTCAGCTATTGAACGGGTACAACTCTAGAAGCCATAACTTCTGTTCTAATGGGAATTTCAAGGAAACAATTATATCAAAATGTGCAGAAAAGATAGGAGTTTAACATCTAAAAAAATTAAAATTTCGAAAATTTTGAAGCTTTAAAAGTCCTGCGGCCCCTTAATTATTTTTATTTGCATATCAAATTTAGGAGTCCCTGAAAACAATCTACCAGTAATCACTTGATGTGCTACATTTTTTGTTTATTGCTTATGTTACTTGTGTTACTGATCAAAATCATCTCATATGGGAGAATTGGATTGATATTTTAAGTATACCAAATGAATAAGTATAGTTTTGAGGGTATTAATTTAGAATTTATTCATCAGTATGATAAAAAGAAAAGTACTTTTAGAAATATAATCTATTCATTAAAAACGAATATGTGCAACAGCGTATGTAAAATGTAGAGCCATGAGGGGAAAAAAGTTAACCCCATACTAATAAATAAATAAATAAATAAATAAACTATGAAATTAACACCAGAAAAAAATATGTATTGCAGCCTATGCGATTTTAAACAGAAATTGATATATAGAAGTTTCAATTATGTGAATCCAAAGTTAACGCTCATTCCAGCAAGTAGCTTTCGAGTTATGCTAAAATCTATGCACATTGAAATTTGTTTTGTAACGACTAAAAATGAATTTAACATTAGGTGTTCAAAACTTTACGCCTGAATAATTTTTAAACTACCTGACTGAACGATTTCCCGTTTGGTAATGGTATCCCAAGGTAAAATTTACCAAAGAATCCATTAAATTGAGTATTTTTTACTCATTGTTTTTATCACAAGTTTTTAATGTAACTTTTAAAAATATAAATATGTCTTCATTTTAACTTGTTTTTGGAGCAGTATGTCTCTAAAGGGACTTTGTGCTATTACACCCCGACCGACCAACCAACTAAAGAATCCAAATACGATGTCAAAATTAGCTGTTAGCACTACAAAATTGTTGGATTTATTAAATTTTGAATATGTAGAGACCCCCCGAAGAATAATTTAAATATAGAATTAATTACGAGACGTTATTATTAATAGGTAGGTACCAGTATATCTTTTATATGATGATTTACAAAAGAGTTAGTCTGGGAGGAGGAAGATTCTTTTTTATTTATTTATTTTTTTTTACGACTGTAATTTTTTCTTTTTTAATTGCATCTTATAAAAAATATATTGTATCTCAAAATATTTTATATACTTGCGAAAAACATGATTAGTTTTAAAGAAACGTAACAAATAAATGAATGAAATAAAAATCCTTTTCGGAACAGTTTTGATTAATTTAGAATCGATGCAGTTCTTAAAAATAAGCTTCTAAAGAAAAGAAGAAAAAGATAAAGCAAATGAAATTCCCCTGATGCGTGGAAGCATTTTTTTTTTTTTATCATTGAATAATGCAATAAAAAAACTGAACAGTGATGCTATTCGAGAGCTGGGGTGGGTAAATCCTCCAACCAACACAAATGAGAAACTCCCCTCCGAGTAAAGAGAATGATCAAATTTTTGATTTTATATCTTCTTCTAAATCGTCCTATCTCTTATTGGACAGAGAGAGGGGGAAGAAAAAAAAAAAAACTGAAGCACAAAAACAATCGAGATAGCGTGCCCTACGCGTGCCAAAATTCATCCCAGTTCTCGGCTGGATAAGATGTAGATTTTTTAAAAGATTCACTCCCATGAAGATAATGACCGAGATAATGACAAGCTCTGAACGCAAATGTGCAAGTTATTGATAGTGCTGCCATCTAGACTCCGGTGACTAAGTCAGTGGGGTGAGACATCCGGAGAAAATAATGCGATACATTTTTTACTTTCTTCTATTTTCAATAGAAGAAAGTATTGTAGTCGAAATTTTTTTTGACTTCCGGTTTTCTACGGATTTATACGTTTTAGGGGTCAGAGATCCCAAAAAACATGTTTCTAGAAAATGTCTGTCTGTCTGTGTGTCTGTATGTCTCCGTTGTACCATCGAAAATTGTATGAAGTTATATATAGAATTGAACCAATTTTTCTTTTAAGTTTGTGGCTATGGCAAGCAGGTCCTCCATTAATTTGGAAAAATCCGCCGGTAGGGGGTGCTGTAATGGCGATTTTTGTGGCATTTTGAATATGGTACCATCGAAAAGTGTATGAAATTATGCATAGAATTGAACCGATTTTTTTTTTTTTTTTTTTTTTTGAGTTTGTGGCTATGGCAAACAAGTCCTCCATTAATTTGGAAAACATCCAACGGTAGGGGCGCTGTAATAGCGATCTTTGTGGCATTTTCAATATTGTACCATCGAAAAGTGTATGAAGTTATGCATAGAATTGAACCAATTTTTTTGTGTATGTTTTTGGCCATGGCAAGAAGGTCCTCCCTGAATTTGGAAAATTTCCGCCGGAAGGAGGCGCTGTAATAGGGATTTTTGGTCCATTTTCAATATTGTACCATAGAAAAGTGCATGAAGTTATGCACAGAATTGAATCAAATTTTTTGTGTATGCTTTTGACCATGGCAAGAAGGTTCTCCTTGAATAATGAAAATTCCACCGGAAGGGAACGGTGTAATAGCGATTTTTGTGCAATTTTCAATATTGTACCATCGAAAAGTGTATGAAGTTATGCATAATTCTAATAAAAATACTAATAAAACTAATAAAAATGAATTACTGGTATTTGTAACAACATTTTGAAATATAAAGATACATGAGATAGAAGAAAGTTTTGGGATTGGCACATCCAGTTAGTTATAACTTGCTTTATCCTCTTCGGTCCTTGGGTCCCCATAAGGGGATCTCTATTCTTTTCCTTGTAAAAACTAAAATGTCCGATTTTTTTTACATTTTCACATCACTTTTTAATTGCTGAATGTTTTTTGCGTTCAAAGCAAACGAATAAATTACAGTATCTAAGCTGATTCCCACATAAAATAAATGTTATTTTCATCCGAGTTTGCAAAATGCCTAAAAATGCCCAAAAGACAGTATGTCCAAGAAAGGGAGAAATTTTCCTAGGTATTTAACTTAAATATTTTTCAATAAAAAAATTTGAGGATTTGTAGATTATTTACTTGTTTAAAGCTCTTAAATTTGTGATTGCGTTATTTTAGGTTAATAGTCATTAAATTGATGTTTTTAAGGGTTTGTAGTTTCAGATCCACATTTTTTAACCTAAATTACTAAGCGCCTAAATAGACCAGTGGTTAGGGGGTTGAATTCGGAATTAATTAGGGGAAAGCTGGAAATTGTTTTAATCCCTTCAGTTTAGGTCTAGAATGAATATGCCAAGTTTCCCCCCTCGTACTAGGTGAGCGTTAGGAAATAGTATAGATTTTTAGTAAAAAAAAAAACGTTTTTTTTTACATACCACTCAGAATTTTAAGCTCTACAACATTTGTATTGACAATGTTTTTTATAGAGTTAGCTGTTTGGAGATACTGTTATGGTATGTAAAAAAACTTATTTTTTTTACTATAAATCTATACATATTTCCTAACGCTCACCTAGTACGAGGGGGAAAACATACCATATTCATTCTAAACCTAAACGGAAGAAATTAAAACAATTTCCAGTTTTCTCCTAATTAATTCTGAGTTCAACACCCTGACCACGGGTCTAAAACTTTAAAGAGGAATTGTGATGTTAATGCTCAACAAAAATATTAAGTGTAGGTACTCATTTTACTCAGAATTGTAAGCTCTACAACATTTGTATTGACAATGATTTTGACAGAGTTAGCTGTTTGGAGATACTGTTATGGTATGTAAAAAAAAAGTGTTTTTTTACTATAAATCTATACATATTTCCTAACGCTTACCTAGTACGAGGGGGAAAACATAGCATATTCATTCTAGACCTAACTAAACTGAAGGGATTAAAACAATTTCCAGCATTCCCCTAATTAATTCCGAATTCGGATTTTTTTTTTTTTTTTCTCCCCTACCACTGGGCTAAAAGGATCAATATCAGAAGAGATATTTTTTCTGTCATTTACGATGCCATTTTGTTTGGAAAAAAACAATGAATAAGCATTTGTATTATTATTTTAGCTTCGGAACTGAAGAGGTTAGGGAAACCAGAACCATAACCTTCTAACGAAGTCAGAAAGGGTATTGAAAATTTTTGGCGGGTCTAAATTCTGAATGTTTTATCATGTTCATAATAAAACGCCGTACCTAATATGTTTTTTTATTTTTTATTTTATTTTATTTTTTTAAATCTTAGTGCTATTTTTTGTGTGTGTTTCTGTATTTTGACAATTTTAAAGTGTGTTGGCAATAAAAAGTTTTGAATTTTTATTATTAAATTATCAAAATACTATCAGGGCGAGTTGGGTAGAGGGGGGGAAGTCTACCCTGCCTTTATCTGGCTTCGGCTCCTCATTTCAAAGAAAGGTCAATGGTCTAGTATTTATTCGGGCAACCTTTCCTATACTATCACTGTCATAAAAAATTGAACATTTTTGATTCCTTAGAATACATATATGAATACACAAATACATATTTAGATAAATAGGTATTTATCTAAATATGATGATAAAAAAATGGCCATATTTTTTTTTTCAAAAAAAATTATGGCCATTTTTTTTTCTCCATTCTGACCAGAAAATCAGAGTTTTAACTTTTTACGACTGCTCTTTCATCTTCACCTAACACTTCATTTATAACGGCTGTTTCATAATAATGAAAGCCATCAGTCCATCAGAAGAAAATAACTCAGTTAAAATTCTCTTTGTAAATATACTTTCCGGAAGAGGGGAGTGGAGACGCCAAAATCCATGTTTGCCCCGGGTGCAAAAAGGCTAGTTTCGGTCCTGTTTTCGATAAAAAACATGCACCAGGCATAGATCATGAAGCACTTTCCAATACTAAAAGGACATTATAAAGAAATTTAATTTTTTTCCTAGAATGAAAATGACATTTACATAAGCAAGTTAAAAAACGCACAATTCAGTAAAAATCCATTTTTCGCAATTTCTATCCATATCTGGTATTGTGTGCGAAGTCTTTCGCGTATCTCTGTATGGAACCTATAGAACTTATATACACTAGCTAATACACTCAAAATTTGATCAGTTAAAAAATACATGTCATAGAGGAAAACGCATTTTAAGTGCTCAGAAATTATAGATGTTAGTCAGCCCTTTAACAGAATTCTTTAGTATGTCTCTGTAAATGAACAACAAATGCTATGTACTCCATAATCAATAGAAAACATGCAGTGCACTTCAATGATTTTCTTATGTTTGAAGTATCATAACATCATGAAAATATTTCGCGAACGATTTTTCCGCAGATATCATAGTATAATTTTCACTCTTTATGTGTCCCTGTAAACGAATTACAAATGCTACTTATTCCATACTCCTGAAAAAAAAAATATTCATCTTAATAATCTCATTATGTTTGAAATATCGTAACTTCAATGAAATGCGCCGCAAACGATTTTTCCCCATAGACCGCAAGGTAATAGAATTCTTTTGTATGTTCCTGTAAAATAAATATAAATGCGACAAATTTTTCTTTTTCAATACCGAGCATTCTATAGTAAACCTCGATAACATATAGAGATTTCATGCCAATCCGAATATATTTACGAGAGTTGGAGCACGGACAGACAGACAGACGGCAGACTGAAAAACCGAAGTCATAAACACTTTTCAATTACGTTGGAAAGTATTAAAAAAGTTTCATTTTTGACAAGTTTACATTTATTTCCAAAACTATAGAAAACGACTTAAATTAAAATTTTCTTATTTTTTATGTTTCATAAAATGCGATTTTAAACATGATTATGTCGAGAATTCTGCTAAAATACGAATTCCATGGAGCTCTTCGTCCTCATCATGTATAGAAGAATCTTATTCATGAAGACATGAAAATGATTTTATAAATGTGTCAGAAATTACCCGGTTCACACAAAGAAAAAACTTTAAGAATTGCTCGGGTAGTTCAGGGCTCAAGCACCCACAAAATGTCAGGGCCGAAACTAGGGGGTACAGAAGGGCCATGTGCCCCGGGCGCCAGAGCGAAAGGAGAAGGGGGCGCCAGATGAAGATCTTGTTTGTCGTTTCATACAAAAATGTATATATATATGAAATTCAAAGAAACTCGCAAGCTAAAGTTAAACCCATGGGAGCGTTCTATTCCAATTTGTGATAGTGAAAGTAACTTTATATAAGAAAAGATCTGCAAACAAAATCGAAAAAGCAAACGCTAACCCGGTTAGAATTCAATCTCAGCTATTCTAAGCAAGAAAAAAAAAATCATTTAAAACTATTAATTTGCATGTGAGAAATTTTAAAAAGACTCTCTAGAAGTTTAATATTAGCGTTCCAATTTCTTCGCGTGATTAGTGTAGGCTCTTAATGCTCAAGCTAATGTTAATCCTATGGGAACGTTGTTTACATATTTCTTACTAGCATTTTAATTATTATTAAATAATTTAATTTTTTTTAAGGATTTTTTTTTTCTGCATAGGTTACTTGTGGTCGATAACTTTTATTGTGCGTGAGGAGGGGGGGAGGGGCGCCAAAATCCATGTTTGCCGCGGGCGCAAAAAGAGACTAGTTACGGCTGTGAGTCCAAAATATTATTTTATTTTAAGAAAGAGATGGAGAAGGAGATTAAAATGATAAAGAGAGAGAAAAAAAATCAAAAAAGAGATCATAAAATATATTCTTGTTTAACTGTCCACAGAATTGATTATGTCATTAATTTTTTTACATTGAATGTTTTATACAGGGTATATCAGGAATGATCGTTCAAATTTGGTGGGGAGATAGAAAATAGCAAAAGAAAACAATTTCACTGCAAAGTCACCTTGTTGAATGATGGCCGGTTGGACCTGTCAGAGAGCTTTAAGCGTGAGGAGAAATTGTAGATACACAGCGTCCTCAACAACTTCATGTGTTCGTTTGTGCCTCTCCACAAAATTTGAACGGTCATTTCTGATACACACTGTAGAAATTAAATTTAGAACCGATTAGCACGATTGGAAAAATTATCTTCACAAAGTATTGATCTATTAATATGTATCGGAACTAATTTAAAGATAGCATATCTAAATCAATAATTTCAATAACTATATAAGTTACATATTCAAAAGTTATCAGAAAGATTAAAAGACTTACCTACCAATCTAGCGGATTTATAAATACCATTACAGTAGAACCCCGGTTATCCGAAAATCGGCTTAACCGAAAGACCTTAAAATTCCTTAAAGTCCTTTTTAAATGGGAAAAATGTTATTGTCAACACTATTTTTACCAATGTAAAATGACAGCTTTCAACATAGTTTGATTTATGATTACTATTTTATTTGTAAGTTTTAGATCAAAACAATTCTGAATCATTTTTAATACATTGAAGAGTTGTTTTAATACTTATTAGCTTTAAAAATTAGAAGCAAAATAAGTAAAAATCAAATATTTGAAAGGTGTTACTGGATATTGGTAGAAATAGTGTTAAAAAAAGCATGTTCTTTATGAAATAAATAAACAGAGTCAACTTACTCATTTGGTCCATTGTATAATTTCGGGCACTTCATTAGATAGACGCGTACGACACTTCATTTTTTTTACAAAATATGTCGTGATTGTTATGCTGTTGCAGCGACTTGTAATTTTGGTTTGTCATTCAGGGTGCTTTGAATACGGTAAAGCAGCATTTTTATTGCAATGGTGTTCTAAATTACGATCAAAGCTTTTCATCAAACAAGTTTTCACCATAAGCCTCCCGGTTATTTGAAAATTCCTATGGAACCCGGTTATCCAAAATTTCCCATGGACCCGGTTATCCGAAATTTCCTATGGAACCCCGGTTAACCGAAAATGCTTTGGTCTCATGCTTTTCGGATAAGGGATAACCGGGGTTTTACTGTATTTCCGAATAGTAATTTCTGCTTTATTTAATATCTGAATGCCTGTTATTAAATAAACACTAAACTTGTGGCGTTACGATCTATTAAGGCTCCTGTCCCTGCCGGCGAAGGCACTCACGAGCTAATGCTATTCCTATGGGGAGGGATTTATCTAATATCTCGTTTGCATTTCGACATTTTTAAATAATTTTTTTTTCATTGGATAGCCGAGATCCGTCTCTACATCGCGCTTTTCTTACTTGTTTGATTTTGGGCATAGATATTTTTTAGAATGACACTTTCATTTTCAGGACCGGTTTTGAAAGTGAAAATAACTTTATAAAAAATATCTGCGCCCAAAATCGAAAAAGTAAAAAAGGTACGATGTAGAGACGAACATTGGCTATCCAATGCAAAAAAAAAAAAAAAAAAAAAGTCAAAATGCAAACGAAATATTAGATAAATCCCTACCCATAGGATTAGCATTAGCTCGTGAGTGTCTTCGCCGGCAGGGACAGGAGCCTTAAGGATCAGGACCTACAGTGCCTACTTCTGTTTTCCTGACAGTGAGCCTTGAGGTGCTGTAAAGCATATATCGCGATCAGGTGGTCAGCCTAATATGGAACCGTCAGTTTGTAGTTCCCGAGCTAGCTTGGTATAATAGCAATTTATATTGTTGTGGCTGTTTTTCTTTCTTAAAACTTCGGATACGAATAAGTAGGTGGAAAACTCTTCTGAATTATTTAAGTAAAATTGAATATTTCCGTGATGAAGTACAAATGCGCGTAGAAAATAACGATACAGGTCCAGAAGATTAAAACCAATGCACTGTAAAAAAAAAAAAAAAAACGACATTTTTACAGTACAAAGTACTGTTCATCTCGCGCACAAACTCGATCACAGTTGAATGTACTGTATCTTTCTTTGGTTTCCTGACTATTTAAACATGATAAATACAGTAGTTGCGTAAAATTAACAGTACAATGTACTGGCAATTTGGACGCCAGTAGTTTGTGCTGTGGTCCAAATGCGTCCAAAATTGCCAGTACATTGTACTGTTAATTTTACGCAACTACTGTATTTTTCATGTTTAAATAGTCAGGAAACCAAAGAAAGATACAGTACATTCAACTGTGATCGAGTTGTGCTGGCAAATTTACAGTGGTTTTTTTACAGTGCACCTGTAGCTTAAACCGAAACTTTAATGAAAAATCGAAAAGATGCATAGGTGTCTTGGGAGTGACCCCGCTGACACACAAAAATCAAATCTTGATCGTTACATCATCAAGAGCAGGCAAAGAGTGATAAAGTTCACATTTTTCATTCGTAAAGTTTTGGCGAGAGATAGATATTGGGTAAGACACAGATCTTTCCGAGGGATGACCCTTACACTGGAATACATGGGGCAGTTTAAATTTAGATGAAAAGCCTGATAGGTGATAATTATGCAAGCGTTAGTACGTGAGAAAGTAAGAAAGAATTTGAAGGCTGCCGATAGCATTGGAACGAGTGCGGTAAAATGAAAGGCGACATAAGTTTAAATGTACATCGGGATATTATTATGTTACTGCTGGTTTAACCAAAGTTTTGACTATCTCTTAGCAAAGCATCGAATAAAAAATCTGACAGAGAGAAATTGTATAGGCAGATGCAATGCGAAAAGAATCTATCTTTTGAAATGAAATGGCTGTGAATAATATTATTTTATTATTTTTTTTTCTTGGAGAAAAGAGCAGAGAGATTTATTTGGGAACGTTAAATTAATGCGTAAAAGGGAAGTAGATTAATTTAAAACCTAGAGATAAAAAAAAAAGAAATAGAACGGTGCATATTTATCTTGATAGTTAATACTAAATTTTATCTATATAGGGATCATATCAATTACCTATAAAGAATAACATATATGAGATATCAAACGGTATCACATATTTTACCGTTTGATATCACACTTGGTATTCGTTTTTCGACCCCGAAGGGATGAAAGGCTGAATTATTAAATGAAACGAATATTATTATTCGGAAATAGTAGTATTAACAATTCCGCTAAATTAAAAAAACTGGCTAAGAACTAAGGCCTTTAAGAACTGTTTTATATCCATAATATTTCACAAATCGTTAATATGATAATCAGTCATTCATTTTATAATAATAATAATAATAATAATAATAATAAAACTTAACAAAGGTTTTTGACCTTACAGAAAACAATTGACATGTAGCTTTGGAGATGACCGATTCACTTAAACAAACTGAACAAATAAACTCAAACCGAATCCAACAAAAATAAATAAATAAATAAAAATAAAATGAAATGAAAACATCCCAACAACTTTTATCTGACACTTGATCGGTGTAAGGCGGTCTTTTTTAGCAAGAAATGGCTGCTCGCACCATGACAGATGAAAGAAAAGCGCACATCCATACCTGATATGAAAGTGATATGGGCCATGCGTCTGAGAACCATTCACGTGCAGCAGACCGTGAAATTCGTTTTTGTAGTCGCACCCTCCCCCCCCCCCCCACCAAATTTCTTTAGCCTCCCCCTTGATATTAACCAGGTGAGGGGACTGTATCAGAAAACAACTCTGCCAGAAAGTAAAAGGTATAATGTTACCAAAGATGTAGGTTGTTAATACACAAACATATGTGTAGGAATATTATTATTATTATTTTTTATATTATTATTATTATCGGTATTCTTTATTTTGACTTATTATGTGTATATACATGTGTGTGTGCCTGTATGTGTATGTGAAGGTAATCGTCGGCACAAAAATAGACGGTACAAAAGTGTTGCTTTATATAAAAACAGTGATACTTATTTATTGATTATACATGATACATTTATTTATTGTTATGTAAGGCATTATTTTGGCAAGATAATTTCATTTTATTTTATATATATATATATCAATATAATGAAGCTTTTTGCAAATAATATAACTATTAAAGCAGAAGATAACCGACAAAATATAAATTAACCAACAATAAGAATTCTACAGAAACCTTAAGAATTCGTTTTGTATTTTTATTAAAAAGTATACTAACCGAAGTAATGTGTGATTTAAGTATTTTTACACTTTATATTGCGATTTTTTTTTTTTTTAATTTAGCAATAATTCATACTCTAAGTTTCAGTTTTTAAGTGCTATTAAAGTTTTTTTCGTAAAAAAGTATATATTAAGTAAAGTATTCTAAAATGAATATAACTAATTTCTTTGTAGAAAACTGAGGAAAACCCTTTTCATCTTACAGGAATTAAAAATTTTATTGCATCTTAAAACGAAACAACCTTTATCTACATTTGAGACATTCATAATCAGTGCCGAGATCGCTTACTGGAATAGTAATTCCCAAGTAAATTATTTATGCAATAAAGTCCCCTTATTGAAACAGCCATTTTGAAAAAATAAATTACTCTGTACTGTAAAATCATTTTATTGAAATAGCTTTTTGCCAAATAAATTATTTTTACAATCAAATCTTCTTATTGAATAACCATTTTTACAAAATGAAATATTTTTAAAGTCAATTTCGTATATCTCAATAGCCATTTCCCAAAATAAATTATTATTATTATTATTATGATTTTTTTTTTTTTTTTTACAGTCAAATCCGTCTACCGAATTATTAAAATACAGTCTTTTGCAAGAAAAGAAAAAGTTAAATCCGCTTGAGAATAATTATTTTGAAAAATAAACTATTTTTTAATGGTCGAATCGATTACTGATATAGTCAATTTTCCAAATAAATCACTTTTTACAATCAAATCTGCTTTTTGTAATAATTATTTTGCTAAATATAAACTATTCTCACAATCAAATTTGTCTGTTAAAATAGCCATTTTACATTTTTTTAAAATGTTAAATCCGCCATTTGACATATAACCTTTTATCAAATAAATTCTTTTTACAGTCGAATTCGCTTACTAAAACTATCTTTAAAAAAAAAAAAAAAAAAAAAAAAAAAAAATTGCTTATAAGAACAGCAATGTTACAGAACATTTTTTTTAAAAATTAGAAGCACATTAAATTTTTATTAATCACATTTTTCATGTTTTTTTTTTAAACCAATAAATAAATTTATAAATATATAAGATATTTTAAATGGTTCATTCCAAACATAGTTAATAAATAATAAATTATACAAAAAAAAAAAAATAAAAAAAAATAAAATAAAATTACAAGGCATTAAAATTCAGAATAGGATATTTGTTTATTTTGGGACAATGGAACAATGTAGATATCTTAATAGACCTTTTAGTTGCAGTGCAACTTACCCACAAGTGGCATGTAAGTCACTCCCATGCGTCTGTGTAAATCATTTTAATTATTTCACCTAACTAAAGAATATTCTAAATTTTTCCGTTTTTAATTTCACTATTTCCTCCTTCAAATATCATTATTATATTTCTCGTTTCAATAATCAACTCGAATTTATGCATCTTTATTTTCATTTTGGCGTTGCGCCAGTAAAGCTTTTCCCTACTCAAATACCTTTACAAAATTAATATAAAAAATAGATTTCGAAAGAGAAATAAAATATTAATATACGCATTTTAAATAAAATGAATGATTGGAATATTTTTTAATATAGGAAATAATTAACTAAACTAGGGTTCTAGGATACAGGATCTAGAATGTTAGACATGAAAATGTTATGGAATATTTTTAATGAAGCGCGTAAATTTAATTTTCGTAGATATACTTGGACACTCAATCGTCGTCTTACTAGCAAATGTTTTGTACATCATTAGGGGGGGGGGAGGGGGGAGATTTTACATATAAAATAAAATCAAAGTGTTTATCAACCTTAACTATCATATCAAACAGGTGCATAGATCAAATATCTCAATCAAGCAGTTTTCTTCTTCTTTTTTTTTTTTTTTCATCTTGTAATAATTTTTATTCAGGAACCCATCTTCTGTACATAATGCTTGGAAAATATTAAAAATCTGCCTCATCTGCAGATCTCATTAATACAGAAACTTTAATACACATTCTTTCTTCTTTGTAACAATTTTCATCAACAATCCATATTCTACAGGCAATGCTGGGAAACTACTACATATCTGCATCATCTTCAGATTTCATTAATACAGATAATTCGTATATATTATATTTTATAATTATTTCCATTCAGCATCCCATTTTACATCAGCATTTCTCTGCGTAATGCTAGAAAAACACTAAAAATCTGCCTCATCTGCAGATTATATTGATACTTCCAAACCGAATGTTTGCAAAAAATATACCCTTAAAATAAAAATAAAGTATTCACTAACCTTAGACCAGTGGTTCCCAATCTTTTATTGGCCGCTTCCCACCGAAGCATCTGTTAAATCGCGATTGCACCCCCCCCCCCCCTCTGCTCGCACACACTTTCTGTAACATATTTCTTATTACCGTATTTTATGGAAGAAACGCCGCACCCGTCGTAAACGCCGCACTCCTCAAATTGGCCTGAATAAGCTTAAAAATATCGTAATTGCCGCACCCGTTGTAAACGCCGCATCCATCGGAACGCTACTTTTGTCGACAGCGTCACATTGACCTAACTTTAATAAAAGTTTTCTGAGTAGTGTAGGATGCCTCGTTTTTAATATCTTAAGATGCCTGAAGTTTTATTTAAAATATTTAAATCCAATTTTAAATATTTTTATGAATTTTTAAATTAAGGAATCTCAGTTGGTATTTAAAAAAAAATCGTAAACGCTGCACTTGGAAAAAAAAAAAAAACTTTTAAACTTATAAACACCGCGGCGTTTCTTCCATAAAATACGGTATTTAAAAAATGATCTCTTTTCACCTGTAAAGAAGCCTGTGTGAGCCTTAACAATAACTATTCATTTCAAATTTCTTTAACTTATCAAAGAGATGGATTATGTGTCACATATGTGTTTTTAACATAATTCTGTAAATGAGGCTATACGTCATCACTTTTGTCGAAAAGAGTTTTGTTGTGCATTTGCAACTTACCTGAAAATTTAAGAAAAATAATATATGGTTCGCATTTTTATTTTCGCAGAATGCTTGAAGAGACTATCACATTTAGCATGAAAACTGATAACATTGACGCATTTTATAATTCTTAGTAACTAACTAAACGTTGAAGAAAATTTTTCTTTCTAATGATAAAAATGAACAAGAAGCATTTGAAGATTCTGACCTTTATCCATTTTAACCCTCCGCCTGCTAGACGGCTCCAATGGGACCTGGGCAGTAAAAACGGAATTAGGTCAAATACAGTAAAATCCAGCTGAATGTGATAAAATTAAGAAATTGGTTTGTAAACTCGTATTTTTATACCTAAATTCGTAAAAATCAAGCTTAAATATTTACTCATTTCCTTTTCTAATGCTATTTAAGATTTTTAAATTTTATAAAATTGGTAGTATCACGTTTAGCTACTTCAAATATATTTTAGCTTAACCTTTAAATGCGCGATTTTTTATTTCGCTTCGAAAAAATTATATATGATTCTCCGAAAGGTTTATTACACAGGAAAAAAAAACGAAAAAAAAATTCAGAGATACATTTTCCATATATTACGTCAATCTTTTCTTCTATTGCACATCTGCAATACAAGTAAAAACTACGTTCGTGTGGCTGTTTTACGAAAAAATATTGCAAATTAGTAAATATTTTAATAAGTATGTCTACAAATACCTTAATTTATATCATTATTTATTTTATAGAACTTAACCTTTAACCCTTTAATTCTCATTATAGAATACATTCTAGAAATTAAGTAGTTCAGAGAATCTGACTTTACACCAGAAAGTTTCAATGGTTAATTTCGCTTTATTTAAATACAGAATGTCTGTTATTAATTAAATTTCATTTTCTGGTGTGAATTAGGTATATACGAATAAAAAAAATATATTAAATTTGAAACACTGTTGTTTACATAAATGCAAAGCTGCGCATTAAAGTGTTAAATATGTTCAGGACAATAAAATTTATATATACCTTTAAGTAGTTTAAGTAAAAAAATTTTCACGTTACATTTAACATACAGCGAAGCAAATAGAAATACAAAAAGAAATAATCAAGACAGTTGACAAAAATTGTAAAATAGATGAGTAACCACAAAGATTATAATTTTAAATAAAAGGGGGGGGGGGGTATTAAAATATTTTAAATGATTATTCATATAATTATTCTGGTGTTAATTTCCTTTTAAGATTTTGATCCGAAGTTTTTAAAATTATAATTATTATTTTAATTTTGCATATATTACTTTTATTTTCCCTCTAAAGGATTACCTTTCCAAAAAACGCAACAGCGATTGGATTAGTTAAAATTGAAATTGCCCCCCTAAACTGTCAAATTCGCCACCGGCGGGGCGTACGCCCCACGTTGGGAACCACTGCCTTAGACTCTCAGTCTCGTTAATAAAATCTGTCAATAAGACGATTTTCTCATGCATTTTTTTTTATAAGCATTTTAAGTTCCTACTCCTGTTTTTTTAAACTAAAATTATGTATACTCATTCACTTCCTTGGACTCTTTGTAATAAGCCTGGATAAACAGCTGGTTATTTTCTACTTAGCTTAAAACTGCATAGGCTCATTTCAATAAGCCTGAAAAAAAAAAAACACCTCTCTGATTGAGAAATAAATAGCCATATTCCAATTAGCCTAAACTTGCTGTGGCTCTTTGCAATAAGCCTGAAAAATACCAGGCTGATTAGACAAAGAGAGGTGATTCTGCAATTAGCCTGGCTCTTTGCAAAAAGCCTAGACTTTTTGCAAAGAGCTGGATTTCTCAATTAGCTTATGAATAATAATTTAATTCTCACTTTATTAGTCATAGAATTAAAAATATTATTATTAAAAGTTTTTGAAATGCATAATTTCTTATTTCAAATGAAAATCAAATTTCAAAGTAATTGCTTAAAAGGCGCAAAGGCCAACATAGTGAAAAAGATTCCAAGCCGGGACATCAGTATAGCGCACTGACGTTCTACCGACTAAACCACTTGGAACGATACACAGCTCGGAAAATTTCTCACTATTATATGTTGGCAAGGCTACAAACGCAGCACAAGATGGAATATTTATCGTGAGCCACCAACCTGGGGCTAACACGAAACATAATTAAATCCAGCATCTATATAGAAACTATATTAATACGTGGAAATTATTCCAGAAAGAAACATTCGCCTTGGATACAATATTTCAAATGAAAATCAAATTTCAAAGTAATACAATCAAATTTCAAAGTAATTTAGTCGGTAGAACGTCAGTGCGCTATATTGGTGGCCCGGGTTCGAGTCCCGGCTTGGATTCTTTTTCACTATGTTGGCCTTTGCGCAATTTTAAGCAATTACTTTGAAATTTGATTTTCATTTGAAATATTGTATCCAAGGCGAATGTTTCTTTCTGGAATAATTTCCACGTATTAATATAGTTTCTATCGATGCTGGATTTAATTATTTTTCGTGTTAGCCCCAGGTCGGTGGCTCACGATAAATATTCCATCTTGTGCTACGTTTGTAGCCTTGCCAACATATAATAGTGAGAAATTTTCCGAGCTGTGTATCGTTCCAAGTGGTTTAGTCGGTAGAACGTCAGTGCGCTATACTGATGGCCCGGGTTCGAGTCCCGGCTTGGAATCTTTTCATTATGTTGGCCTTTGCGCCTTTTAAGCAATTACTTTGAAATTTGATTTTCATTTGAAATATTGTATCCAAGGCGAATGTTTCTTTCTGGAATAATTTCCACGTATTAATATAGTTTCTATCGATGCTGGATTTAATTATGTTTCGTGTTAGCCCCAGGTCGGTGGCTCACGATAAATATTCCATCTTGTGCTGCGTTTGTAGCCTTGCCAACATATAATAGTGAGAAATTTTCCGAGCTGTGCATCGTTCCAAGTGGTTTAGTCGGTTAGAATGTCAGTGAGGTATACTGATGGCCCGCGTTCGAGTCCCGGCTTGGAATCTTTTTCACTATGTTGGCCTTTGCGCCTTTTAAGCAATTACTTTGAAATTTGATTTTCATTTGAAATATTGTATCCAAGGCGAATGTTTCTTTCTGGAATAATTTCCACGTATTAATACGCATAATTTCTATTTAAAAAAAAACCCTCAATAAAGATAAACTTATTAAATTGAAAAATTTCATTAACTTTCTAAATAAGAATGAATAAATGAGTAGACCTGATAACTAAACCATTCTATAAACGAATAGTACAGATTTAATATTCTGTAATTTTCTTTAAACTAAACTACAGCTTTAATGATGATCTTTTCAAATAATACTTCAAATTATAATTTTAATAACATTTTTTTTCCACGTTGCAATGATGGAGATGTACCCAGTGAAAACCACTTTAACAGCTTGCTCATTTGTCCCTATTATATTGTCAGATTTTGGAGGGGAGATGTAGTATGATGTAAGAAAATACGTCCAGAGAAAGTAAAAGCTTTGATGGCATGGGGCGGCATGCGTCACACGCATCACCTGCAGATCTCTCTCTCTCGCTCTTTTTTCATAGATGTTGATTTTGATGCATTCACGCCTTTTAATATGATGCATTGGTAGGCGGGTGACTTCAAAGTTTTCTATGGCTCTTTTAAAGTTTTTTTTTTACTTTGTCATTTTTTACTTTCACGTTGCATTGTTGTCAAAGTCTGTTCTTCGTCACGGTTAAGTGTGCTGACATGCGGCTTTGCTTATTGCTGCAGATTTTCTGTTGCGGGTTGTCCTTTTTTTTTATGTTTTTAAACAGGAAATAAACATTGAAACAAAAGTTGTACAACAAAAATATTTCGCTGTTTTACTTTACTTATTTTTTTTAATGTTCTGTAGACTTTTTTGGAATGCATAAAAATAAAACTAATGCTACCATTCTTTATACAAAGCTGCAGTAAATTCCAATTCCTTATTGTAAGCTAGGTCTTATATATGAAAAATTATTATTAATACAAATATAAATAAGTTTATACAAATATAAAAAAGGGGTATTTAAGTATATTTAAAGGGACAAGTGGGAAATTAAATAAATATACTTTTGATTAAGTCTAAAATATCGTCAGTATTAATTCTATTTTTACATTAAACTAAAGAAATTAGTTTTTATACTGTCAAATGTTAAATCACAGTAACAATTTAAATTAGTGTCCCCGATGGGATACGTATTTCAGATGTACGTTTAAACGATATACGTATATACATATAATACGTTTCTATGAAATACCAATACCTTAAAATATACGTTTAAACGTATCCGGATACGTAATAAGGGTACATCAGTTAAACATATATTTAAGCATACGTATATTTAAAGTATACGTATATTTCAAGTATCGTATTTACTTTTAATAACAATGGGCCACGTCAGTCTTGCGTCACTGAATGAAGAATAAGCTGGAAATATGTTAGTGTTTTATTTTAAAACCGAAGTTATTACCGTGAACTGCACAAAGTACTTCGCAAATTTTTAATTTCAATTTATTTAGAATTGTTGTTCATCTCATGGTATTGAGATCAGATACCCCGTTATTTTTATATTTTGTGTATATAAGGTATACAAATTGTATTCGTTGTAAGTAACTAGCAAAATTAAACACTTTTTGAGCAAAGAATGAGAGTATAAATGTTTCAGATTTATTGTGAATGTTAGTTAGGCATGTTTTTTCTTTTTAATCTGTTAAAAATTCTTCATTCGTGTGTGTTACACTCAAGATTGCATCCGGGCGCAAATGTTATTTTTTCCATGGAACTAATGTTTTCTACTATGTTAATGTACATGTACAGTGCGGCGCAAAAGTTTAAGCACAACGCAAATATTTTAATAAAAATAAAATTATACAACGGAATGCTTTCAAATATCCACTGTAGGTGAATACTATGATCCTAAATATATATGTGAAGTTTCGAAAAAAATTCATCGTTACGAAAATCAGAAATTACAAGAAAACTGTTTTTGTGGTGTCGCAAAAGTTTATGCACAAATGAGATTTTTTGCAAATATCTCCTTAAACATGATAGGTGGAGGGTCGGCGAGACTTTTTTCCTAGAGTATAAGGTGTAGAGATCTCTGTACCAGTTATAACAAAATGTCGAAATCTTTGCCGCTCTCGCCTGATAAAGTTGTAGAAGTTTGGAAGCTGAAAGCTGAAAGTAAATCTTTTTTCCAAATTTAGCTTCTTTTAAATCAGTCTAAACGTGGTGTTTATGGTGTTTTGCAACGTGGAAAACAATTCAAAAATGTATATTGCTCAGAAATGTCAAGTAAAGCCACATTTTGTGAGGATAGAAGAATTAAAAGATTGGCTTTAACTAGATATTTGTCTCTTAATTACATAAAAAATCGACTTGGCTCAAAAATATTACATGGCGTCATATGCGGACAAATAACAGAATCAGGATTCATCGAAAAACAAAAATTATCTCGTAAGCGTTTTCTGAAACAGTGTCACAAACAAGCAAGACTTGAGTGGGCAAAACAGCACATGTATTATCGTGACGAATGGATTAGTGTTATTTTTTCTGATTAAAAAAAAAAATGGAATTTGGATGGTCCAAATGGCTTCTCATTCTTTTGGCGTGCCTTGTGGAAAGATCCGAAAAGCATATTCAGCAAGTAACAACAAGGTGATTCGCTCATCGTATGGGGCGCTTTTGGCTGTAATGTACAAACGTCTCTTTGCTTCCTAAAGGGCAGACAAAATTCACAAAAGTATCAGGAAACTCTGATGGAGCATTTGTGACCGTTTGGAGAACACCTAGGTGGTCCCAACAGGATTTTCAGCAAGACAACGCATCAATACACACTTCCCGTTTCACAAAGGAATGGCTTAGATCTCAGAATATCAGTGTGATGAACTGGCCAGCACTCAGCCCAGATCTCAATCCTATAGAGAACATCTGGAGAATCCTCTCACGTGACGGCTACAAGAATGAGGAGCAGTATTACCCAGTGCAAAAGCTCAAATCAGCGATCGAGGAAGCCTGGTACAAACTCGCACCCAAAACCTTCCATACTCTCGTGTTATCAATGGAAAATCGAGTATTCGATCTCATCAGGTGCACTGGAAGCACCATAGACTGCTAAAGGACTTTTGTGCCTTGTGAAATGCATATATTTCGTTTTTGTGCATAAACTTTTGCGACATCACAATTTTTATTTTTTTATAATTTATTATTTTCCTTACAATGAATTGTTCCAGAATTCGAAATATGAATTTGTAATCAAATTGTTTAGATACAGTAAAAATTTCAAAGCATTCCGATGTATATTTTTATTTTATAAAAATATTTAGCTTGTGCATAAACTTTTGCGCCGCACTGTATAATGATAATCCATTTTTTTAATCATGACACTCGTAGTATTTTTTATACAAAATGTTAGGGCATTATGTTTAAGATCGGTTAATATTGACAAATATCATTTTTTGTATGAAGTACCTGTAAATTTCGATTACTTATAAAGTGGCAAATAATTGACTTCCAGGTTTTAGAAAGCAATTTCACATGCTTAAAATGACTTGCCTTCTCTCTCCCTCTCTCTCTCTCTTTTTTTTTTTTTGAGTAAAACATATTTTCAAAATATTTTAAATTTAGAAAACAATATTCTTAAATACAATAAAAGTATGATTCAAAACTTCCCAGGAGTCCGAATGATCAATGTCACTATAAATTAAAAAGTAACTTTAAGTCTGTTCTATGGCCGCATGGAAAAATAATGTTTCGCGGTAAGGGCCCATGCCATAAATCAAAAGAAGCTAGGTGCTGTGCTACAGATCTGCGTAAGGTAGCTTTGAAACTACCCACTATGAATAGTAAAACATTTCATAATTAATAGCTTACTTTTTCGGGAAAACAACCACAATCTAAACTGAGGAAAAGTATTCAGATTTTTTTAATTATCTGCACAACAACCAGAAGGTAAGTAAACCGTAGGCCATCGTGTTTTTTTGAGAAAAGAATCGCGATGACCCCTGTAAACTGCGAGAATGCAGGACTCTAGATGATATTTCTCAATGTCTGTAATCCGCAGATGAGCATTAAAAAATCTATTTTCATGCACTGAACGAAAGGCGTTTAGATTTTTATACGTTTAACCGCTTGGGTAAGATCCATATACGATCTACCGTACATGCTGTTTTGCATAATACGTATAACCACCGTAGTCATATTATACGTATCAGAAATTCGTACCCCGTATAATACGTATTATACATATGCTCGTATAAACGTTTAATAGGGAGCACTAATTTAAATATCTAAGTCAAAAATAAGCGTTTTGCCTAGGGATAAACTATCACCAAATGTACCTTTTATTAGCTCTTTCAAAGGCAAGTAATTGTATTGCTGTAATGTTAAATTCACACCGGAAATTTTGAAAAAAAATATTTCAAAATAAGGAAAAGCAATTCTACAGCTTTTTTCCGCCAAAGTTGTAAAAGAAAAATTTAGTTAAAAGTTTCTGGTGCACGTCTTGATTAAAGTTAGGTGATATCCCACTGCCCCTCAAGGATTTAATATACACTGCTCAAAAAAATTAGAGGTGCAAGTAAAAAAGTGAAGAGAACAGTCCAAGACAGCCATGTATGAGCATAAAATGGATAGTACACGTGTATCAATGCGCAATACAGGAAAAAAGACGCAAAAAAATTGTAAGGGAGCTTTTATTCTTTGAAAAGATGAAAAGAACATAAAAAGATGGTTTAGGGCAACAATTTGGTTACACGTAAATGATAAAAAAAAAGTATTGTTTAGAAATGATGCAAGATTTTAATATGGCGTGTGGTCTCCTCGAACAGCTAAGACTGCTCCACACGTGTTTTCCATGGATGCGATGAGGTTATCGATAAGGCTTTAGGGAATACTGTTCCACTGCTCAAGAATTGCAATCTCCAATTCCCGGACAGACAAAAAGAGGCCTTGGCAATGCGTCGTCTGAGTATGTCCCAAACATGCTCGATCGGATTCAGATCAGGAGAGCATGCTGGTCATTCCGTACTCTGTATTGTTTCAGCTTCAAGCATGTTTTTCACAAGACGAACTGTATGTGGTCTGACATTATCATGCATGGAAAAAAAGAAATCACCAATTTCTGCGACATAAAATACGACAAGAGGTCTCAATATCTCGTCTGTATAACTTCGGACCGTCAAAGTACCATTCAGAATAATATACAGGCCCGTACGTCCACTTATGCTGATTCCAGTCCATAGTATCAACCACCTCCTCTGTAATGAGATCTTTCACGAACGAATGTGGGATTATTTTGAGTGCCCTTTTCTCTCCATGCCAAAACACAGCAGATGTCACATCCAGACTGAATCGGGACTCGTCTGTAAACAGAATTTGACTTCAACAACGTTGTCTCCAAACTTGATGTTCAGTTGCCCAACTTCTTTGGGCCGCACAGTTACTTGCGACCAACGGGATGCAGACCACTGAGTTACGTGCATAAAGACCACCCTGATGAAGCCTATTTCGGGCTGTTTTGCTAGACACCCTTCGTCCTGTGGCCAAGAACAACTGTGTTTGCAGCAGAGTAGCATTGACTGTTCCGTCTCGACGAGCTGTTAATAGGATATATCGGTCATTAGTTTCTGAGGTAACACATGGTCGACCTTGCCCTTGTCGATGTCTACCATTCCACGTGTCTTGGAATCGATTCCACAGCCTTGCATTGACACTTCTTGCGATCCCAACAGCGTCCGCTACACTTCGTTGTGCTTCCCCATATTTAACTATCCCGATAACACGCCAAGCCATGGATTCTGTTAAATCACATTGTTGTGACATTTTCAAGTCACCTTTTCTCAAAACACAAGCTGAGGAATTGAATGTTATAACTGAGACAGTGAAACAGACGTTGCTGCACTTATCTCCTTTTTCTAGTTTTTGACGTTATAAACTTTAATTTAATTGCATGTGAATTTTTTTTATCTGTTTTCTTTTACCCTTTACATTATAGATGTTTTATTTTACGTTACGTATCGGTGTAAATATTTGCGTAATTTTGTTAAAACCATGTGCCCCCCTTAATTGTTTTGAGCAGTGAAGTTTATTCTTATGTATTTTCGACCATCCAGTACAGTTGTCAGTCTGTTCTTCGTCACGGTAAAGTCTCCTGACATGCGACTTTTGCTTATTGCCGCAGATTCCTGTTACAGGTTGTCCTTTCTTTGGTGTTTTTTTTTTTTTTTTCAGTAAACAGAAAATACTTTTTTAAATAGCAACAGGACATCTCGAAACAAAATATTTTTACATTTTTTCATTGCGTTTTTGTTTTCTTGTGTGCGTGTGTGTATACCTTATCTTTCGGAGTGCAAGTATTAATTAATGCTATTGAAAATTTTAAGTAAAAAAAGCTATAGTAAGTTCTATTTTCTCATTGGATAAAGGTGCTGATCTCTTTTAAAATTAGTAACAAAAATTAACAATACTAACAAATATTTTTATTTATCTTTATTTAAACAAGTGGGAAAACTGAAGGCTTATGTTTATATTTTCGACGGAGATTACTTTCACATTAATCCTAATTTCAGATTAAATTAAGGATTTTTTTGTGAAAAATTTTTTAAAGCAACCTAACCTTAGAAAGTCATTTAAAGATGTATGTCACACATAGGTGTTTACCAAAGGATACATTGAAACTGGAGAGATCCACTTACATTTTGATTTTTAATATGTTTGATAGTTATTAACAAGCTCAAGAACACGTGTTTTGGTCTTTATAAGAATAAGTTTCGCATAAGGGCTTTACTCTTGCAAGTTGCAAAATTCCTTTTTTAAGAAAAAGAAGATTTCAGGTCTTTGCGTTTATATCACAAACGGATATATAATAATAATAATAATAATAATAATAATAATAATACTGTTTCTAATCAATGATTTTATGAGCCCAATATACCATTTGTAAAAATATGAATATTGTGTACATATTTAATAAATAATGCAACATGGAAAATGCAAAATAAACGCCTGTAGGCAGAGTTTCAGAAATTAAAATGACACGAATTCATTACAGCAGTCACGAATGTATTAAGGTAACACTTAACCACTGACCAGTCTAATATTTTTGAAAAACAAATTTTCAAAAAATGCCTTTTACTTTCTTCTATCTTCAATAGAAGAAAGTATTGTAATCGAAATTTTTTTCGACTTCCGGTTTTCGACGGATTTACACGTTTTAGGGGTCAGAGATCCCAAAAAACATGTTTATAGAAAATGTCTGTCTGTCTGTGTGTCCGTCTGTCCGTCTGTCCGTCCGTCCGTCTGTCCGTCTGTCCGTCCGTCCGTCTGTCCGTCTGTCCGTCTGTCTGTCGCCATTGTACCATCAAAAAGTGTATGAAGTTATGCATAGAATTGAACCAAATTTTTAGTTTAAGTTTTTGGCTATGGCAAGCAGATCCTCCCTGAATTTGGAAAAAAGTCGCCGGTAGGGGGCGCTATAATATCAATTTTTGTGCGATTTTGAATATTGTACCATCCAAAAGTGTATGAAGTTATGCATAGAATTGAACCAAATTTTTATATTAAGTTTTCGGATATGGGATGTAGGTCCTCCCTGAATTTGGAAAAAATTCGCCGGTAGGGGGCGCTGTAACAGCGATTTTTGTGCGATTTTGAATATTGTACCATCCAAAAGTGTATGAAGTTATGCATCGAATTGAACTAAATTTTTATTTTAAGTTTTCGGATATGGCAAGTAGGTCCTTCTTGCATTTGGAAAAAATTCGCCGGTAGGGGGCGCTGTAACCGCAATTTTTGTGCGATTTTGAATATTGTACCACCCAAAATTGCATGAAGTTATGCATAGAATTGAACCAAATTTTTATTTTAAGTTTTCGGATATGGCAAGCAGGTCCTCCCTGAATTTGGAAAAAATTCGCCGGTAGGGGGCGTTGTAATAGTAATTTTTGTGCGATTTTGAATATTGTACCATCCAAAAGTGTATGAAGTTACGTATAGAATTGAACCAAATTTTTACTTTAAGTTCTTGGCTATGGCAAGCAGGTCTTTCCTTAATTTGGAAAAAAATCGCCGGTAGTGGGCGCTGTAATAGCGTTTTTTGTGTTATTTTGAATATTGTACCATCGAAAAGTGTATGAAGTTATGCATAGAATTGAGCCAATTTTTTTGTGTTTGTTCTTGGTCATGGCACGAAGGTCCTCCCTGAATTTGGAAAAATTCCGCCTGAAGGGGGCGCTATAATTGCGATGTCTGTACCATTTTCATTATTGTACAATCGAAAAGTGTATGAAGTTATGCATACAATTGAACCTAATTTTTTGTGCATGTTTTTGGCTTTGGACAACAGGTTCTCCTTGAATTTGGAAATATTGCACAGTAAAGGGGTTCTGTGATAGCAATTTTTGTATACTTTTCCTGATTTTTTGTAGTTCTGTTGTCCATCGGCGGCTCGTGCAAAGGCGGGAACTCGCTTCCTGCTAAGCCGGCTATTTGCAAACATCTGATAACAACAGAATAAACAAAAACTATTAATTTTAGCAAATATCATGATATAGATTAACTCGTTTTTAGTTCGTTTTATTGACTGAAGCAGAAATTTAGGATGAAAATCAAAGTTGGTACAGTATTGAACTAATAATATTGAAATATCATGTGTAACTAGTTTTTGAAATATTAAGATGTATAAGATAGAAGAAAGTTTTGGGATTGGCACATCCAACTAGTTTTTTTTTTTTTTTGCAAAAATCGTATTTTCATGCTATTTTTAAATGAAATATATTTTAAAAAAATTATTGCAGATCAAAAATAAAGATTTTATATGTAAATATTAATGATTATGATTTTGATTATGATTATTAATAATTATGAGTAAAATTATGCCATTTATGAGCAAAATTGTCAACTAGATTGAAATATGCCGGATAAACAAAAACTTAAGTCTAGAAAATGCAATGCCCATACATACACGGGCAAATCACGCTGGGTGAAAATACGCTGCCCGTATGAGGTATGGGCAAAACTGTTAAGCGGTTAAAATGGTCCAACGATTTTAATAAATTCTGGCAATGCTGGTATAGTCAATTATGAATGTCATTCAAAGATGCTGAATCAGAATATTTTCTTTCGTGAACATGATGGAATGAGAGATTCAGGCGCATTTTCTGAACAGAATAATGCAGCAGCGCGCACAATTAGGGACTGACTTACAAAAATAAAGGATCTTGAGAAAACGCATTCATTGTGCAGTAAGGGGGAAATAGTAGTCTGTTTACATACTTGAAGTTTGGTAACGGGCATTCATTTCTAAGAAAAAAAATTAACTTAAAATTTGAAAATATTAAAACAAAGTAATATTTAACTGCTATTAATATTTGCATCATTAGTTGTTATTTCTAAGAACAATTTTTCTAAATAAACGGTTTGATAAAAAAAATCTGCCTCTGATGTCATAAGTTCATGGTGATTGCATCCAATACCTGGCACATTATAAAATGAATAATTTGTCTCCCCAGATCCTTAAATAGAATATACATTTTAAAAATTTAATCTATTGAGTCTTAAAAGAGACTGGAAGATTTTGTTTCGTCCGCCAATGAAAGTATGCATTGAGTTAAGCTATTAAAAAAATTTAAAAGAGTTGAAGTGCGTATTATATGTTTGTACACAAAGAAAACTAGTTGGATGTGCCAATCCCAAAACTTTCTTCTATCTTATACATCTTAATATTTCAAAACCTAGTTACACATGTTAATACTTCAATATTATTAGTTCAATACTATACCAACTTTGATTTTCATCTTAAATTTCTGCTCAAGTCAATTAAACGGACTAAAAACGAGTTAATCTATATCATGATATTTGTTAAAATTATTAATTTTTCCTTATTCTGTCGTTATCAGCTGTTTGCGAATAGCCGGCATAGCAGGAAGCGAGTCCCCGCCGCTGCATGAGCCGCCGATGCACAATAGAACTACGAAAAATCAAGAAAAGTATACAAAAATCGCTAATACGGAGCCCCTTTACCGCGCAGTATTTCCAAATTCAAGGAGAACTGTTGGCCAAAGCCAAAAACAAGCACAAACATTTTGGTTCAATTGTATGCATAATTTTATACGCTGTTCGATGGTACAATAATGAAAATGGCACAGAGATCGGAATTATAGCGGCCCCTTCTTTCGGAATTTTCTCAAGTTCAGGGAGGACTTGTTTGCCATAGCCAGAAACATGCACAAACTAGTTGGATGTGCCAATCCCAAAACTTTCTTCTATCTTATACATCTTACTATTTCAAAACCTAGTTACACATGTTAATACTTCAATATTATTAGTTTAATACTATACCAACTTTAATTTTCATCTTAAATTTCTGATCAAGTCAATTAAACGGACTAAAAACGAATTAATCTATATCATGATATTTGTTAAAATTATTAATTTTTCCTTATTCTGTTGTTATCAGCTAATTGCGAATAGCCGGCTTAGCAGGAAGCGAGTTCCCGCCGATGCACAATAGAACTACGAAAAATCAAGAAAAGTATACAAAAATCGCTAGCACGGAGCCCCCTTTACCGCGCAATATTTCCAAATTTATGGAGGACCTGTTGGCCAAAACCAAAAACAAGCACAAACATTTTGGTTCAATTGTATGCATAATTTTGTACGCTGCTCGATGGTACAATAATGAAAATGGCACAGAGATCGGAATTATAGCGCCCCCTTCTTTCGGAATTTTTTCAAGTTCAGGGAGGACTTGTTTGCCATAGCCAGAAACATGCCCCAAAAATTTGGTTCAATTATATGGATAACTTCATACACTTTTCGATGGTACAATTATGAAAATGGTACAGACATAGCAGATATAGTGCCCCCTACCGGCAGAATTTTTCCAAATTCAGGGAGGACCTTCGTGACATGACCAAAAATAAACACATAAAATTTGGTTCAATTCTATGCATAACTTCATACACTTTTCGAGGGTACAATATTCAAAATGGCACAAAAATTGTACAAAAATCGCTATTACAGCGCCCTCTACGAGCGATTTTTTTACAAATTAAGGGAGAACCTCCTTGCCATAGCCAAGAACTTAAAAAAATTTTTTGGTTCAATTCTATGCGTAACTTCATACACTTTTCGATGGTACAATATTCAAAATCGCACAAAAATCGCTATTACAGCGCCCCCTAAAGGCGAATTTTTTGCAAATTCAGGGAGGACCTGCTTGCCATATCCAAAAACTTAAAATAAAAATTTGGTTTAATTCTATGCATAACTTCATACACTTTTGGACGGTAAAATATTCAAAATCGCACAAAAATCGCTATTACAGCGCCCCCTACCAGCGATTTTTTTCCAAATTCAGGGAGGACCTGCTTGCCATAGCCAAAAAGTTAAAATAAAAATTTGGTTCAATTCTATGCATAACTTCATACACTTTTCGATGGTACAATATTAAAAATCGCACAAAAATCGCATTTACAGCGCCCCCTACCGGCGAATTTTTTCGAAATTCAGGGAGGACCTGCTTGTCATATCCAAAAACTTAAACTAAAAATTTGGTTCAATTCTATGCATAACTCCATACACTTTTGGATGGTACAATATTCAAAATCGCACAAAAATTGTTATATCAGCGCCCCCTACCGGCGAATTTTTTCCAAATTCCGGGAGGACCTGCTTGCCATAGCCTAAAACTTCTAATAAAATTTTGGTTTAATTCTATACATAACTTCATACACTTTTTGATGGTACAATGGCGACAGACAGACGGACAGACGGACAGACGGACACACAGACAGACAGACATTTTCTATAAACATGTTTTTTGGAATCTCTGACCCCTAAAACATGCAAATCCGTCGAAAACCGGAAGTCGAAAAAAATTTCGATTACAATACTTTCTTCTATTGAAGATAGAAGAAAGTAACAAGCACAAACATTTTGGTTCAATTGTATGCATAATTTTATAAGCTGTTCGATGGTACAATAATGAAAATGGCACAGAGATCGGAATTATAGCGCCCCCTTCTTTCGGAATTTTTTCAAGTTCAGGGAGGACTTGTTTGCCATAGACAGAAACATGCACAAAAAATTTGGTTCAATTATATGGATAACTTCATACACTTTTCGATCGTACAATAATGAAAATGGTACAGACATCGCAATTATAGTGCCCCCTTCCGGCAGAATTTTTCCAAATTCAGAGAGGACCTTCGTGACATGACCAAAAATAAACACATAAAATTTGGTTCAATTCTATGCATAACTTCATACACTTTTCGGCGGTACAATATTCAAAATGGCACAAAAATTGTACAAAAATCGCTATTACAGCGCCCTCTACAAGCGATTTTTTTACAAATTAAGGGACGACCTCCTTGCCATAGCCAATAATTTAATTTTTTTTTTTTTGGTTCAATTCTATGCATAACTTCATACACTTTTCGATGGTGCAATATTCAAAATCGCACAAAAATCGCTATTACAGCGCCCCCTAACGGCGAATTTTTTGCAAATTCATGGAGGACCTGCTTGCCATATCCAAAAACTTAAAATAAAAATTTGGTTTAATTCTATGCATAACTTCACACACTTTTGGACGGTACAATATTCAAAATCGCACAAAAATCGCTATTACAACGCCCCCTACCGGCGAATTCTTTCCAAATTCAGGGAGGACCTGCTTGCCATAGCCAAAAACTTAAAATAAAAATTTGGTTCAATTCTATGCATAACTCCATACACTTTTGGATGGTACAATATTCAAAATCGCACAAAAATTGTTATATCAGCGCCCCCTACCGGCGAATTTTTTCCAAATTCCGGGAGGACCTGCTTGCCATAGCCAAAAACTTATAATAAAATTTTGGTTTAATTCTATACATAACTTCATACACTTTTTGATGGTACAATGGCGACAGACAGACGGACAGACGGACAGACGGACAGACGGACGGACGGACAGACGGACAGACGGACACACAGACAGACAGACATTTTCTATAAACATGTTTTTTGGAATCTCTGACCCCTAAAACATGCAAATCCGTCGAAAACCGGAAGTCGAAAAAAATTTCGATTACAATACTTTCTTCTATTGAAGATAGAAGAAAGTAAAAATTTGGTTCAATTATATGGATAACTTCATACACTTTTCGATGGTACAATAAAGAAAATGGTACAGACGTCGCAATTATAGTGCCCCCTTCCGGCAGAATTTTTCCAAATTCAGGGAGGACCTTCGTGACATGACCAAAAATAAACACATAAAATTTGGTTCAATTCTATGCATAACTTCATACACTTTTCGGCGGTACAATATTCAAAATGGCACAAAAATTGTACAAAAATCGCTATTACAGCGCCCTCTACGAGCGATTTTTTTACAAATTAAGGGAGGACCTCCTTGCCATAGCAAAGAACTTAAAATTTTTTTTTGGTTCAATTCTATGCATAACTTCATACACTTTTCGATGGTGCAATATTCAAAATCGCACAAAAATCGCTATTACAGCGACCCCTAACGGCGAATTTTTTCCAAATTCAGGGAGGACCTGCTTGCCATAGCCAAAAACTTAAAATAAAAATTTGGTTTAATTCTATGCATAACTTCATACGCTTTTGGACGGTACAATATTCAAAATCGCACAAAAATCGCTATTACAGCGCCCCCTACCGGCGAATTTTTTCCAAATTCAGGTAGGACCTGCTTGCCATAGCCAAAAACTTAAAATAAAAATTTGGTTCAATTCTATGCTTAACTTCATACACTTTTCGATGGTACAATATTCAAAATCGCACAAAAAACGCTTTTACAGCGCCCCCTACCGGCGAATTTTTTCCAAATTCACGGAGGACCTGCTTGTCATATCCAAAAACTTAAACTAAAAATTTAGTTCAATTCTATGCATAACTCCATACACTTTTGGATGGTACAATATTCAAAATCGCACAAAAATTGTTATATCAGCGCCCCCTACCGGCGAATTTTTTCCAAATTCCGGGAGGACCTGCTTGCCATAGCCAAAAACTTATAATAAAATTTTGGTTTAATTCTATACATAACATCATACACTTTTTGATGGTACAATGGCGACAGACAGACGGACAGACGGACACACAGACAGACAGACATTTTCTATAAACATGTTTTTTGGAATCTCTGACCCCTAAAACATGCAAATCCGTCGAAAACCGGAAGTCGAAAAAAATTTCGATTACAATACTTTCTTCTATTGAAGATAGAAGAAAGTAAAAATCCCAAAATTATGCACACAAATATGTGAATTTATCACATTATATAACAATAGTAATTTGTTCCGTAAAAAAATTGTTGTTATTCCAAATTAAATTTTAAACATACATAATTTAAATTTTATTTATTTAGTTCAGTTAATTTATTCTTCTTCGTTTTGTTTTTAGTCAATGTATAATTTGGTGAAATGTGATGTCCACCGAGACTTTGTGATATTTCCTTTTTCCTTTAAGGCTATTTTAATTGCCGATAAGCATACTAATAATCACAAAGAAAAACATCCAGGAATAAAAAGAAAATATTATTATTACCATTGTTATTCAATTAAAAAATTATTATAAATCCACACAACTTCGATCATCCAGCATCGGCAAATGAGCATACTAGGGAGTTTATTAAAAAAGGGCTTATCCCTCTCAAGTGGTCTGTAGGCGGTGGCTTACAATAGACTAAATAGTACATAGGTAAAATAGACCAAAAATTGACTAAAATGCAACAACTGATGGCCATTCGCGAAAATTTGGGAAAAACTTCTTAGTGCCACTAGAAATAAAGATCCGATGAGTTTGCAAAAAATAAAGTTGCTTTACCCTGTTTTTTAAATTTTGGTGGTGGTGGTGGAGGGGGGGGGGGGGGGGGGGCAGGGGGGTAATTTTTACTCCTGCAGGGAGTAAATATCAAAATTTTTTAAGTAGGTCAAGTAGGATATTGTTTCTTATGAATTTTTTAACTCTGAATCGAATGACACCATCCGCAAGTAGATACGATAATGTTTTGCAAAGTTACGGCAGGTTTTATGAATACAAAATCGACAATTGTACTTTATGCATGTAAAATAGTTTTTTACAGTAACAACTGGTGATATTCAGAAAAATTTGGGAATAACATCGTTTTGGCACTGGAAATGAAGATCCGATGAGGCTCGGAAAAATAAAGTTTTTTTACCGTGTTTTGGAGGGGAAGGGGAGGGGATAGCAAAGGAGAAATTTTAAGTCGGGGAGAATTCAATTTTTTAAAATTAGGTCAAGTCTGATATAGTTTTTAATGTGCTTTTTAATTCTAAATCGAATAAAACCCTTCGCAAGTAGATACGATTACTCGTTACAAAGTTAACTGGGTTTTACAAAGTTGTGAATGGGTTTTATGAATACAAAATTAAGAATGCACAGATTTTGACAACTTTAATGACCTTGAAGAACAGTCAGACGATATTTTGGTTATTGCAATTTTGAGGACATTTAATGTGAGATGATTTGATATTACACTGTAAAAAAAAAATCTGTAGTTTTTGCAGAAAAAAACTGTATTTTTTACAGAAAAATATTGTTTTAAAGAAAAACAGTTTTTTTTTCTGTCAAAGTGTGGATTTTGTAATTTTCACAGAAAAAAACTATATATTTTTTGAAGAACTGTTTTAATTTTGAGAAAACTGTTTTAATGAAAAATTACAGATATTTTCTGTAAATTAAACGGTTTTCCACTGGCGCCAGAATTGACAGTTTTTTCCTGTCAATTTTATAATTTTTTTTCTTTACACTGTTATAAAGAACATGTGATGAACATAAAATAAAGGTAACAAAGCTCTGCTCAGTAATAAAGTATAATTTTGGACTTTGTAATCATAAGAACTACCATAACTTTGTAATGAATAATCGTATCGACTTGCAGATAATGTCATTCTATTCAGAATTAAAAAATACATAACAAACGATACCCCGCTTGACGTAATTGAAAAAAATTGAATTCACCCCCAACCGAGTTAGAATGCCCCCCTTTGCCCCCCCCCCCCCCAAACACGGTAAAACAGCTGTATTTTTTGGGAACGCATCGGATCTTCATTTCTAGTGCCAAAGCGATGTTCTACCTGAGATTTGCGTGAATTGCCATCAGTTGTTGCTGTAAAAATCTATTTTATCTGCATAAAGTATAATTTTCGACTTTGTATTAATAAAAACTGTCGTAAGGTTGTAAAAAGAATGATCGTATCGACTAGCAGATGGTGTCATTCGATTCAGAATTAAGAAATACATAAGAAACGATACCTTACTTGACATACTTAAAAAAATTTGAATTTTCCTCCCTCCTTGAGTTAAAATGCCCTCTCCTTTTGTCCCCCAAAACATGGCAAAAAACTTCACTCTTTATTGATTCCCCGGATTTTTATTTCTAGTGTCAAAACGAAGTTCTTCCGAAATTTTGGTGAATGGCCATGAGTTGTTGAAAAAAAAAAAAAAAAAAAAAATCAAGGCTTATTTTACCTTTGTATGCGAATGATATTAATTCTTTATACATAAAATTGAGAGTAAAAAAATCGAGTTAATTTTGAAAAACATAAAATCATTAATATGTCACTAACTCTTAACAAAAGTAAAATAAAAATAAAAATAAAGATATTAATAACAAAATGAACCATTCGTAATAGAACTATTCATGACATATTCATATGACTTTTAAAAACATAAACCACTTTTGACTTTCTTTTAATTTTGATAAAATAAATATGATTTACTATATTTCAGCAACATACTTAATTTTATATTGATTCGAATTTTTTTGCGTAAGTTCAGTTATGGATAATTTAGTGCAAAGAATGGCGTATAATTTTAAGGTAGCACACTAATGAAAAGCAATGCAACATTAATTAAATTTGAAAGTAAGCATAATATCATTAAAGTGGACTTCAGAAATAACCGCCCATAGATGACAGTGCATTTGAAGCTAAAAACATAAAATAGCCTCCTATAGACAGCAATATAGGTGAATCCTTTTGATTAATACTGCAGAAAATAATTATTTTATAAATATTACAAATATTATTTTCAATCTCAAATGTCCTGTAATTGGTCTTAAAAATATGTTTTAAATTTGTGTTAAATTTGACCCGCTGATTTGATTTTCACTGACGATGCCTATAAGTATACCATTAAAATAACTTATAATAAAATTCATTCAATGCATCGATTAGTTGTAATACAGTTTGAGTTATAGATACATTTTTTTTTATCTTGTTCCAAAAGCATTATTGGTTACACAAAACAAAAGCATTTTTAAAAGGATGATTTATTTTGCCTTTGCATCATTTCAGCTTTCTTGGGGTTGTGGGGGGGGGGGATTTTCAATTCGGAAATATTTCTATATTTATATTGTAAGAACATTATATTTGTACATTTCCTAATTCTACAAAATACTAAGAAAAAGATTTAAAACAAAAGATTTGAGTGAGGGTATAAATATTGCACAAAATCCCTATATAAATTCAAATTTAATTAATCCTTCTAAATCCTCCAATCTTTCTAAAATTTATTAAATGATTATGTAAATCTTCTAATGTAGTTTAAACAATTCACGAAAAATGTTTTAGAAGATAAAATTTTCATGAATTCATAATTCAGTACATAAAGGGTTAAATAGACATAACAAAACTAATTAATTCTATTTAATAGGAAATGTTCGCATCTTGAAATCATAATGGCTACAAATATCATTATAAAATTATTTATTGTTTTTCTCATATAAAATACATGTACGAGAAAAGAAAGAAACTTTAAAACATTCATTAAGCGACGTAGCTGTATGTCAAAATAATAATAATAAAAGAAAAAAAACAGCGTTTAAAAACACCCCAAAAAAGCCATGTAATTAATATAAAAACGTAAATGGTTTAAGGAGTTATATTTCTCTAAATTAGGTATTTAGAGCAATTTTTTTAAACTTATTGTAATTTCAATTGAGTTTATTTCTCTTTTTGAAAACTTTCTCCATGAAAGAAAGAAAAAAAAAAAATACAAAATATATTTTAAAAAGCAATGTGAAAAATGCTTCACAGTTAAGGCATTATACAAAAAAGATAATACACAAAATGATTAAAAGAGTAATAATTTTTAAATCCACTTGCAAACTACGTATTATTGATTATATTTAGAGATGCTTAAATAGGCAGACGGAAAAATTTTAGCCTTAGGATGCGTCCATAATTTTTGATATATTTAATAATAATAATAAAAAAAAGATAAATAAATTTTGAATATTTAATATGTGATTTATAACATTGCTAAATATTGCTTACACTATTAAATATTCAATAATTTCAAAGCGTAATATCACTGCTGAAAATCAATTGAAAAATTAATTAAAAATTAAATAAATTTTGTTTTGTATAAAACAGATATAGTTGTGTAATGTGTATCACGGCCGTTTCGTGGAGTGCGTCTATGTACTTTTTTTAAAGTTAAAGAAAGTTTCAATTTCTTAACGAAATTTCTATGTAAAATAATTAATGAAAATCCATTAGATCTTACGCTTTCTAAAATAAGGTTAAAAGATTTATAGTTTTGAGACCTTTTGTAAAAATTCCCTGTTAAAGCATCTCTGAACATATGTCACTACTTTCTATAAATACATACTGTTACTCCCCCTCCCCCCTCAAACAAAAATCACTTTCCTGTGATACTTTATACGGCGTTCCCTCAGATACTATTTTTAAAATTCAAGGGCACGTTCTAGTCTACTAACCGATATACGGAAAAAAGAATTCCTTTCATGTCTCCCATAATGCGCGTACGTAAAAAAGTAGTCTTCTGATCGCGTAATAAAAGAAGTGATAAAGACGGATTATGTAGAATGGAGGTTCAGGTATGCAGAGAAAGTTGCTTTTGGGGTGAGTTACTGTCGCGCGTTTTCTATATCGAGGAAATATTGAGGGGACATAGGGGATTCTTTAAAGAGAGAGAAAAAATTTTATAGCTGGTGAGGTGAAAAGTGAGTTATCATTCGATTTGTCTACTCATGTTTCACAATAGGAAATCTTATATTGTCTTATTTTTTGCACTTTCGAACATAGTTAAAAGATGTTTGTAATTTCGTTTGGTCTGTCTGTCCGTCTTACTGTCTATTTACACAATGAATTTCGTAAATATGCTTGGAAAGTCATGGAATTTATATATGAGAAACTCACAAACATAGTAGACCAAGTCCATTTTGAAAAAAAAAAAAAAAAATAGATAATACATTTAGAAGGTACATAAAATTTGTTTTATCCACTCCTTCAGTGAACCAAGTCTGTAAACAGATGCCATACACGAGAAAGTATGTGAAAACAGATTTGGTTCCCTGTGGGAGTATATGAAACAGATTTTTTAAATGGATTTTGTTTCTAAATGGACTATCTCATTTCTTTTTTTCAAAATGGGCGTGGTCTACAATGGTTGTGAGCCCCTCATATGTTATTGAGATTCACTACAGCAGATTCTCCATAGAAAATGTGTGTAGCATTTACCGTTCGTTTATAAGGACAGATAATGGTCTACAAGAGATGTTTCTTGCGATACTTCATAGTCTTCATATACGGAGTTCCCTCAATTACTATATTAAAATTCAAGGGCACGTTCTATTCTACTGACCGATATAGAGCAGAAAGAATTTCTTCCATGTCTCTCATAATACGCATATGTAAAAAATTAGTCTTCTGATCGCATAATAAAAATAAATAAAGACGGATTATGTAGAATAAGGTTAAGGTATGCAGCAAAAGTTGCTTTTGGGGTGAGTTACTGTCGCACGTTTTCTATATCGAGGAAATATTGAAGGGACATAGGGGATTTTTTAGAGAAAAAAAATGTATTAGCTCGTGAGATGAAAGTGTATTATCATTCGATTTGTCTATTCATGTTTTATAGTAGGTAAATCTATATTGTCTTATTTTTTGCACTTTCGAATCGAACATAGTTAAAAGATGTTTGTGATTTCGGTTAGTCTGTCCGTCCGTCTTACTGTCTTGTTTACACACTAACTTTCGTAAATATGCTTCGAAAGACATGAAATTTATGTATGTTATTGAAATTCACTGCAGTAGTTTCCCCATAGAAAATGGTGTGTGTAGCTTTTATCGTTCGTTTAAAAGGATAGGCAAGGATCTACAGAAGATGTTTATTGCGATACTTTATACGGAGTTCCCTCAATTACTATATTTAAAACGCAAGGGCACATTCTATTATACTGACTGATATAGAGCAGAAAGAATTCCTTTTATGTCTTTCATAATACGTATACGTAAAAAATAGTCTTCTGATCGCATAATTAAAGTAATAAAGACGGATTATGTCGAATAAGGTTCAGATATGCAACGAAAGTTGCTTTTTGGGTGAAGTGCTATCGTCCATGTTATATACCAAGAAAAAATTGAAGGGATCATTCGGCATGAATTAGAAAAATAACAGCTAGTGCGGTAAAACGTGAGTTATCACTCAATTTTCCTGATCATGTTTATTTTAAGAATTTCTATAATGGTTTATTTTTCTTAAATATTTTTCAACAGTTGAAAACTGTTTATGATTTCATTTTGTCTGTCTGTAATTATATTTGGAAAGCCCAGAATTTTCTTATGTTATTGTGATTTACTCCCTTTTGAAAATGGAGTACATAACATTTATTTTTAGTTCACGGGCACACATTAAAGAATTCGGTTACAATATTGGGATATATAGTCTGCTGGTGACCTTTCCTCTAATGCTTTATGTGTAGTTTCCTCAGATATTTTTTAAATTCAAGGGAACGTTCTGATGTTTAGTCTATTAAACTGTATATGGAAAAATAATCTTCTTATGTCTCTCATAATGCGTATGCGCTTTAAACCAGTATTTTGATCACGTAATAATAATAATAAAAAAAAATGATAACATCTTATTATGTAGAATATGGTTCAGACATGCAGCGGAAGTTGCTTTTGACGTGAAGTGCTGTAAGCGCGTCTTCTATACTAAAAAGCTATTGAGAGGGTCATTGAAGATGTCTTACAGAAAAAAAATGTTACGGCTATTAACATGAAAAGATAATTACAATTCGACTTGCCTAACATTAACAATGTGTATTTTCCTTTTCTTTATTTCTTTTTTTCATTATATCTAGTTCACATTTACGTGCCTTATATACATATATATATATATATATATATATATATATATATATGTGTGTGTGTGTGTGCATTTTTTTTATATTATCTATCTTTGTCTATTTTTTGGGTTAAAAATCAAAATCAAAAGGTTATGTCATGAAAGAGTTTTAAACTGGTAGAATTAATTAGCAAATGCAGTTAGCAAAATAATTAAATATATTTTCATTGAAGAAATATTTATATCAACACATTTTAAAACGATAATAAAAAACATATTTTTTTATTCTGTTATTATAAATAATAGACAACGTTTTGATTCAATTTTTGAATAAAAATCAACCCTAAAACTTTGTATTAAGTAAGTTCTAAAACTAGATGTTAAGGAAATGATACATATGCTAAAGTTGGAAGTATTATTTTAAGTATAGCAATGTATAATTAAATTAAGGATGACGGAAATGAAATATAGGAAAAAGTATTCACAATAATATGAAATTAAATAGGATATTTTATTTCACGTTCATTGATATTTCAAGAAGCCACTGTAATTAAATTAAGAATAACGGAAATAAAGTACATGAAATATTATTTACAATGATATGAAATTTAATAATTTTTCTACCTTTCATGTTCATTACTAATTAAAGAAGTCACTATAATTAAATTAAAGATAACTGAAATAAAATATATGAAAACTTATTCACAATAATATGAAATTATATAAATTTATTGCCTTTCATGTTCATTAATATTTCAAGAAGTCACTGTAATTAAATTAAGGATAACTGAAATAAAATATCCGAAAAATTATTAACAATAATATGAAATTAAATAAGTTGTTTGCCTTTCATGTTCATTAATATTTCAATAAATCACTGTAATTGAATTAAGGATAACTGAAACAAAATATCCGAAAAATTATTAACAATAATATGAAATTAAATAAGTAGTTTGCCTTTCATGTTCATTAATATTTCAAGAAGTCACTGTAATTAAATTAAGGATAACTAAAATAATATGTATGAAAAATTATTCACAAAAATATGAAATTAAATAAGGTGTTTGTATTTCATGTTCATATTTCTTTGAAAAGAAATGTTTTATTATAAAGTAAAGAATGTGTATAAAATTCTGTTTTTTTCCTCCCTTTACTTGTTGTCGGAAACTGTTAGAGACAACAGATGTAAGTATGCTTATATTTCATTAACTACAATTAAAAAAAAATATTTTCTACGGTTGCAAAAAAAAAAAAAAAAAAAAAAAAAAAACTTTCAGAATAGTTACGTTAATTTAAGAAAGATTTTCTGAAATGAGTCTTGATTTCTGCAGGATTTTGCAGCCATATATTAAAACGGAGAAAATAAATATCACTAAAAGTGTTACAAGTGTACTACATTGTGCATGAAAATAATTAAAGATGATAATTTTATTAACAACGCCATTTTAAAATGGGACGGACGATGCTGGAAACTTGAAAAGCATGCGAATAAAGAAAATGGTACCTGAACAAATTTTCCTTAAAAGGTAAAAAAAGTATCGACATATATTTTTTGGTAACAGATGGCCTTTAGATATAGTTATAAAATCACTTGCTCTTATAAAGTTATATATTCTTATATAAGTCTTATATTAGTTATAAAATCAATTCTCTCTGTAGTTGGTTGTGCATTTTCTGTATTCATATGAGCATTTGGATACTGTAAAAAATTACAGTAAATTCTCCAAATATAGCCATAATGTTTACGAAAATTAAATGTTACTTCTTTGTTAAGCGGAATTAGGAAATCTTTCTAATGTGTTCGAAAACTGTTTAATGCTTATTTATAAACTACACATAAAATTTAAGTTCAAATGAATAAAGTTTACACACTATAAAACATTTTACACTACTCAGTTATTTTTATTTAATAATTTTTGTTAATTTTGTAGTAATCGTCCATCTTATGAATAATACTTTCTGTCAAAGTTTTTAAATTGAGCTCATTATTTAACATAAAAGGCAAAAAACTGTGAGTTCTCTACTAAATTTTCTTCAAAATCAGGCATAATTTACTGCATTAAATTAAATTGAAATTAATTTAGGATGTATGCTTACATTGCTCAAACGAGCTCAAGATGCTTGTTTTATGAGATGTTGAGAATTTTTTGCACCAAATTGTATTTTGGTTGCATTCAGTGTAAAAAGTATACACAACATAAAAGACATTTATTCTCTTATTAATGTAGAAAAACTTTAATACTTTTAGCAAAGAGATAAAATGCTTAAGTGAACGGTAATCACCTTTTCTGTTTATTGGCAAAATATTTCAAACTATATATTTAACTGGGCCATTTACTCATTTAAAGGCTTTTACCCATTGCCCCCTTACTTAGTATTTTCTTTCTTTTCCATCTTACTTTTTTTTCGCAGCATTTAATGTCTAAAGGAGCGTAAGCTTTTTGCGAGTGTCCATAACAAGCAACGTTTATCTAAGACTCTCAAACTGTCGCGCAAATAAAATTTATACTTTTTTTTTTCTTTCGAACCATTCGAAGCTTCGTCCCAGAAAATAAAAAAAATTATATCTCCTTTCCACTCATTTCACCGGGGAACTCTGGCCATAAATATCTGTGTGTAATGTTCTTTGGTGAAAATATATAAATATAAAATAAATAAAGAGCAGAAGAAAATCGTTGTAGTTTGTAAAAGAGGCCTTCTGTGTGGGCCTGAAAGTTAAGATAGCTGGGTAATCTCGACTGGCCACTTGAAATCGTAAGTTGTGCAACGCTACTGCTTATCCCCCCCCCCCTTTTTTTTTCTGAAAAAAGAGAAATTTTTTGGCGCTGTGGGGAATGGGGTTGTTGGAGTAATGATGTCCAGTTTGCCAAGTCTTGACCTTATCGCCAAGCCCATGAATGTTTGTTTTGTATTTTGCTTATATATTAATTTAATTTAGAAAAGTGATTTTACGCCTTGCTGATTATATTCTGAATTTGAAGTAGGCTCACATGTAACAAAAAGAAATTTCATAGAGTGTACTTTGTTTTAGGAAATATTTGATATTTTAGTGCCTTACGCATTTTAAAGTCTTGGGATTTTAGTGTCTTATTTATAGATTTCAGGAAGAATATTTGTTAACAAATTCGAATTTTGTGTGCATGTTGTAAATTATCGTTTATGTAGATATAAAATTTTCTTTGAAAAAGTATGAAAACAGTAAAATAAAAAATGGAATTTTTTTACAAATTTCACTTTCAAAAATTAGTAATTTGTAGAATGGTTGTTGGTTTTTATCACTGATTATTTCAACTTTAATGTCATTAAGCTTACTAAATTTTGAATGACAGAAGTTAAAATTTCTACAATTCAAAGGGCATTCTAATTTTTATGAGCAGTTTCTTAATTTGTGGATTTATGTTGTCTCTCGGTCCTTTAAAACGCGAGTAGTATGTTTGAGATCACTATGTTGTTGAAAAGTGTACGATCTCCCAAATGCCAATACTCTTTGACATAGATGAATTTTTCAACATATTTAATATATATTTACTTATTCACTATTGACACGGTTGATGCTAAATTGCTTGAAAAGAAAAGATAATTTTTTTTTGGCGCGGTGGAGCATGAACCTGCTAAAGTAATGTCATCTAGTTTGCTAACTTTTGGCGTTGTTGCCAAGGCCACGATGATTATACTTTCTGTTTATTTATCAATTTTTATTTAAAGTAATTTTACGCTTTGTTGAATAGATCCCTAACTAAAAGAAGGCTTCAACGGAAAAATTTCATATATGTACATTTTTTAGGATACATGGGATGTTTTACTATCGAAGGCATGTGGATTTTTAAATGGAAGTTTTACGAAGAATTTGATATAAAATCTGTTAACAGAAAAAACAGATCTGCGTAAAATCGGTTATTGGATATCTGCACTTAAACATCTGCGAATAATGTTCCTTTGTGAAATTATACACATAAGTAAAGAGTAAAAGAAAATCTTTGTAGATTCTAAAAGAGGCTTTTTCTGTAAACCAAAAGAACTGTAAATACTATAGGATGCATAGGAAAGTCTCTTTATACTGAAATAACTTTTGAACGGGTAAAACGTGGGCAAAGTTGTGGAACAAGTGTATATACCTATAGAAAAAAGACTATGCTCTACCTGAAGAGAGTTTCTGAAGCACCCCCTATTGGCATAATTTCGAAGTTTTGAAATTTCGAAAACTATGAGAAACAGCGAAAAAAAAAAAAAATCAAAATTGTTCGGCAATTATGCAACAAGTATGCAGTATTAAAATTGAAACACTTTGAATGGACAATTTATCAAACAAATGTTAGAGTAGAAATACAAAATGAAATGAGATTTCGGTTTATAAAAATATTAACTAGAACTTTAGGTTCGTGTAGAAGATGCCTTCAGGCAGGAGGAGTACTGTTTCAAACAACTCTTAACGCTTAATTAGCAAAGACTTATTGCCACAACAGCATCCTTGCAAAAACTACGAAATTCAATCCATGAAAGTGTTTGAGCATATGCATAATATATCGCTAAAATATAATAACAACTTTGAAAAATACAACGACTTCATAGCTAAAAAACTTCGTTTTGTAAAACCATGCAATTGAGATGCATTAATTATCATTTTGCTCAAGTAACAAAGGTTTGAAAGTAATTTTGTTGTAAAACGGTAGAATGATTAATAGCAGTAATACCTAAAGCTATTAAAGTTTATTTACAAGCATGTAACGGTTTACCTGGATAATATTATACCAATGATTTTTCAGAAGCTAGAGCGGCATGCAGGAGAACGTAGTATTGTTAACTTACAGATATGCAGTTAATACATTTTAAAGTTTTTAAGAATCCCATTTTAATTATGTAATTCAAAATTGGTAATTTTTCAATGTTAATGGTATTCTATCCAATGATAGTCCAAGAGCCGACAGCACAAAAACCTGTGTTATCAAGCACAAGAAAAAAACCTTTATTTTATGGAAGAGTAGAAGTAGGGGAATCAAATGATCCATGTCTGCTGGAAGTGAAGTGGTGTATAAGCCAAAAATTAATACCACTAGTGGTTGGCTCGTAGGTTTGTCATTGTGTTTGTCCTACAAACAAAGATATGAAAACATGGAGGACTGGGAGCAGGAAAACACAATGATAAACCTACGAGTCAACCACTGGTGGTATTAATTTTTGGCTTATGCACCACTTCACTTCCGGCAGACATGGATCATTAGATTCCCCTACTTCTACTCTTCCATAAAATAAAGGTTTTTTTTCTTGTGCTTGATAACATAGGTTTTTGTGCTGCTGGGTTTTGGACTATGGGCAATGTGTTATGCATAGCTGCCATCCTTCCTTTTTCTTCCAAATCAAATAAAGCCAGAAATTTTATAAAATAACATAAGTTATTTAATAACCCCATAGAAACAAGAAACAATGTGTTAAATAACTTATCTGGTTCAAATTATATTTATGTGACATTTAAAAGAAAACAATCAGAAGATTGGCAGGTTTGTTTATGTAAAAAGTAATTATGCAAATTTTTATTTAATAAAGTTTAAATCTTTCGTTAATTGGGCAGGAGGTACCCAATAATATTAGAGATTAATCACTTGGGATAACCGATTTATTTAGATGAATGCTTGCTCCTAATTCCTTAAACCAGTGGGCAATGGCGTTTTGTGCATAAAATATCACTTAAAACTTTAGGTTCGTATAAAATATATCTGATTTTAGATAGGAGCTTGTTTCAATTCAACCAATTGTTAACTCATGATTAGCCCAGATCCATTACCTTGTGACTGCAACATTCTTATGAAAATAGTAATATTCAAATCATAACAGCATTTAAATATACATAACACATATACAGAAAATAATTATTCAAGTTTTAATAAAGTTTTAATCTTTCGTCAACTGAGCAACAAGTATCCACCTTAAAATTGAATCCCATAAAATCGTTGATTTATCAGGTGAATACGCGAGTTTAAATCCCTGAGCCAATGGATAATATCGTTTGCGCCATAAAATGTCAACTACGTCTATAGTCTCATTAAAAAGATGGCTGTCTTTAAACTTTCTTTAAAATTTTCAGTTATCACATGAATATTCGAATCTAAATCTTTAGTAGAATGAATAATGCCGTTTTTTGCCCTATAATAGCCGCTAAGAATTTAGGTTCGTATAAAAAGTGTCTTTATCTCTAAGGAGCATCGTTTCAAACAACCGTTAATTCAAAATTAATGGAGACGTATTCCTCATGCATTAGTAGTATCACAATAAAATTTATATCATAAAAGTGTTTAACCCTTAAATGCCTGATTTTTCAAAAATCATTGTAATAATGTTTTTCGGGTTTCATTTTTTAAATAAATCATGGGAAAAATACTTTAAAAAATCATATTTTGTTTTAAGTATGGTTTACGGCTAAAAAACAGTTTGTTACTAATCGGCAATACTGGTCTTTAATTCAAAAAATAATTTTCCTTGATAAAATTCTATAATATTAAACACACAAGAATTTCAGGAACTATAAAAAGAAATAAATTTTACTTGCTCACTGCAGAACAAAATAGGGTATTTCGAAAGCTTCCAAACAAAACAAAAAGAACATGTAGCAACAATTGAAAAAATAAATTTATCTTTATTCTTAAACAGCACAAGTGTTGCGATCTATATGTTGAAAATCGATTTAATAATATTTTCAGAATGTATTTTATTGGCAACATTAGGCATTATAGCTTCAATATTATTCTAATAGTATTTTAGAGCCTAAATTGGGTATGTTGCCGAAAAGCAACACCCGGCATTTAAGGGTTAAATCCGTATAATCAACATATATTAATAATTAAATTTTCATAATGGTTACTAAATGACAGTGTTATGTGGAAAAAAGTATTTGTAAAAAATTGACTTTTAATCACGTTTCATTCTTTAGCAAACTGTGCAATAAGTAGTCAGTAATCATTAAAATGAAGCACAAGGAATCGTCGATTTAAAAGGTGAATGTTCGAGTTTAAATATATGAGCCAATAGGCAAGGTCGTTTTTGGTCGTAAAATGTCAACCACAACTTTAGGTTCACATAAACGACGGCTGTCTTTCTGCAGGAGGGGTTTCAATTTAATCAACAGTTAATTCATAATAATCCAAGATCTAATGCCTTGTCATAACATCCCTACCAAAAGCTGTAAAATTCAAATCATAACAGCGTTTGAATCTAAATAATGCATGTACAAAAATAATTATCCAAGTTATAAAAATTTACTTTTAATACAATTTTAATCTTTCGTCAACTACGCAATGAGTAGCTAGTAACCTTAAAAATAAACACTTGGAATTGCAATTTATAATGCGAATTCCCGAGTCTAAATTCCTGTGGCAATGGGCAATGCCATTTTGCATCACAAAATACTAATTACGAAGAATTAGAGTTTATGTTTGTGTAAAAAGAGTTTTTAATTCGTAGGAATACTGTTTCAAACAACTTTTAATACTTGATTAGAAATTTCTTTGTAAATCAGCATATTTGCAAAACCAATAAAGTCAAAATGATAAAAGCGTTTGCAATTATACAATACACAAGTTGTAAAAAATAATTATACGCGTTAAAAAAAAAGTGGTTTTAACCTGTCGCCAACAGTACAATAAGTAGCCAGTATCCTTAAAATCGAAACCCTTGGAATCGTCGATTTATCAGGTGAATGCTCGAGTCTAAATCCCTGAGCCAATGGGCAATGCCGTTTTGTGTCATAAAATGTCAACTACGACTTTAGGTTCGTATAAAAGATGGCTGTCTTTAGCCAGGAGGGGTTTCAATTCAATCAACTGTTAACTCATAACTAGCGTAGACCTATTCCCTTTGACACACAGCACCCCCGCAAAAACATTAACGAAAATGGCCTTTCACAACGTCAGCAGCAGACGTGGCTTTTTATTTTTTTCAGCTTCTTTCCCTTACTTTTTATTATTATGATTATTTCTAGCGGTCTTCAAATCATGGCTCTTTGACTTTTCTGACATTAAAGTATCTGGGGCCCTGTTTCGCCGTGCCGAGATATTTTGCGTAAATCAAAAGAATGGGGCCCAGTTGTCGTTTTCAGCGCCCCCTTTTTTTCCCGCTCGAGCATTTTCTTTTGAAGTTAGAAATGAGGATAATAAAAGAAAATCGCTGTGATGCACTGGACTGTGTTTTGAAATGTGACGGCTGAATGAAAGTATTTCAGATCTGCAATCCGATTGTATAAAGGGAATAAAAGCTTAAACGCAAACAAAAAAATTATCTTGCATTTGTACATAAGCTTTTAGATTTAATATCTGTCATTTTTTATTCCAGGAGAATTATTTTGAACAAACAAGAAAATAAATTATTAAATTCGCCTACGTTAACGAATATTTATTTGAAGGACAAAATATATATATGGGAAATAAATACATGTAAAAATTTAGTCGTATGGTTGTTTAATTGACATATTAATTTTAATTGTTTTAAAATCATGTAAAAAATTTAGCGGAAGAAACAAGTATATTAAACATAACAATTTAAATCTAGCTTACATTTAAGTTATAAAAAAATCTTTTTGGTTAGAAAAATGAAAAATAAAAAAGAGTTTAACTAAGTTTTTGAGACATGACAATATTATCAAAAGGTATTCACAGGAAAAATTTTGATGCATTTATTTTAAATTTGAATTTGTTTTTAAATGCGGAAATTCAAATCTCATGTTAATCTAAATCCTCTCAATATTTTCACATAGATATAATTTTTATGGTTATACTAAATATTATATAGAGTGGCAAGAGTGATTGGGATATACGCACAAGTTACGTTCCCTTGATTTCTCTGAATGTAGTCACATATATTTTGATGCTATTGTAAAATCATTTATCATAGTCATGGTTTGGAAATAAGCATGATTATAAATAAACATATTTTTGTGGCAAATTCATTAAACTAAATATTTTACATAATCGCAAATGATTGTAAAATATGCACAAATTCTATGTTACCTTGAATTCTACTGTACCTACACTGTAAAATCATCGACCATAATCTCGGATCTTTTGGAAATATGCATGTGTTATAGATAAACCCAATTTTACGGTAAAATTACTAAACTAAATCTTATATATATAGTCACAAGTGATCGGTAAATATGTACGAATTGCTTTAAATTTTCCGAATGCCATCACATAAATTTTAATGATATTGTTAAATAATAACATCCGTAATCGTAGATTTTTCAGAAATAAGCATACGCTATAAATAGAAAAGCACTGATACGTGTGAATAAGGGGATACAAACTCTTTAAGCCTTTCTCCAACTTTTGAATAAAAGAAACACAAACATAATTTTGAGAGCAATTAATTTGTGTCTTTTTTTATGAGGAAGAACAAGAATTCCATACAGATTCAAGGTACAAATTAATCTGCAGATAAGTTACAAGAAAATTCTACTCCACAAACTGAAAGGAATTACGAATTAATAGATCTAAAAATAACGGCCATTCTTCTTTCATTTTTTTCGATTTTTATTGAAGTTTTTACTTTCTTTTTTTGTTTATTAATTTGTAGCTCTTTTCAAAAGGACGAACAAGAATTGCACACTGCTTTAACATATAATCTCAAGATAAGTTAAATGGAACACATAGTGAATGAATTGATCTCAAAATAACAATCGCGTGTCTTCAATTTTTTTTCTAAGTCTATAGAAGTTTTTACTTTTGAATTTGTTTATTTGTTTATGACTCTTTTCATGAGGTAGAACAAGAAGTGTATACTGTTTCAAGGTACAATTAAATCGATCTACAAATAAGTTGTTTGCGTATTCTAATCTAAATGTTCAAAGGTATGAGGTACATTGACGGGTGTTCAGTATTTACTATTGGTGTTCCTTTTTTGTTCCACTGATATCTGGTCAAAACTAGGAAAGTGAAAAGTTCTTCCTACATAATAAAAATGGTATTTCAGGTTTAATTACCCCTATCTGTCACAAGTGACTGCGATAAAACACTCTGGTCACTCGTCCGAAACATACGGCCCGCACCAAAGATAAACATACTGACCATTCTTCCGAGAATTTACACGTAAAAAGAATCCGCTAGATCCAAAAGAGAGAGAGGGAAAAAAAATCACAAATGGAACATACTGGTTGATCCAATCAAACGAAAGTAAGCAAAAGCAGAAAACTATAGAAAAGTTGGCTCTTCTGAAAGCCCATTTAAAGTCAGTACAGACCAATGAACGCGTGGCCAATTAAGAGTCCATTTGGTGTCACGTGATTTTACGCGTGCCTGTTTGGATGAGGAGGAGCACAGGAAAAAGACACGATGCTGGTAATGAAGAGGAATCAAATTCTGATTGCTGGGATTTCTTTTTTTTTCTCTTTCGCTAAATGCACTCGTAAAGGGAGTTCAAGCTCTCTCGACCATGAATCGAGATAGTGATAATGTAATTGAGGTTTTATTAACAGATTCAAAGTGTGTTTTTATTAGCAGTTAACTAAAATTTTTGTTTATCAGATATAGTTTTAGGCGAATGAACATTTACTTAACCTCTGCCAAGCATGAAATAAATACACCAAACAATACATGTGGAAAAGTCTAATTAGATTGATTTTGATGCCGTAATCACATACGATAAAGTACAAAAGAAAAAAAAAATACTTTACTGGGAAACTAGAGCGGAATATGGTTAATAATCAATATTTTTAATGTGTTTTTTTAGTTTGATTTACATTTTTACACATTAATTAAATGAATATAGAATAGAACAAAACTATTCATTAAGTAACTAGTAAAAGTTAGATACTAAATTGTCGGGTAGACAAGTTTTACTTGTTTTTCATTTCGTGATATACATATTTGTCACCATATTTATTTTTGTTGGTTTATCTTGGGGCATATTTAAATAAAATTAACATTATCAGATACAAAATAAATAACTATTTTCGAGTTCTATTAAAAAAATTCATATATCAGGAAACACCAAGAAGAATAGAAGAGATCGGATGGCGTTTAGATGTTCCATTTTGCACAACGGCATAAAATGTTTGTGTTTGATGAAATAATATTGCATTTTTAAAAAACCGAATTACTACTTAGTGTCACTGTCAGGTGATTTTACTCAAAATGTGTTTGAGGAATTGCAGAGGAGAAAGATACGTTTTACGCAATAAAGAGGAATAAATTCTGATTGCTGAGATTTCTTTTTACCCGACTGAAAAGAAGGGTTATGTGTTTCACGCGTATCTGTGTATGTGGATTTCTTTATACCCTCAAAACATCCCAACGGCTGGATGGATTTTAATGGATGAGGTCTCTATCAATTCGTCTTAACGGTCCGATGGTTAAAGGCTAGGTTTTGTTTTTATAAATTCAAAATGGCGGCCGTAAAATACAAAATGGCGGTAGAGACGAAAGAAAAATTTACGCACCCTATTGAGTGGCATATCATTGGATAGGTCTTTCAAAATGAAGACGATGTTTCATTGACTATTTTACAGTCAGAAGCTCCGTTAAAATATTATGCAACCTGGAAGTTGTGTATGTAGGATCTCTAGCTTTACTGTAACTCTAACCATCATAGACATCCATAGACCTCATCAAAACAGTGTTTATAGATAGGAACTAACAATTAAACACAACTTTAAAGTCATCAATACAAGTAAATAAAAAAATAGGTAAGTAATATAAACAAGTAATATATATAAAAAAAATATTTTAAGTCAATTTCTACTTAGGTCAATAAGAGATTTTTTTTTTACCCCTTTCTTCTTTCATCTTGAGTGGCGCTTAAAATGCCTCGATCAAGAAGAGGTCTGTCTCGGTCTTAAAATACCTTGATCAAGAAGAGGGCTCTCTCGATTATTGAAAATTAATTAATTAAATTAAATTAATTGATTAATATTTGAAAAAAAAAATGGATTAACATCAAGTGTCATCCACTACAAGTTTAAAAAAATTATTTGAGCTTGATTGGATAAATAATAAGTATTTTATTAACGATTGAAAATTTGAACAAGATATATATAGCGAGAGTGTGAGCTAATAGTAGGAATTAAAAAAAAATAGTTTCGCGTTGATGAGAAATAATTAATTAGTTCGCTTTTTACGCAGTCGGGTTTTTTGATTTTTTAAATTTAATTGCTTATTCTCTTTCTAAATATACTTGTAAAGGAAGCTCAAGCTCTCTGGACCATGAATCGAGATAGTGATAATGCAATCAGGGTTTCATAAACAGATTCAAAGTGTGCTAATGTTATCAGTTAACTAAAATTTTTATTTATCAGATGTAATTTTAATGGGCGAGTTTATCTTTTAAAGAAGTGAAGTAAGTATATCGAACAAAAACATGTGAAAACTTCTTTCTAACCTTTTGTGCCCCGACGGTACTTTAAAGTGCTATTAAAATAACTTGTTATAAAATTCATTTAATTCATCCATTAGTAGTATTACAGTTTAGAATGAGTTATAGATACTTTACTTTATCTTGTTCTAAAAGCATTATTGGTTGCACAAAATAAAATTATTTTTAAAAGGATGCTTTCTTTTTCATCTGCATCGTTCAGCTTTCTCGACGTTGAAAGATTCTGGGAGAAAAGTTTCAGTTCGGAAATATTGCCATATTTCTATTGTAAGAGCCTTATATTTGTTGTCGTAGAAAAAAAAAAAAAAGTAAACACCCCCTACTAACTCCTCAACAAATTATCGTAGACAAAAGTTATTGGTACCGAACGATTGGAAATAAAGTCTACTTTTAAATGATGTATTTACAATTTGCTTAGGGAGCCATCTACATATAAAAACGAATCGAAACTTCATTTTTTTTTCAATGACAATATTCAATTTTAACGAGATATTTCAAATCATTGGTTCACACTATGTCTAGACACCAAATTTTAAGTCATTTCAATGATAAGTTTTTGAATTATAAAAATTCAAAATTTAGTGCTTCTAATGTTAAATTACATTTTCATATTTTTATTTATATCGCCTGAAATTATGCTCCTAATATACTAATTTTTTTGTGTAGCAATAAGACTAATATATCCAAACATAAATACGCTGAATTTGCAATTTTATAATTTTTTGACATAAATTATGAATTATGAAATTAATATTCGAAAAAATTATGAATTGTAACATACATTTTTTTTGATGGATTTAGATTTATTAAGTCCTGCTTTATGGAAATCTAAAATTTCACATTTTTCTTCCAAGTATTTTTCAAATTATGCTTAAAAAACGGCAAAATGATGGTTTAAGGGGCCGTCTGTGATAGAAGTGACTAGATATTTTGAAATTTCTTAGGCTATCCTGTAATCTAGCAGGCTTCTTTGACTGCGTGAGTGGCGCTGAAGGTGCCTTGATCAAGAAGAGGGCTCTCTCGTTAACAATCGAATACTGAACTTCAATTTGGATACAGCCCTTAAAATACGCTCATTTTAAAATAATTAATTTCTCGGAAACTTATCGTACGAATTGCATAAAAATTTGTTTTTAGGCTAATTGAAGGGTGTAGAGTTAATTTATGCTGTCAGAATTATATACTGCTATTGAAAAAACAAAGTTATGGTTCGTTTTAATACGTAGATGGCCCCCTAGGCAAATTTTATGTACATGATTTAAAAGTAGATTTTATTTCCAATCGTTCGGTACCAGTAACTTTCTTTTGCGATAATTTGTTGAGGAGTTAGTAGGGGGTGCTTACTTTTTTTTCCCCCACGACTGCACATATCCTACTTCTATAAAATACTAAAAAACAACAACAACAACAAAAAAAAAACATTTTAAATAAAAGATTTGAGTGGAGTTATAAATATTGCACAAAATTCCTATAAATTCAAATTTAATTAATTCATTTTAATTGGCAAAATCCTTCTAAAATTTATTAAATGATTCTGTAAATCTTCTAATGTGGCTTCAAAAATTCACGAAAAATGCTTTAGAAAACGAAAATTTCATGAATTCGTAATTTGGGACATAAAAGTTAAGATGGTTTTGATGGTATAATCACATATTGTTTCAAAAAATCGTAAATGTAAAATTTGGTAGTTATAAGCTAAATATGGATATTAATATTTACAGTGATTTTTTGTTAATTTGAGTTTATGGTTTTATCTATTAAGTAAGAGAATTTAGAGCAAACAAATTCCATAATTAGGTAGCACAAGTTTCAAACTAAAACCTCATAAAGTCTGTCTCAGAAGTTTAGGCACACATTAAAATATAATAAAATTGTAAGGAGAAATATATGTAATTATTTCATAATTAATAGTAGAAATGTAATTGAAGCGAAACGTCGAGATATTAGAATGATTACATCAGCGCCATTTATTTTAAAAATTCGTCTTTCTGAATTTTTTAAAAGTTTAGGAACATTATAAAAATTTTATCAAAAGTTGGATTAGTTTCAACGATCCAACCGTTCCAAAAAATCAGCCTTGTTTCTTGAGCAGTATAACAGCAAATATTTTATTTCAATTGGTTATTTAAAATGTCAAAGGGTACGGAACTTACAAAAGGGGAAATTTTTAAGAATTTTAAGATGAAATTCAAAAATAAGTTGATTTTCGAAATTTATGGAATTTTAAGTTCAAAATGAGAAAAATACCAAGTATTTGCTAGAATTAACAAGTTTGACAACCGGAGACGTGTAACAAGTGTTTAGATTTAGGGAAAAACGTGAATTGGTGCAAAAAAAAAAAAGAAGAAAAAAAAGTCCTTAAAACAAATTAAAAATAATCTCGTCGTCAATATCTCAAGTGACACAATACACAGACGAATAAGAGACTGCAATAACACTCTTAAAAAAAAAAATATATATATATATATACATATATATATATATATATATATATATATTACACCCAAAATCCCCCCATAAGCAGGCTAGAATGGATCGGTCTCGAAAGTACATATTGTATGGAAACAAGTGCCTTATTATTATTATCCAGCGAAAATTTTTCGTCGTTGAATAATAAGTTGAGCCACTTGTATATAACATGCAAAAGGAAACTACCTGTTCCTGATAATGCAATTATAAATAAAGAGGAGGAGACATAATAGTGTACTCTTTACCAGTTACGAGTGAAGTAACTGAGGAAGTTGTCACAAGATGGCGGCTGCTTTTTTTTAAAAATCGGATCTATAGTTTCTGATTACCGCCGGGCAAACATCCAACCAAACCAGTTATTTTACATAGAAAATTATGTCTCATTTAAGCGTCTTATTCATGGGAATATTTCTTCACAAATGTGATAAAAATTCCTATTTGTTTTTACTGGTGTCAGTTTGCCTGGTAACACTGTCGGTTTGTTTCACTGGTTGTCACAATATGGCGGAAACACAGAGCCTGACTACCGCCAAAGTAAACTTGCACCAGTAAAAATGAAATTGTGTTTGCCATTATATAGGAGTGAAATTTTGCATTTAATAAGAGGCTTAAGTAAGAAAAAAATTTCCATATAAATTTACTAGTGTAAATTTCCACCGGCGGTAGTCAACCACTGCGAACACGGTTACAGTTGAAGCTTCACTATTTTAAGGATATGTCAGTTCCCCTTTTTTAATAGTTCCATGGTCCTGATGGCTGAAATTGCAAATGACATGACCCCAGGAAACATACACGTACTTTCTTCAGTATTTTTGATAATTTGGAGGAAAGGGAGTGAATGTCTTTAATGGGATATAGTACCATTTAAACTATTTTTTCAATTTTAAATAATTCTGTAATATATGTGAGGGCATTATATTTAGTAATAAAAAGCAAATATAATTTTAAAAAATCTTGCAGAACAGCGTAATTAGCTAAAATTTAATATGTTTAAAAAAATTAACTTTTAAAAAATCCCTAATGCGTTTTTAAATATGAATATTTCTGCTTCAATTTTTTTTTTACATTCCTTAGAAATATATTGCATAAAACTGTGCATGGATTTTTAGATGTATGGGATATTACATTTAACATGGATTTTTTTCTCTCGTGCATAGTAAAAAAATAAAGGAAATTCAACAAACTCACAATTTAAATATAAACAAAACTATACATTTGAGTGTTAAATCCATGTACAGAAATATTAAATATATCATGGAAAATAAGTAAAAAAAATTCAAACCTCTATCTGCAGTAGTAAAAGAGCTTTAACATTAATTGAACCAGCAAGTTATAAAAATTAGAACATGGAGAAAAACCAATTTATAGTCAGTTTTTATTTATTTGCAAAAATAACATATTTTAACTTCTAACTTGTTTGAAATTCATGCACAATTTTATCAATCACATAAACACATAAATTAAAGTAAAAAAAAAAAAAAAAAAAAAAAAAAAAAAAAAAAAAAAAAAAAACCCACTTGCATATAATTTAGTTACATATAATAAATGAGGCAATGTTTTAAAATCATTAATCTCGGAAAAAAAGTTTCTCATTTGTCGTTATTTATACTAAACTAGAAAGGTAGCCCGTCAAAAATGACGGAAATTTAGATATAAAGATATATACAACTCATGTGCAAGAGTATGAGTTTTCTCGCTTGTTCCGCAGTGATAGATGAAAACAACACATTTTAAGAACGAAACACATTTATGAAAAACTGTGTACGGTAGAAGACCACTAATCTGCACAGTTTGGTTCCAAGTGTTATGCAGATTTGAGGCTTTTTGCGGTCATGTCTATTCAATCTTTGTTTACATTTTTTTAAATTCATATATTGGACAATTCAGATTGTTGAGCCTTAAAAATAAATAAATAACACACTTGAAGTAAGGTTAAAAACTATTAAATTATCGTATACGATTTCATGAAATGGTATTATATGGTATTATATGTGTGTGCTTCATGATCTTGGTTACGACGTTGGCGAAATTGGCTGCAACTTGTCATAATCCTAATAGTGTGGACCACTATAACAAAAAAGTAACCAGTTTTTAGTAAAATATTTCTGATATAAAGTAGCTTTCAAAAACTTGTGTAAAATTGCAGGCCGTTCTCGTGTTATGTCAGTCCTAGGAATAATATTTCTTACACTGAAGATTTTCCATGTGTATATGGAATTTAGAAGAGCTTCTCCAAAAGAAAGGTCCTGAAATGACATTTTAATTCCTCTAACTTTAAAGTTTAATCGGGTCCTGATGTTGAGTACTGAAATCTAATAAATACAGTTATTTTGAATATTACAACAGAATTAAACAGTTAAACTTATTTAACTTAAACCCGCTGTTACTTCCCAATGTTATTTTTTAGTATTAAGAAAAAAAAATTATTTAAAATTTTCAAATCATGCATTTATGATTTTTTTCCGTCTTTAATAACTAAATAATGAAAAAATAGGCTTTTGTTCTGAGCTCATAAATATGACAATAAAATAATGTAACTAAAAGACATTACAAAATTAAATCTTTGTGATTACAAACCATAAACAAACGATACCGCCACCATTTTACCTACTATGACGTCATTAGAATATTGCCCATTGATTGTTGGAAAACTTACTTTGTGAATGATTACCTCAATGATTTAATATTTTTGACGTTTCACGATGAATGAATCACTTGTGTTTGTTTAGGTTTATGGAATGAGATATTAAGCTGTGAAACTAATTTCAATTGAAGTTATCCAAGGATATATGTATTTTTAATCGAAATTAAAAGCAATGCTTTGATCTCGAAATAAAAAGTTTTAGTTTGTATAATTTGTTATTTCTGTTAATTATTTATTTAAGTACTTTTCCATTATAGCGCATTTTTAAAAAAAGCTTGGCGCGATTCGGGCATCAGAAAGTGAGATATGTTGCGAAAATATATAAACAGCTATGAAAACAAATCTAATGAACTTTTATCTTTGTTTATATATGCACTTATATGCATAAAAAAAATCGTTTCTTAATATATATATATTTTTTTTTATATACAAATTACGGCACAGATTTCAGATATGAACCGGGATACCTAACTGGCGCCAAAATGGTGTTATTTTGCCTGCTATGGTAACCTGGCTATTGTTTTTTATTTATTAATAAATTGTTTATTTACCTTTATTTTCTGTTTTTTAATTATATAAACTGCTTTGTTCTATAGTTATTATTCAAACTTTTATTTATTTATAGTTATTTCCTTTTCAAAATGTTAGCAAATAATTGAAAAATATATAAGTAACTGGTATTCGAAAGCGAGATTTCTGCCAAATTGGCGTCATAGAAAAATCATGCCAACCCCTATGCGTATATGATATCTGTGCAAAAATTACTTCTGTTTCTTTATAAAAATGGGTAAATAGCTTTTTTTAAATTAAATTGTCGGCACAGATGTCATATACGCCTATATTGGCGCGATTTGTTTTGACGCCGATGTCATATACGCACCGGGTACTTAACTGGCGCCAAAGTGTCGCTATTTTGCTTGTAATGGTAACCCGAATGTTGTTTATGCTGCTGATGTTTTCGTCAAATTGGCGTCGGAAAAAAATCGCGCCAATATCGTATATGACATCTGTGCAAAATTGTATACATATGGAAAAAATTGCTTGTGAGTATGAAGCAGTAAATAGGTTGCCAGAAAATACGTTGGCAAACTTCTTTCTCGCCAAGAACTTTTTCTCCGAAGTATTGTACATAAGCAATGATTGCTAGAAATGCATTTTTAATTATGATATGCGCTTTTATGTTTCACTACATTTATGCATACTATACTATGTGTATAAATGCTACAGTTCATATGCAGGGCTACACAAAACAATTCGTAAGGGTTACTGAGTATGAGAGTAAATTGCTTAAAGGTGGTTTTTAAAGGAGTTATGCATTTTTACGCTGAACTGCATTTAGTTTCCTAAGAAATGTTTGTAGAATATAGATAAAATGATATACATGGTCACGCAAAGAATTGGATACATAACCGTCTATGGATGATAATATCTGGAAATGTGATTTCAGTAGTTTTAAGAGTAGTTTAAATTAAATTTTAGTTAAAAAGTGGCATGTAATAACGGTACTATTGGCTATGGACGGTAACTACTGAAATCAATTTTTAAATTTTTTTATGCGTTTTCTAAAATGTTTACTTAGTTATCTTAGTACTTCTTAGTTATCCCGTCGACCAAATTACTGTCGCCAAATTGTAAGATTAATTGCCAATAATGGTTGCCATTAATTAATTAATTAAATGCCAATAATGGCCAATAAAACCATTAATTCGACGTTTTATTTGTATTTTTATTAATGTTTTACTATTGATTTGGCGATTTATATAATTTGGCGAAATTGGTCGATGGGATATCTAAGAAGTAACGTTATCTTATTTACCTTATTTCCCTAAATAACGAAGTTTTTTTTAAAGCATTTAGGATGTGTTGGAAAGTGTTTCATATTCTATGCTTAACGCATGATTTTTCTTTCTTCTTTAGTCTTATTTTGCATTTATTTTATTCTTAATTTTTTAGTCTTATACTGCTTTATAGAAACTTTGGCACAGTTGTCATATACGTTATCATATATTGGCGCGATTTTTTTCCGACGCCAACTTGGCGAAAACATCAACAGCATAAACAACAACATCCGGATTACCATATCAAGCAAAATTACGACACTTTGGCGCCAGTTAAGTACCCGTTGTGTATATGACATTGGCGTCAGAAAAGAATCGCGCCAATATGGGGCGTATATGACATCTGTGCCGAAACTTTAATATTTAATGTTTAAACTCTTCGCTCCACTCCCCTTGCATATAGTACAAACTATAACACGGATAGCGCAAAATAATAGACAGTTTGGTACTTTTCCACTGTAGGGGCTTTGGCATTTTTTAAAAAAAGCTTGGTGTAATTTGGGCATCAGAAAGTGAGATTTGGGTACTTTTCCGTTATGCGGACACCATTGTCGCCAAGCGTAATAGTTGGCACAAAATCGTGAATTGAAGCATTTGGAAAATAAAAGAAAAACCATTGTCGATACTAAAGTGAGCATTTAAAAAATATAACATTTGAAAATTCCAGACTTTTACGAACTATTTCATCAAATCACAAATATATACTTAAAATAAGTGAACAAATAACTGCTATAAAATAAAGCAATAAAATAAAACTCATATTAAACTGCTGCCATAAAATTACAAATATCTTTTAGCATTTTGAAATAATTGGCGCATTAGCATACATTTTGGCATGGTGTCCGTATAACGGAAAAATATCGAGATTTGTTGTCATATCATATAAACAGCTATGAAAACAAATTTGATGAGCGTTTTTGTTTATTTTATATGTATATTATTGATGTTTTTATGTACAAATTACATCTGTTTCTGTATAAAATTAGAGAAACGGCTTTTTCATGTTAAATAAATCGTATAAATATCGAAAAAAATGCGTGTGTATATAAAATGAAACAGTGAATAGGTTCCCGGAAAATATGTTACCAAATTTCCTTTTTCGCCAAGGCACCTATACTGGAAAAGTACCTAAAGCACATTAAAATCGCGCAGTTAGGAGCTCACACAGTACACCGTTGTCGGCGGTTATTTTATTAGTAGCATCGGGAGGAAGATGTAAAGATGTACTTTAAATTCTCACCCATAGATTTCGAAATAATATCTTAAAAGAGTCGAGTTTAAATTAAATTTCGGTGACCTCCATTATGAAAGATTAATGATTTTAAATGGGAATTTCGCCAAATTAGCCAGCTATCGCCAAGTTGGCTAACATTTGGTGCTACTGTGGTAACCCTGCATTAATATTTTTCAACAATTACTCATTTCAATGAGGCGGTCCTACCGGAATAGTGAGGGACACACAGAGACTTGGATTTTATATAAATAGATATACTTACTAATAACATATATCATGCGAGAATATGAATAAGTTTCATATACATTTAGTACAAAAATTAAAAAACAGCCAGCCTTACATGTAAACCCCTTATTTTTAATTTTTGAGGCATCTCTGCGTTTGCGAGCAAGCTTAATTTTTTCCCGTACTAATTCATAAACTGTATTTGTTTTCTCTCTTCATTGGTACATGCGCCTGTAGTCTTTTGACATGCCTATATTAACTTAAACTTTACGGTTAAATAATCATACCCTGACTTTTCCCCTCGGAGGAAATGATCTAAATTAACCAGGATTGCTGAGTGGGAATGGCGTCCCTCTAAATTCTGTCATCGTCCATAAAATCTTTAATAACTTCTTTATTATTAAAGGTACACCGTTGAAATTTTACCAGTATATTTTTAAAACACATAGTTATACATTACGCCATTATTACTACTATTACTACTACTACTAATAATAATAATAATATCGATATTTTGACCTTTTTCAAGGTACTGTGTCCCCTTAATGGACAAATCTACATGACATTTCTTCATGGAAAACAAAATTTGACAAAGTGTTAAGAGAGACTAGAGCAGCATCTGCATATATTTCGTGACATCTTAAAGGTTCCTTAGGGAATATTTTAGCATGTCAATGCTTCAATCCAGGACTCACATAGTATAAATTAGAGGAAAATGTTAAAGTTTTAGATCAGGCATCTTTAAGCCCAGACTTAAACCCAATTAAGACCGTTTGAGGTATCTTAACTCGTGAAGTATACAAGAATGGAAATCAGTAAGTCTCAACTAAAGAACTAAATATTTTGTGACATCTTAAAGGGTCCTTAGGGAATATTTTAGCACGTCAGTGCTTCAATCCAGGACTCACATAATATAAATTAGAGGGAAATGTTAAAGTTTTAGATCAGGCATCTTTAAGCCCAGACTTAAACTCAATTAAGACCGTTTGAGGTATCTTAACTCATGAAGTATACAAGAATGGAAATCAGTAAGTCTCAACTAAAGAACTAAATATTTTGTGACATCTTAAAGGGTCCTTAGGGAATATTTTAGCATGTCGATGCTTCAATCCAGGACTCACATAATATAAATTAGAGGGAAATGTTAAATTTTTAGATCAGGCATCTTTAAGCCCAGACTTAAACTCAATTAAGACCGTTTGAGGTATCTTAACTCGTGAAGTATACAAGAATGGAAATCAGTAAGTCCCAACTAAAGAACTAAAACTGCCCATTGAAGAAACATGGCATTCTTTGAAACTAATAACTTTTCAAAAACTAGTTGATTGAATGGAAGCACGATTATTTGAAGTTATCTGGAATCAGGAAAATGCTGTTAATAAATAGCATCATCTAAAAATGTTAAATAACCTCCCCCCCCCCCACCCCTCATTTCGCCTAAACTTTTAAGACGGGAAAAAGAAGACTTTAAGAAGGAAATTTTTATGATTTTTTTCATCGTTATGATAACTTACCAAATTATTCCTATTTGTTAAACAGTGAAAATTAAAACAAGCAGCGGTCTGTGAGACCGCTAACAGCAGTTAAAGGTTTACTTGTTATTTTCAGTTTAATTATAGATACTAGTGAAATTTTGTTTTATTTGGAGCTCTGTTACTATCTCTAAAGACTTTTAAATAGGTAAATTTGATTAAAAAAGTTCTGTACATAAAGTTTAGCACAAAAACAGCATCCTATGAGTTAATTCAGCTTTTTATTCATCTTTCGATCAAGCGGTCTCAAAGACCGCGCACAGTAGCTATCTAACAATTTCTGTCATAGAAGTTAATGGTTAAAGAGTTTTAAATCAAAAGTAATAAATAAATAAAATAAGTACATTTTTATATGATTCAATATACGATTTACGATCTCTTCCACTGATATTAACATTTTGCAGTATATAAATGCTAGTTTTTCAAGCGTAAAAGAAAGACAGAAAGACAATAAATAACAATAATAATAATAATAATAATAATAATGATAATAATAATAATAATAGAAAAACGCAAAAGATTAAAATTAATTTTAAAGTAAATTTATAAGTTCTTTAGAATAAGGAAATCATAGCTTGATTAAAATTGCCATCATATATTTAAAACATTGTAATTAACACTGAAGAATTTTCGTGATTTGATATAATTTTTTTTTTCCTTATCAACGTGAATTATTACCAAGAGAACAAATTAGCTAATTTTTTTTGATAAATTGAAGCTTTGAGCTTAAAAGATTTTAAATTAAGCTTAAAAAATTCATTGCAATCTCATTGAATTCTCTTTGACTCTGTTTTAATTGTAATTTTTGCTATAAATTTAAAACAGAGCTAAAATATGCAAAATGCAAAAAGAAATCTGAAAGCTCTTTACGAGTTTTTAAAGTCTAGCTTTGTTGCAAAATGTTTAAACATTCTAATATAACCTACTGAACGATATTGATCTTGCTAGCTTAAATCGAAAAATTCTTTTTATTCAATCCTTAAAGTATCTACTTTTATCAAAAGAAACAGTTTTCGGGACGGAAACAAACATGGGAAAAGAATTCTCGAATCTAGTAATTTCAGCTATTTATGAGTTGCTCGTTAAAGTTGCGAGGGATGAAAAGTTATTTCGCGTTTAACAGAAAAAAGGAGGAGCTATTTTCCTTCTTCTATTTGCTTGAAATGTCGGCTGAAAAATTCAGTAACGTCAGACGGTCGGGAATTGAATGGGAATTTGGATCGGCGTTAGTGAAGATAACGATTGTAGAAGCGAAAATTTCGCTCCAAATGAATAACTTCTAAAGAAAAAAACCAGTTAAACTGTTACAAATGATACTGAGAAAAACTTCTTTTAGTTGTAGAATAGAAAGAAAAGTTAAGTACCGTATTTCCAGTGAAAATCAGATATATATTTAACTGGATTTTACTGTTTAAAGAATTTTATTTAAAGAAGCAGTTAAGTCAAGATAAGATATTTTGTTCATTAAAGGTCAATTACTTATTTAATACAGGAATTATATATTTTATTAATTTATATTATATGCTCCTACGAAAACAGCTAATTAAAAAAAAAAAAAAATCATAAAATTTATAGCAACATATATTTTTAAAGAAACAAAATATAAATTAGAGTTATTAAAACTAGGATCAAAATAAAATCACCGTATATTCAGGAATATAATGCACTGCGGTATATAACGCACACCAAAACTTTTAGATTTCATTTTTCTATTTTTAGCTATATTCCCCATATAACGCGTACCTCCTTCTTTGCAAAGAAGTATTCACGTTATACACATGAAAAAATAAAATAAAAATTATTGTAAAGTATAATAACTATTATATTTTAATGTAATCTGATAAGAAAATTATTATTTTTTTGTAAATAAATAGCATAATTATTAAATTAGAATTCTTAGTTCTTATGATTAACTTTCTTAAAATTTTAACTTAAGTTTTAACAACCGGTGTATAACGCACACCTGCAATTACCGATTACCATTTCTTGTATCAATAGTGCGCGTTATACGCCGGAATGTACGGTATATGCTCTATTCTTGGAATTTCACTGTGATTACTCAAGATTATCAAATATTTGAAAAAAAAAAAAAAAGATACAACAGTCTCATGTATAAATTTTAGTTAATCTTAGAGTTTCGCACTTAAATTGAAAAGCGGAACCTATAAGATCACTATAGTGTGTTTGCCTGTCCGACAGTCACACACTGTAAAAAAAAATCTGTAGTTCTACAGATGTAAAGTTACATGCTTACTAAACTTTCACCTGTAACTGTACGAAAAAAGCTGCAAATCTACAAAACTAGTTTTTGTAAAGCTACAAAAATCTGTAACTTTACAAATGAATCTGCTAAAATTTCAGTAATCTTACTAAACTTTTATTTGTAACCCTGGCTCCAGTTACATGAAAAGTTCTCGGAATCCCAGTTTCCAAAAAAATTCTTAGTAACCTTACAGATTTTTTGATTTTTGGCGCAAAAGTGTGTCTGTTACATGAAATTTTGTTGTTGCCGTTACATGAAAAGTTCTAGGAATCCAAGTTTCCTAGAAAAACTTTAGTAACTTCACAGATTTTTTTTTACAGTGCAGACCCCTTTTTTCTCAAAAATTACGGAACGTGGGAAGTTTAAGCTTGCCAGAGTTACAAAATCTATTGAACCACGTTTTTATAGATTATTAGCCATTCAAAAATATTTTTAGGAAAAATTTATGGAGCTAAATAAGGGGTCTGGGTCTCATGACTTTTACAATCTCCGTCGCAGGTCGAAAAGTTATGTGGTTTCGAGTTGTCATAACTTTTTAAATACTTAGTGAAATTACATAAAACTTGTAATATATTTTAGAAATATTTAAGACTTTATAAAATATAAAAATAAACACCTACAATATAATATAACAAAATACGCAGTTTAGTTCACATATCAAAATTTTTTCACAAGGTATGTCACAATCCGCACGATAACTTAAGGCTCCTGTCCCTGTCAGCGAAGACACTCACGAGCTAATGCTAATCCTATGGGGAGGGATTTTTCTAATATCTCGCTTGCATTTCGACATTTTTAAATAATACTTTTTGCATTGGATAGCCGAGATCCGTCTCTACAGCGCACCTTTTTTACTTTTTTCGATTTTGGTCGCAGATATTTTTAATAAAGTTACATTCATTTTCAAAACCGGTTCTGAAAATGAAAGTGTCATTCTAAAAAATATCTGCAACCAAAATCGAAAAAGTAAAAAAAGTGCGCTGTAGAGACGGACCTCTGCTATCCAATGAAAAAAAAAAAATTATTTAAAAATGTCGAAATGCAAACGAGATATTAGAAAAATCCTTCCCCATAGGATTAGCATTAGCTCGTGAGTGTCTTCTCCGGCAGGGACAGGACCCTTAATTTAGAATAGATATATCAACATAAAACTTATGTTAAAGTGAACTTTAAAGTATACTTTATAGAATGAATGAATGATGTATAAATTCTTTGAAAGAAACTATTTTAAAAATTCAATTAAATTTAAAAATGGAAATAAAAAAAATAATTAATGATAAATAAATAATGAAAATATTTATCTCAATAATATTAATTCATTCTATAAAATATAGGATATATCTAATTTTAACATAAGTTTTATGTTTATATATCTATTCTCTATTCTATGTTAAGCTATCGTGCGAATTGTGACATACCATGTGAAAAAATCTTGCAATATTAACTGAACCATACTTTTTATTATACACTGCTCAAAACAATTAAAGGATGTTTGAAGTTTTATATAAAATAAAGATATAAATGAAATTTTTTTTGCCGAAAATAGAAGAAGAGAATCACAAATGCAAATTTTTCTGGTTTTCAAACTGTGGAGTATGCAAATTTTGAGTTCGACGTCAAAAACGTCGCTTCAGCGGCAGCGAATGAAATTTGACTTTCAACTGGATAAAAGAGAATGAAGACAAGGATGATCGGCATTCAGTAATTGCTTTGTTTCGATGAGTACGATGTCTCAGCGAAGTCATTTGACGGATTCAGAAGCTTTGAGAATTGTTGGTACGTTAGAAGGGGGCCAAACTCAAGCCGAAGTAGCGCAAGCCATTGGAGTGTCACAAAGTGTCATTTCCAGGATCTGGAACCGTTTTTTGGAGAGTGAATGTGCAGGCCGAAGACCAGGGCAAGGTCGTAGACGGGCAACAACGCCCAATGAAGATCGGTATTTAGCGTTAACAGCTCGGAGACACCGAACCATGAACGCTACTCTTCTCCAACAACACCTTCGCTCGGCTACAGGCACCACGATTTCAACTCAGACTGTCCGAAACCGGCTCCATGCTGTAGGTCTGTATGCTCGCCGACCGATGGTATGTGTTAGATTAACATCAAGGCATCGTTGCGACCGCAGGGAGTGGGCAACCGAGCATGTCAACTGGAGGAGAAATGAATGGAGCAATATTCTGTTTTCTGACGAGTCCCGTTTTTCTGTGCACCGGATAATAGGCATATTTTCATCTGGAGGGACCGTGGCAGTAGAAATAATCCTGCGTTCGTGCACGAAAGTGTCAGATTTGGCGGTGGAGGAGTGTTGGTGTATGGTGACATCTCCATTGACGGGCGCACTGACCTCTACATCATTCGAGATGGAGCTCTGACTGGTCGCCGATATAGGGATGAGATCCTCAGACCTATTGTAGTCCCTTACGCTGCAGCAATCGGAGATAACTTCATTTTAATGGACGATAACTGCAGGCCACATCGTGCAAACCTGGTGGAGGATTTCCTTTTCGAGGAAGGAATCGTTCGAATGGAATGGCCAGCGTGTTCTCCAGACATGAATCCAATCCAGCACGTTTGGGACGCTCTAGGAAGACGAGTTTCTGGCCGCCAACAACCCCCACAAACTCTCCAAGAACTGGAAAGAGCTCTTCTGGAAGAGTGGGGCAGAATACCCCAACTCGTCATTAATAGCCTCATTGAGTCCATGCCTCAAAGGTGTTCAACGTTGCTGGCCGTCCGTGGAAACCATACCCCCTACTAAAAATGATTTCCTTTGAAGAAAACACCTTTTCTTATTCTTTTTTTCTCATATGCACAAATTGTGTTTTTTTCCTTTAGTACACAAATGCGCAATAAAATGCATTTTTTTCTGCCAAACATGTGTAATTTATTCTCATATAACCTACTATGTCTGTCGACCATGTATCAATCAGCTAAACAGTTTACCAGATACAAAATCCACCTAAAACTGCAATATCCTTTAATTGTTTTGAGCAGTGTAATATATTATAAGTGATAATTTTTAGATTTTATAAAGCCTTAAATATGGCTTAAATATAATTCAGAGATTTTAGTAATTCCAATAAGTATTTAGAAAGTTATGAGAACTTGAAATTACATCACTTTTGCACTGACGACGAAGATTTTAAAAGGTATGAGACCCCTTAAGTTACTTTATTTATATATATATATATATAACGTGTAGAGTATCGTTCGAAAGATCTAGTAACACCGAACTCAAAAAATATTTGTTTCATTTTTAGGTATATTTTCAAAGATATCATCAAAAATGTACTGCGAAAGTATGTTCTCCTCCTTTTCTGAATCTACTCTATCTAAAATTCTGAAAAAAAAATTAGAGGTTGTAGGAGTTCATAATCTATGAGTATATACACTTACAGGGTATTTTATAAGAAAAATAGAGACGGACCTCGGCTATCCAATGCAAAAAAAATTATTTAAAAATGTCGAAATGCAAACGATATATTAGAAAAATCCTTCCCCATAGGATAAGCATTAGCTCGTGAGTGCCTTCTCCGGCAGGGACAGGACCCTCAATTTAGAATAGACATATCAACATAAAACTTATGTTAAAATGAACTTTAAAGTATACTTTATAGAATGAATGAATGATGTATAAATTCTTTGAAAGAAACTATTTTAAAAATTCAATTAAATTTAAAAATGGAATTATCTCATTTCTTCACGAGTTCTTTAAAAAAGTGTACAAAGAAAATACATATAATTTATAACATTTATAAAACAAGCTAAGTTAACTAAGAGAAGAATTTCGCATTCTAATTTTAAAACACTGAAAATTTACAATCAATTTCATGAACATTTCTTAATGGTTTAAAAGATAATTAACAGTCAAATTACAAAAATTTACGCTAATAAAAGTGATTTTAAAGTTAAATTTTCCCTACTTTCTAAGCATTATAAATTAGTTTTATTTAAATTTTTTATCTGTTAGGTTTAAAAAAATTTATTTGCTACCAAAATATTACTAAATACTGTAACTAGAAGCATAAAAAGTTTTGAACCTATTAAAATGGAAAGTTATACGAAATATTTTTATACTCAGAAAATCGTCAACTAACTGTAGTCTACAGAAATAATTAGTCAAGTTTAAAAAAAATAGTAAAATAGTTGCTAGCAACAAAATTTGTAATTTGCAGATTCAAAACATATTTTAGACGCAAGCGGCGGAAAAATCTGGTTTCCCTTGTTATCACTGAGTAAAAGGTGTTACACAGATTAATTAGCATGCGGATAAGGAAACAACATTTACAGGATTGGTTAAAATGGGTAAACTTCCAAAATATGTGATCAAAATTGGCTATAATTTTTATAGTTGGAAGAAAGATGATTTATCGTCATTTTATTTCCTGGATGCTATAGTGGTGGGGAAAATATATCCATAACTGTATTATTAATGTAAAGAACGAGGAGTAGTTGATAAGTAGGCAGATAAATCAAGAAAGGAGAGAGATAATTGAAACTTGTAAAATGCAAATGAAAGTGTATTTTTTTGGCTACAAATCCTTTCCTTTATTTTTCAAAATAGTCACTATTTACAGACATGCACTTCTCCCAACAAGTTATGACTTTTTATCCCATCACTGAAGCATATATACACTGTTAAAAATCTGCAGCATTCTGTCTAGTCATTTGACCGTTTTTTTCCGAAAACGGTTGCACAACCGTAATTTAACACTATTCTGACCATATTATTGGCCATTTTATGGTCAGAATAAAGTTAAATTACGGTTATGAAACCGTATTTTCAAAAAACGGTCGAATGACTGGACAAAATGCTGCAAATTTTTAACAGTGTATGGTCTCTATTTGATCCAAGACTTCATTGCTTCATTCACTTTTTCGTCCGACGAGACGCCCTTGGCCACACATGTGGACGTTTAGTTTTTTTTTTTTTTTAATTACTATAATTACTGTCAATAATAAAAAGAACAACATAACTCAAAAAAAACTCATTTCATAATAACTTATTTACTACAGAATCTCTCAACAAGAGAAGTAAAAATTTTTTGGTTTGGCTACACTGATAATGTTATTTGTGATATACAATTAGAGATATAAATTTTTAAGCAGTCAGTGTTGTTGGATTATTTGAACAAAACATAGTTCTTGATAAAAGTAATATCAGATATATTAAATATATTAAGTTTTAATAATTTGTAGAAATGTAAGAAAGAAACTTACTATTAGTTTTTTTTTTATTTTATAAGAAATCATTTCACTCATAAATTACCATTAACGTTCATCGGCCACAAATGTGGACGTTATATTTTTGTGAATTTTTATCGATTTTCCCATTTTGTTTTTTTGTTTTTTGTTTTTTGCTTTTTGAATTCCTATTAATATAAAATGAATAAATCGAAAAAATAAATAATTAAGTCACTTTTTCCTCACCGTTAAAAAAATCGTTCCTAAAGAAGTTAAGATCTCTCTTGAAGTTAGAGAAGAAGTGAAAGTCACAGGATGACGAGTCGGGTGAGTATGGCTGGTGTGGAATGACCTCTAACTTTAACTGTTTGAGAGAGGCGCAGGTTGCTTGTCATGTGTGAGATCGGGCGTTATCGTGCTGCAACAAAATGGTCTCCATTGATCTGGGGACGCGGCCCAGCCGTCGTTTTTAGTTTTTCAGATTCTCAAAGTATCGGGAAGAGTTAAAAATTATCAAGACCGAGTTTACATAGTTTAAAGTTCATCCAGAATATCCTTTTTACCAGGTTCCAATTGCTACTAATAATTGAGACTAATAATAAGCTAGAAGCATCAGGAGTCGTTCGTTGGCTTCATTGCCCCGAGACCTCCCTTCCCTCTTTTCGGTGTCTTTAATTTGTGCAATTTCCCTTTTAAATTTGTCCGGTTTCAATTTTTGATTTTATTTTCAACCTCACTTTCGCTAGAGTGTCTTTCATTCGGGACCTACGAACTTTGCTTCCGCAAAAGAGTCGGAATAAGTGGAAGAATAAAGGGCTGCGGACGAAAAGAGGCCGCTCACCGCGGCGGTTTGATGTCCTACATTTTGATACAAAACATTACAAAAAATTTTGATGACCTACGAAACACGGTGATTCGATGAATAGTTTTATTATAGTAAACAGTTTGTGAACTTTGATGGATGCCTATTTTTTTTCAAGGTTAAAAACTCTATTACTGCTCTTTGGTTCAACTGCGTCGACACTGTGCCTGCACTAAGCTTTATTCTATAACATACTGATTAGAAAAGAGTCAGGTGATGTTAACTCCCAATTCCAGAGTGGTAAAAGTTGATTATAACTACCTTTTGGCGATTAGCTTGATTTGATCTTGATTTACGCGTTATTGTGAATTATTTGTCAGCTGTTTCTCGTATTTAAAAAAGAACAACTTTAAAACAATAATAGAAAAGAAGAATTTACACATATGAAATTAACAAAGTGTAACTAATTTATATTTTGATGTAAATATTACAATGTTATAATTTATATTTCATAATAAATTTATATATTTTATTATAAATGTTAAATAATAACTAAAAACTTTATTTTAAATTATTAAAATTTTTGATTAACATTTTCTCTTATAGTTAATCTTTAATACCAAAAGCATTATTATTATTATTATTATTTTAGAAAATATCGAACGTTTTAGATAGATGTTTTAGAAGCGTCTTCACGTGTATATGGACATAATAATTTGTATCAAAATTTATGTACATGTAATTATATATAAGAGGACTGTGAGGGGGGAAGGGAGAATGGATCCTGCCAAATTGCTAAGTGAACTAGTGATGTATTTGAGTGTTTAATTATATGCATGATTTAGCTTAATTGTCTAATTGCTTATTTATTCTTTTATTAATTAAAATATTATATTAATTATATGCATAATTTAATTTAATTGTCTAATTCCTTAAATAATTCAAGTTCATGCAGTTTTATTTTTTTATTAATTAAGAAAATTATTTTAATGCACCGATGTACTCATGTGTACTCATTTTTTGACTCTTACGTTAAGAAATAACTATAATCGACTCCGATTTAACTTACCTAGATTACATTTAGTATCCAGAAAATTGTTAATTTATTTGAACAGAGAAGCGTCATTTAAAATGTACGCACATAAAAAAAGAACATACATTTAATTATATCGAAAATTGAATAATGGGAAAAATTGATAAATTGAAAAAAAAAATCAATAACAAAGGAACATGCAAACTGTGCTCTTAAAAATTATTTTATAATTATAAATGTTTTTGTAACACAGATTATTATACATTTTTAATTTTTATTAATATATATTTTTTAATGCATCGAGAAATGTGTACTCATTGTTTGACTCTACTTCGATGTATGTTAAGAAATAACTATAATCCACTCCAATTTCACTTACCTAGATTAACTTAGTATTCAGCAAATCGTTAATTTATTTGAACAGAGAAACGTCATTTAAAATGTACGCACATAAAAAAATAAAGAACACACATTTAATAATATCGAAAATTGAATAATTGAAATAATTGATAAATTGAAAAAAATAATAATAACAAAGGAATATGCAAATTGTGTTCTCAAAAATTATTTTATAATAATAAATGATTTTGTAACACATATTAATAACCTTTTTAAATTTTTATTAATTTAAAAAATTAATTTTAATTCATCGAGTACTGTGTACTCATTGTTTGACTCTACTTGGATGTATGTTAGAAATAACTATAATCGACTCCAGTTTAACTTACACAGATTACCTTAGCATTCAGCAAATTGTTAATTTATTTGAAAAGAGAAACGTCATTTAAAATGTACACACATAAAAAAAGAACACCCATTTAATAGTATCGAAAACTGAATAATTGAAATTATTGATAAATTGAAAAAAAAATTATTAACAAAGGAACATGCAAATTGTGCTCTCAAAAATTATTTTATAATTATAAATGATTTTGTAACATAGATTATTATACTTTTTAAATTTTTATTAATTAAAAAAAATAATTTTAATGCATCGAGTACAGTGTACTCATTGTTTGACTCTACTTGGATGTACGTTAGAAACAACTATAATCGACTCCAATTTAACTTACCTAGATTACCATAGCATTCAGCAAATTGTTAATTTATTTGAACAGAGAAACGTCATTTAAAATGTACGCACATAAAAAAAGAACACACATTTAATATAATATACGAATACTTGAAACCCTTTTTGATATATCAAATTGCTAGTTATTGAAATTAAACAAAATGAACTGAAACTAAGTAGATGGAATAAGAATTAATAAAATATATAAAATAAAATAAAATTAGATTAATTTAGGCTATATTAATTAGAATCATATAATACTTTGAATTCTGCCAACCATTACTTGACACACAATTCTAGAAAAAATATTACAGCTAAATTGAAAGTTAAAAAAATAATTAATAACAAAGGAACATGCAAATTGTGCTCTCAAAAATTATTTTATAATTATAAATGATTTTGTAACACAGATAAACAGATATAAATCGTATTTTCTCGCCTTTTTTTATTTTGATAACGGAAAAGGGTTTTTTGCAAACAGGTGGTCTGCGAGTAAGACAACAACATTTACAGGGTACGTTAAAAAGTTCGAACTTTCAAAAGAGACACTATTTCGAATAATATGGTATAATATAATGATTTTAATATATTATTGGCTCTTAAATTGTATACTCAAACATTATTTTTAATTATAAATAATTTTGTAGAATAGTTAAAATATATAAATATTTTTCTCGCCTTTATATTAGATTGAGCAAAAAGTTCTGCGAAATTTTTAATCTAATAGTCTACAAGTTTGCACAGTTGGACGGCGTCGAAATTTCCCAGAACTTTTTGCTCAACCTAGTATTTTCTTCTGTAAAATAATTTTCTTTTTTCTTTTTTAAGCAGTTGGTCTGCGAATAAGGAAGCAACGTTTACAGAATAAGTTAAAAAAGTGTAAACTTTTTAAAAAGTCACTATTTCATATAATATGATAATTTGAATATACATTAGCATATAAATTGTATCCTCAAAATTATTATATAATTATAAATGATTTAGTTAAAAAATATAAATATATTTATCGCCTTTATTTATCTTTTTTTTTTTGTAAAATAATTTTCTTTTTTCTTTTTTAAACAGTTGGTATGTGAGTAAGGAAACAAAATTTATACGGAATAAGTTAAAAAAGTGTAAACTTTAAAAAAAGTCAATATTTCATATAATATAACAATTTAAATATACATTAGCATATAAATTGTATTCTCAAAATTGTTTTGTAATTATAAAGGATTTTATAGTTTAAAGTAAAAAAAAAAAATATATATTTTTTTTTATCGTTTTTATTTATCTTTTTCAATAAAATAATTTTCTTTTATCTTTTTTAAACAGTTAGTCTGTGAGTAAGGAAAGAATATTTATACGGAATAAGTAAAAAAAAAAAAAATTCACTATTTCATATCATATGATATAATATAATAGTTTAAATATACATTAGCATATAAATTGTATTCTCAAAATTATTTTGTAATTATAAATTATCTTGTAACATAGTTATAAGATTTAAATCCTACTTTCTCACCTTTATTTTTATTTTATTTCTATTTCTATAAAATATATATATTTTTTTAATATTTGATTTGTGAGTAAGGAAACAACATTTATATGATAAATTACAAAAGTGTTAACCTTCAAGAGAGGCAATATTTCATATACAATGATGGAATGGAATGATTTGAATAGAGTAAGGAATAAAGAAAAAAAAAAAACCCAGAGATAATAGGAAAGCAAAATGCTATACAATACGTAGTAAGTTTGTTTACACGTAAGAAAACTACATTCACAGGATCAAAGCAGAGAGGTTAGAAAATAAAATACATGCAGCGTTATTTAGATTGTTTAAAGTTTAGAATACAAGAAAACTAGAATTATAGTATTAAACCAGAGTAATTTGAAAAGCAAAATATTACGAAATGCTACCGAGATCTTTAGAGTTTAGAATAACTGCAAGGGAAAAAATATTACAGATAGAATAAAAGTGGACAGAAAAGCAAAATGTTATTTAATGCTATTTAAATCTTTTTGTAGTTTTGAATACCTTGAAAGCAAAATTTACAGGATTAAATGGAAATAAATACTAGCAAAAACCATGCTTTGTTTGGATTCTTGAAGCATTATTTATAAGATACACATTTGGAAGTAACAATATATATTTTTTATATTATTTTTGCATCTTCATTAAGCAAAAACGTTATTTTATGTTTTGGCGCATTTTAATTTTAGAAATGTAAATTCAGTCAAAAACTAAGAATTTCGTCTGAATTTTTTATTTATGATATAAGACTGGTATAAAATAAAATATTTTCGAAGCAAAATTTTACAAAATATTTTTAAATTTTCAGCTAAAAGCTCTTTTAAATATATTTTTACATTTTCCAATAGCCTCTGGTGTTTTCTCAAATGGTTTGAAATAGGTATGTTTCCAATATTTGTAATTTCCCTCAAATAATCTTTGATTGCAATCTTAGAACAATATACTCGAAGAGAGCTGGAAGAAAGTTACTTCTTCAAAACCCTATTTTCAGGAAAAACCTTTGAAATCTGCTCTTGTTGATACTAAGAATCATTAACGTATTATATTATTGTTATTATTCAACCTTCGAATTCGAATAACATTTTATATAACGAATTTAACAATTAATTTTATTTGTTTACAATTCTTTTGTTGCCAATTTACAGGAAAAAAAATTTAAAATGCATAATTATTTTAAAATGCGTAAGTATCGTCTGCGTAAATGATTTCACATAATAAGAATAAATTGTAAAAAAAAAAAAAAAAAAAAAAAAAACAGTTTTTGAGATAGTTTGGCGGAATAATGAAAATGTATTTTATTTATTTAATTAATCATGATTCTATCTATAATTACTAACTCCGTGATTTATTTTTTCTTCTGAAAATATACGTGTTTCATTTTTTATTTACAAAAAAAAAAAAAAAAAAAAAAAAAAACGCGTTTTAAAGTTTATTATGTACAAAAATAATATTGGGCAAATCTACAGATCATAATTTATTTTTATGTTTAATTTCATGTCAAAATACTGAATAGTTTTTTGTAAAAAGTACGACAAAATATTTTGTGTAGCCTAGTAGAGGATTCGCTTCGCTCATCCTAATAAAAGCAGCATATCACCCTTTATCAGCTTTTTCCTAGTTATTTAGATTTATTTTTGATTTCTATGAATGTATTTATGAAATACTGCTTAAATTGAATATTTAAATAGAAATTCATTCACTTATATTTATGAGTTTGGAAAATTACGAAAGAATTGAAATTAAGTTATTTCATATGCACCTTTCTTTTGGTCAGTTGACCTAAGGGATCTTATTACATTAGACGAAGCTAATGTTCGAGCTTTTACAGATGAGCTAAATAAATTTATTTCTAAAGACAATTTTAAAAAAGGCGATTCTTTCCAGTCCATTGGTAACCTCGCTCGGTTGATTCAGGGGTTAGCAGAATTTCTCTATCCACCCCCACCTCAGCCAATTACATTCCGAGTTGAGAAAAACTGCGAGCCTAAAAGGAATTTCTAGTATCGAGCTCTACGTTTCACCCAATGGCAGTTAAAGTGTGGCATAAATCTAGACCCAAGGGGGGAGGGGGGTCACCCCAATTCTATTGATTTTTGCCATCCTCCCCCTCCCGTGCTGCTCGTTTTTATTATTTGTAGCGAAAAGCTCTAAGCGAAGTCGCGCCGGACACCAAAAGACTTTCTAAAGTCAAAGCCAAACAAAAGTTGATGCGAGCAATCAAAAGAGCTTAGGACTGCCCATTGCAACGATAACGACAATTTATTTTAAGAGATGCGATGGCTCTTTCGAAAAACTACGGATTGTAAATAATGGCCGCAACAAAAGGGCACACGGGGAAAATTACCCCTCGCGGAGAAAAATCTTTAGTTTTTCTCCCCCCCCCCCTTTTCTACTAACTCTTAGTATTTTTTGTTTTATTTTTTGAGTCCAAGAAGATATTTTCTTGCTAATGGATATGGATGCCAGCTTAGGGAGAGCTTGTGTTCCTTTTCTTTATTGATTCATTAAGGTTGGTTTCTTAAAAAAAAAAAAAAAAATCTAAAAGACACAAAAGTTGTCTTTTAAATTACTCTCCCTAATATCTCCATGTAGAGCTTACTTTTTATGATGCGTTATTTTTAAGTGTTCAAAGAAATGCTGTTTTTCTAATGACACCATAATAATTTATAACACAGTATATATTAGGTGTCCGCAATTTACGTCACGCCGAATGTATTATCAGTGCACGTAAGCTGAAATTATTTGTTTTTATTTTTCTTAAATTTTGATCTCAGATTTTCCGTTATTTTGATTAAAAATAAAATTTTTATTCTTTGTTTTCTTCGCATTGGTTTTTATTGCTTAAACTATGCTGCAATGTTCTTTATTATTTAAACAATTTTAATCTGTGGGTAAGTGCTCGAAAAATCTGCTGTTATATATTCTGTCAAAGGTAACTTGCTCCATACCTCTGTTCTAATTGTTGAAAGAATACTGAATTTTTTCGGAAATAATATTTTGGATTTTTTTCTATTGTAAATAATAAATTACATTCACTGTTATAAAATCTATAAAATTGTGCTTTAAAAATCCTATTATGCTTTTTAATTCCGTCTGTTAAAGCAAAATTAAAAGAATTAATTTAAAGCTTCTGCTTGGTTTCATTTAAACCTGTAAATGTTGTTTCTTTGCCAGTATACTCAATGTGTTGTGAAATAATACGTACAGACGTATTTTATTTTAAAATCTTTATTTAATTTTATACCAGCCTATATATCAAGTATATATCAGGCTTCGGCAACTTAAGTTACACTGAATGTATTTTCAGTGCACGTAATCTGAACTTATTTGTTTTTATTTTTTTTAACCTTTGATTTCCGATTTTCAGTTATTTTGATTAAAAATAAAATTATTATTCTTTTTTTTTTTTCTTCGCATTGGTTTTTATTACTTAAACTATTTTGAAATGTTTTTTATAATTTAAACTATTTTACTTTGCTGGTAACTTCTCGAAAACTTTGCTGTTATATGTTCTGTTGAAGGTAATTTGCTCCATATCTCTGTTCTAAATCTTGAAAAAAATTTGGAATTGTTTGGAAATAAAGAATATCTTGGAATATTTTTTTCTATCGTAAAGAATAAATTACTCCCACCTTTATAAAGTTTATATAATTGTGTTTTAAAAATCATATGATATTTTTAAATTCGTCTATTAAAGTAAAATAAAAAGAATTAATTTAAAGCTTCTGCTTGGTTTCAATTAAACCTGTAAGCGTTGTTTCTTTGGGAGTATACTCACTATTTTGTGAAATACCCCATATAGACGAATTTTATTTCAAAATTTTGATTTAATTTTATGTATCAAGTATATATTAGGCTTTGGCAACCTACGTCACGCCAAATGTATTTTGAGTGCGCGTAAGCTGAGCTTATTTGTTTTTATCTTTCTTAAACGTTCATCTCAGATTTTTAGTTAGTTTGATTAAAAATAAAATTTTTCTTCTTCTTTTTCTTCACATTGGTTAAACTTTTTTGTTATATGTTCACTTGAAGGTAATTTGCTCCATATCTCTGTTCGAATCGTTGAAAGAATTTTGGAATTTTTTGGAAATAAAGAATATTTTGGAATATTTTTTTTCTATCGTAAAGAATAAATCATATTCTCTGGAATAAAAGTTTTAAAATCGTGTTTTAAAAATCATATTATATCTTTTAATTCCGTCTACTAAAGTAAAATTAAAAGAATTAATTTAAAGCTTCTGCTTGGTTTCAGTTATACCTGTAAATGTTGTTTCTTTGCGAGTATACTCACTGTGTTGTGAAATAATTTGTACAGACGTATTTTATTTCAAAATCTTGATTAAGTTTGCTTAAATAAAAGTAACATTTCTTTTAGTTGTAAATGATGTAAGTGTTTTAAAACACCCAACTTTTATAGATCTCTGATAGTATTTGATTTCCGAATAATAGTATATTCTGCATACTTAGCAGAATATATAATCAGGTAGACTTGTCAGTCAAATTAAACAAAATTAAACCAATAATTTAAAATTAAAATAAGACTGTATAAATTATTTCCCAACACAATGAGCATATCCGCAAAGAAACGTAATTTGCAGATATAATTGAAACAAAACAGAATTCTTATATTTTTTAATTTTGCTTTAATTGACTGAATTAAATGGCATAATAATTTATAATAGTATTAATTGAATGAATTTTCCATGATTGCGTATAATTTCTCTTCCATGCACGTTAGTAAAAAGTAACTTACTTCATTAAATTTTAAATAATGAAGTAGTTAAACTCATCGAACTTTAATAGATTTTTTATGATATTTGACATCCAAATCTCCCTACATATACTGTATATAACCAATAATCAGAGAGACTTTTCACATAAATCTAGGCTAAATTTTAAAATAATGTAAAATAAAAAATACCTGTGCAACTTCTCCACATCAAAGTGAGGGAACAAACTCAAAGAAATAACATTTATAGGTATAAATGACAGCATAAAAATTAATTATTTTATTTTTGATTAATTTATTAAAAATATCATAAAATTTTAAAACACAATTTTATAACCTTTGTAACAGGAAATTCAAAAGATTCTTTACAACGAAAAAATATTCCTAAATATTCTTTATTTCAAAATATTCCAAAATTCTTTCAAAAGTTGGGACAGCGATATGGAGAAAGTCAAATTTATGAAAACATATAACAGCAATATTTTTAAGGAACACCCGCTTTAAAGTAGTTTTGTTTAATCAAATGTAATAAATAAATAATAAGAGATCATTCAAAAAACTATTGTTAAAATATTTTTACCCACTCGGGGAAACACATAGTTAAGATTAAGTCAATTAAAACGAAATTAAATTAACAATTTAAAATAAAGTACGCCTGTATGAATTGTTTCGCAAAAAAGTGGGTATACACGTAAAGATACAACATGTACAGGAATAATTGAAACCAAGCGGAAATTTTAAATTAATTATTTCATTTTGATTCATTTGATTGAATTTTAAAAATCTCATATAATTTTGAAACACAGAAATTTATAACTTCTGTAACATCGAAGGTAAATGTACTTTTTTAAGATTAAGGAAAATATTTCAAAATATGCTTTATTTCCAAAACGTTTTCAAAAAGCGTCAACAATTGGAGAGCGATATGGAGCAAATCACCAAAAAAATTAAGATAACTTATAGGATTTCGAGCAGTTATCACCCTTAAAAAAACATTGTTAAAGCATGTTGAATTAAAAAAAATAATAAAAAGAAAATTCCAAAATTAACATTTGAATATTTTTTACAGTGATATGGAGCAAATCACCAAAACAATTAAGATAACTTATAGGTTTTCGAACATTTATCTCCTTAAAAAAGCATTGTTAAAGCATGTATAATTAAAGTAATAATAATAATTAAAAAAAATCCTAAATTATCATTAGAATATTTTCTATCCGCAGGAGAAAACTAGCTGTTATAATTCAGACAGCTCAAATAAATACATAATCATAACTAAAATGCGTCTATACCAGTTGCTTTACAACATAAAAAGTGTACTCACTAGGAAACAACATTTACAGGTATAACTGAAACTAAATAGAAGCTTTAAATTTTTATTTTATTTTTTTCTCTATTTGATGGAATTTAAAACACCTCATAATAATAAAAAAAAGTTATAAATAAAACTTTGTAATTTTTAAACATGCAATTTTATAATTTTTGTAGCAGTGAAAATAATTGCTCTTTCAAGAATTAAGAAAATAACTCAAAATATGCTTTATTTCAAAAAAAAATTCAAAAATCGTCCAACAATTGCACAGTGATATGGAGCAAACCCCCAAAACAATTAAGATAACTTATAGGTTTTCGAATATTTATCTACTTAAAAAAGCATTGTTAAAGCATGTATAATTGAAATAAAATAATAATAATAATAATAAAATCCGAAATTATCATTAGAATATTTTCTACCCACAGGAGGAAACTAACTGCTATAATTCAGACAGCTAAAATGAAATCAAATAATCTATTATAAATAAAATGCGTCTATACCAATTGTTTTAACACATAAAAAGTGTACTCACTAGGAAACAACATTTACAGGTAAGACTGAAACTAAACAGAAGCTTAAAAAATTTTTTTTTTCTTTTTTCACTAATTGGCGAAATTTAAAATACATTATATAAAAATAAAAAGCTTATATAAGAAACTTCGTAATTTTTAAACAAGCAATTTTATAATTTTTAAAACAATCAATGGAATTGCTCTTTTAAGATTAAAGAAAATATCTCAAAATATGCTTTATTTCCCAAAGGTTCCAAAAATCGTCCAACAATTGGACAGCGATATGGAGCAAATCACCAAAACAATTGAGATAACTTATTGGACGATTGGTTTTCGAACATTTATCTCCTTAAAAAAACATTATTAAAGCATGTATAATTAAAGTAATAATAATAATTAAAAAAATTCCTAAATTATCATTAGAATATTTTCCACGCACAGGAGGAAACAAGCTGTTATAATTCAGACAGCTAAAAAGAAATAAATAATCATAACTAAAACGCGTCTATAACAATTGTTTAACAACATAAAAAGTGTACTCACTAGGAAACAACATTTACAGGTATAACTGAAACTAAACAGAAGCTTTAGATTTTTATTTTATTTTTCTTTCTCCAATTGATGGAATTTAAAACACATCATATTAAAAAAAAAAAAACCCCTATAAATAAAATTTTGTAAGTTTTAAACACGCAATTTTATAATTTCTGTAACAGTGAAAATAATTGCTCTTTTGAGAATTAAGAAAATATCTCAAAATATGCTTTATTTACAAAAAGTTTCAAAAATCGTGGAACAACTGGACAGCGATATGGAGCAAATCACAAAACAATTAAGATAACTTATAGGTTTTCGAGCATTTATCTATTTAAAAAAGCATTGTTAAAGCATGTATAACTAAAATAATAATAATAATAATAATAATAAAATCCGAAATTATCATTAGAATATTTTCTACCCAGAGGAGGAAACTAACTGCTAGAATTCAGACAGCTAAAATGAAATCAAACAATCAATTATAAATAAAATGCGTCTATACCAATTGTTTTACAACATAAAAAGTGTACTTAATGGAAAAAAACATTTACAGGCAAAACTGAAACTAAACAGAAGCTTTAAATTTTTATTTTATATTTTTTCTCTAACTGACGGAATTTAAAACACCTCATATATATATATATATATATATATATATATATATATATATATATATATATATATATATATATATATATATATATATATAACTTATAAAAGAAACTTCTTAATTTTTAAACAAGCAATTTTATAATTTTTCTAGCAGTGAACATAATTACTCTTTTAAGATTAAAGAAAATATCTCAAAATATGCTTTATTTCCAAAAGATTCCAAAAATCGTCCAACAATTGGACAGCGATATTGAGCAAATCACCAAAACAATTGAGATAACTTATAGGTTTTCAAACATTTATCTTCTTAAAAAAGCAATGTTAAAGCATGTATAATTAAAGTAATAATAATAATAAAAAAAATCCTAAATTATCATTAGAATATTTTCTGCCCACAGGAGGAAACTAACAGTTATAATTCACACAGCTAAAAAGAAATACATAATCATAAATAAAATGCGTCTATATCAATTGTTTTACAACATAAAAAGTGTACTCACTAGGAAACAACATTTACAGGTATAAATGAAACTAAACAGAAGCTTTAAATTTTTATTTTATTTTTTTTCTCCAATTGATGGAATTTAAAACACCTCATATTAAGAAAAAAAAAAACGTTATAAATAAAATTTCGTAAGTTTTAAACACACAATTTTATAACTTTTGTAACAGTGAAAATAATTGCTCTTTTACGAATTAAGAAAATATCTCAAAATATGCTTTATTTCCAAAAAGTTTCAAAAATCGTCGAACATCTGGACAGTGATATGGAGCAAATCACCAAAACAATTAAGATAACTTATAGGTTTTCGAACATTTATCTATTTAAAAAAGCATTGTTAAAGCATGTATAACTATAATAATAATAATAATAATAATAATAAAATCCGAAATTATCATTAGAATATTTTCTACCCACAGGAGGAAACTAACTGCTATAATTCAGACAGCTGAAATGAAATCAAACAACCTATTATAAATAAAATGCGTCTATACCAATTGTTTTACAACATAAAAAGTGTACTAAATGGAAAACAACATTTACAGGTAAAACTGAAACTAAACAGAAGCTTTAAATTTTTATTTTATATTTTTTCTCTAATTGACGGAATTTAAAACACCTCATATATATATATATATATATATATATATATATATATATAAACTTATAAAAGAAACTTCTTAATTTTTAAACACGCAATTTTATAATTTTTCTAGCAGTGAACATAATTACTCTTTTAAGATTAAAGAAAATATCTCAAAATATGCTTTATTTCCAAAAGATTCCAAAAATCGTCCAACAATTGGACAGCGATATTGAGCAAATCACCAAAACAATTGAGATAACTTATAGGTTTTCAAACATTTATCTTCTTAAAAAAGCATTGTTAAAGCATGTATAATTAAAGTAATAATAATAATAATAAAAAATCCTAAATTATCATTAGAATATTTTCTGCCCACAGGAGGAAACTAACAGTTATAATTCAGACAGATAAAAAGAATACATAATCATAAATAAAATGCGTCTATATCAATTGTTTTACAACATAAAAAGTGTACTCACTAGGAAACAACATTTACAGGTATAACTGAAACTAAACAAAAGCTTTAAATTTTAATTTTATTTTTTTTCTCCAATTGATGGAATTTAAAACACCTCATATTACGTAAAAAAAAAAAACCCTTATAAATAAAATTTCGTAAGTTTTAAACACACAATTTTATAATTTTTGTAACAGTGAAAATAATTGCTCTTTTACGAATTAAGAAAATATCTCAAAATATGCTTTATTTCCAAAAAGTTTCAAAAATCGTCGAACATCTGTACAGTGATATGGAGCAAATCACCAAAACAATTAAGATAACTTATAGGTTTTCGAACATTTATCTATTTAAAAAAGCATTGTTAAAGCATGTATAACTATAATAATAATAATAATAATAATAATAAAATCCGAAATTATCATTAGAATATTTTCTACCCACAGGAGGAAACTAACTGCTATAATTCAGACAGCTGAAATGAAATCAAACAACCTATTATAAATAAAATGCGTCTATACCAATTGTTTTACAACATAAAAAGTGTACTAAATGGAAAACAACATTTACAGGTAAAACTGAAACTAAACAGAAGCTTTAAATTTTTATTTTATATTTTTTCTCTAATTGACGGAATTTAAAACACCTCATATATATATATATATATATATATATATATATATATATAAACTTATAAAAGAAACTTCTTAATTTTTAAACACGCAATTTTATAATTTTTCTAGCAGTGAACATAATTACTCTTTTAAGATTAAAGAAAATATCTCAAAATATGCTTTATTTCCAAAAGATTCCAAAAATCGTCCAACAATTGGACAGCGATATTGAGCAAATCACCAAAACAATTGAGATAACTTATAGGTTTTCAAACATTTATCTTCTTAAAAAAGCATTGTTAAAGCATGTATAATTAAAGTAATAATAATAATAATAAAAAATCCTAAATTATCATTAGAATATTTTCTGCCCACAGGAGGAAACTAACAGTTATAATTCAGACAGATAAAAAGAATACATAATCATAAATAAAATGCGTCTATATCAATTGTTTTACAACATAAAAAGTGTACTCACTAGGAAACAACATTTACAGGTATAACTGAAACTAAACAAAAGCTTTAAATTTTAATTTTATTTTTTTTCTCCAATTGATGGAATTTAAAACACCTCATATTACGTAAAAAAAAAAAACCCTTATAAATAAAATTTCGTAAGTTTTAAACACACAATTTTATAATTTTTGTAACAGTGAAAATAATTGCTCTTTTACGAATTAAGAAAATATCTCAAAATATGCTTTATTTCCAAAAAGTTTCAAAAATCGTCGAACATCTGTACAGTGATATGGAGCAAATCACCAAAACAATTAAGATAACTTATAGGTTTTCGAACATTTATCTATTTAAAAAAGCATTGTTAAAGCATGTATAACTATAATAATAATAATAATAATAATAATAAAATCCGAAATTATCATTAGAATATTTTCTACCCACAGGAGGAAACTAACTGCTATAATTCAGACAGCTGAAATGAAATCAAACAACCTATTATAAATAAAATGCGTCTATACCAATTGTTTTACAACATAAAAAGTGTACTAAATGGAAAACAACATTTACAGGTAAAACTGAAACTAAACAGAAGCTTTAAATTTTTATTTTATATTTTTTCTCTAATTGACGGAATTTAAAACACCTCATATATATATATATATATATATAAACTTATAAAAGAAACTTCTTAATTTTTAAACACGCAATTTTATAATTTTTCTAGCAGTGAACATAATTACTCTTTTAAGATTAAAGAAAATATCTCAAAATATGCTTTATTTCCAAAAGATTCCAAAAATCGTCCAACAATTGGACAGCGATATTGAGCAAATCACCAAAACAATTGAGATAACTTATAGGTTTTCAAACATTTATCTTCTTAAAAAAGCATTGTTAAAGCATGTATAATTAAAGTAATAATAATAATAATAATAAATCCTAAATTATCATTAGAATATTTTCTGCCCACAGGAGGAAACTAACAGTTATAATTCAGACAGATAAAAAGAATACATAATCATAAATAAAATGCGTCTATATCAATTGTTTTACAACATAAAAAGTGTACTCACTAGGAAACAACATTTACAGGTATAACTGAAACTAAACAAAAGCTTTAAATTTTAATTTTATTTTTTTTCTCCAATTGATGGAATTTAAAACACCTCATATTACGTAAAAAAAAAAAACCCTTATAAATAAAATTTCGTAAGTTTTAAACACACAATTTTATAATTTTTGTAACAGTGAAAATAATTGCTCTTTTACGAATTAAGAAAATATCTCAAAATATGCTTTATTTCCAAAAAGTTTCAAAAATCGTCGAACATCTGTACAGTGATATGGAGCAAATCACCAAAACAATTAAGATAACTTATAGGTTTTCGAACATTTATCTATTTAAAAAAGCATTGTTAAAGCATGTATAACTATAATAATAATAATAATAATAATAATAAAATCCGAAATTATCATTAGAATATTTTCTACCCACAGGAGGAAACTAACTGCTATAATTCAGACAGCTGAAATGAAATCAAACAACCTATTATAAATAAAATGCGTCTATACCAATTGTTTTACAACATAAAAAGTGTACTAAATGGAAAACAACATTTACAGGTAAAACTGAAACTAAACAGAAGCTTTAAATTTTTATTTTATATTTTTTCTCTAATTGACGGAATTTAAAACACCTCATATATATATATATATATATAAACTTATAAAAGAAACTTCTTAATTTTTAAACACGCAATTTTATAATTTTTCTAGCAGTGAACATAATTACTCTTTTAAGATTAAAGAAAATATCTCAAAATATGCTTTATTTCCAAAAGATTCCAAAAATCGTCCAACAATTGGACAGCGATATTGAGCAAATCACCAAAACAATTGAGATAACTTATAGGTTTTCAAACATTTATCTTCTTAAAAAAGCATTGTTAAAGCATGTATAATTAAAGTAATAATAATAATAATAAAAAATCCTAAATTATCATTAGAATATTTTCTGCCCACAGGAGGAAACTAACAGTTATAATTCAGACAGATAAAAAGAATACATAATCATAAATAAAATGCGTCTATATCAATTGTTTTACAACATAAAAAGTGTACTCACTAGGAAACAACATTTACAGGTATAACTGAAACTAAACAAAAGCTTTAAATTTTAATTTTATTTTTTTTCTCCAATTGATGGAATTTAAAACACCTCATATTACGTAAAAAAAAAAACCCTTATAAATAAAATTTCGTAAGTTTTAAACACACAATTTTATAATTTTTGTAACAGTGAAAATAATTGCTCTGTTAAGAATTAAGAAAATATCTCAAAATATGCTTTATTTTCAAAAAGTTTCAAAAATCGTCGAACATCTGGACAGCGATATGGAGCAAATCACCAAAGTAATTAAGATAACTTATAGGTTTTCGAACATTTATCTGTTTAAAAAAGCATTGTTAAAGCATGTATAACTAAAATAAGAATAATAATAGTAATAATAAAATCCGAAATTATCATTAGAATATTTTCTACCCACAGGAGGAAACTAACTGCTATAATTCAGACAGCTGAAATGAAATCAAACAATCTATTATAAATAAAATGTGTCTATACCAATTGTTTTGCATCATAAAAAGTGTACTTAATGGAAAACAACATTTACAGGTAAAACTGAAACTAAACAGAAGCTTTAAATTTTTATTTTATATTTTTTTCTCTAATTGACGGAATTTAAAACACCTAATATAAAAAAAAAACTTATAAAAGAAACTTCTTAATTTTTAAACACGCAATTTTATAATTTTTCTAGCAGTGAACATAATTACTCTTTTAAGAGTAAATAAAGTATCTCAAAATATGCTTTACTTCCAAAAGGTTCCAAAAATCTTCCAACAATTGGACAATGATATGGAGCAAATCACCAAAATAATTGAGATAACTTATAGGTTTTCAAACATTTATCTTCTTAGAAAAGCATTGTTAAAGCATGTATAATTAAAGTAATAATAATAATAATAATAAATCCTAAATTATCATTAGAATATTTTCTGCCACAGGAGGAAACTAACAGTTATAATTCAGACAGCTGAAAAGAAATACATAATCATAAATAAAATGCGTCTATATCAATTGTTTTACAGCATAAAAGGTGTACTCACTAGGAAACAACATTTACAGGTAAACAGAAACTAAACAGAAACTTTAAATTTTTATTTTATTTTTTCTCTAATTGGTGAAATTTAAAATAATAGATATTAAAAAAAAAAAAAAATCTGATAAAAGAAACTTCGTAATTTTTAAACACGCAATTTTATAGTTTTTGTAACAGTGAACATAATTTTTCTTATAAAATTAAAGAAAATATCTCAAAATATGCTTTATTTCCAAAAAGTTTCAAAAATCGCCCAGCAATTGGACAGCGATATGGAGCAAATCACCAAAACAGTTAAGATAATTTATAGGTTTTCGAGCATTTATATCTTTAAAAAAGCATTATCAAAGCATGTATAATTAAAAAATAATAATATTAATAATGAAAATCCTTAATTATCATTAGAATATTTTCTACCCACAGGAGGAAACTAACTGCTATAATTCAGACAGCTGAAATGAAATCAAACAACCTATTATAAATAAAATGCGTCTATATCAATTGTTTTACAACATAAAAAGTGTACTTAATGGAAAACAACATTTACAGGTAAAACTGAAACTAAACAGAAGCTTAAAAAAAATTTTTTTTTCTTTTTTCTCTAATTGGCGAAATTTAAAATATCTTATATAAAAATAAAAAACTTGTATAAGAAACTTCGTAATTTTTAAACAAACAATTTTATAATTTTTGAAACAATCAACGAAATTGCTCTTTTAAGATAAAAAATATAGCAAAATATGCTTTATTTCCAAAAAGTTTCAAAAATCCTCAAACAGTTGGCCAATGTTATTGAGTAAATAAACGAAATAATTTAAGAAAAACATATCAGCGGTTATTTTCCTTAAAAAAAGTTGTTAAATCACGTGTAATGATTAAAAACATTAAAAAAATTATGATTCGAATTTTTTTTACCCACTGGGGAAACACATTGTTATAATTAGGACAGTTCAAATGAAACCAAATAAACATTTATAAATAAAATGCGTCTGTATCAATTTTTCCACACCATAAAATGTGTACTCACTAATCAGTAACACTTACAGATATAACTGAAATTAAACAGAAGCTTTAAACTATTTTTTTCCCTCTAATTGATGGAATTAAAAACACTTCAGAGTAATAAATAAATAAATAAATAAAGGAAAAAAGCATATGTAAGAAACTTTGTAATTTTTAAACACGAAACTTTATAATTATTCTAACAGTGAAAGTAATTTCTCTTTTAAGATTAAAGAACATACTTCAAAATATACTTTACTTCTAAAAAAATTCAAAAGTCCTCTAGCAGTTGGGCAATGATACAGAGCAAATCAACGACCAATTTAAGAGAAAGTATATTAACAATTCGAGCTGTTATTTTCCATAAAAGAGCGTTGTTAAATCACGTAAAAAACAATAAATAAACATTAATAAAATTTTTCATTAGAATATTTTTTATTTACTGGTGGTAAAACATTGTTATAATTCAAACAGAGAAAGTGAAATCAAATAAACAATTTTAAATAAATTGTGTCTGTACCAATTGTCTCACAACATGAAAAGTGTACTCACTAGGAAACAACATTTACAGGTATAATTGAAAATAAACAGAGACTATAAATTATTATTTTTTAAATTTCCTTTAATAGGCGTAATTTAAAATATCTCATAAAAAATCTTATATAAGAAATTACGTAATTTTTAAAGACGCAATTTTACAATTTTCGTAACAGTGAATGCAATTGGTCTTTTAATACTAAAGAAAATATTCAAAATCCGTTTTTTTTTTTCAAAAAGTTTCCAAAGTCCTCCAACAGTTGGAAAATTATACGGAGAAAATCAACAAACCAATTTAAGAGAACATATTATATCAGTAAGATTTTCGACTACAGTTAGCTTCCTTTAAAAAGCGTTTAAAAAATTATATGCAATAAAATATGCTTTTTAAATTATATGCTATAAAACAATAATGAAGGAAAATTTAAAGAATTTGCTTCAGAATATTTTTTATTTATTGGAACTTTTTATATAAAATAAAACAACAACACAAAAACCCATATAAAATTCCCCATAACTTGAAACTCGTAATTTTATAACTTTTGTAACACCGAACGTAATTATTCGTTTAAAATATATTAAAAAAAGTCCCAAAATGTGCTTCATTACCGAAATGTTCCAAAAGCCTTTTACAGTTCGGAAGTGACATGGAGCAGGTAGCCCGACCACAATTAGAAAATTATATATATGGCCGCAAAGTTGTCGATCAGTTATCCTCTTTAAAAAAAGTGTTGTTAATAATATGAAATAAATAAATGATGAAATAAAATTCTAAAAACTATCGTTAGAATATTTTGTATCCGCTTATAATACCCATTAAAATAACCCAGTCAATCAAAACGAAATAAAATCGATAACTTAAAATGAAATGTACCCATGCTAATTATTTCACATCACAGTGAGTATAGTCACAAAGAAACAACATTTACAGGTATAACCGAAACGAAACAGAAGCTTTAAATTAACTCTTTTAATTTTGCTTTAATTGAATGGGAACAAAAACTAATATTATAATTTTATAACTGCGAATGTATTTGCTCCTTTACGATAGAATAAAATTTTTGTGCTTTATTCAGAAAAAAAATCCAGAATTCTTTTAACTGTTCGATAGCGATATAGATAAAATCATTGAAAACATATAAGGGAATGCATAACAGCAAAGTTTTCTTGTAGTTATTTTCCCTTAATTTTTTTTATCAATGTAATAAATAATAAAAGAACATAAAAAAGAACTTTCGCTAGAATATTTTTTTCCTTCTTTGTGAAACACATGGTAATAATGCAGTCAGTTATGTGGGGAACAATTCAAAAGTTTACAATAAAATACGCTCATAGGAAAAACCCAGTGTGTATATTCGCAAAGAAACAACATTTGCAGGTTTAACTGAAACGAAACAGGATAAGCTAACCAATTTAAACTTATTTTTTAAATATTTTTTTAATTTATTGAATTAAAAATTCTCATCTATAATTTAAAACACGATTTTATAACTTTATTAACAATAAATGCAATTGATTTTTTACGATAAAAAAATATTCCAGCATATCGATTATTTCCAAAAAAAAAATGACAAAATTCTTTTAACAGTTGGGACATTATTTCAAGTCATCGGATTAAATTCAGGTTGATTTGTTGATTATGGACACTATGGTCATCTCTTGCAAACGAGAACCACATTTAGTAGGACATATAGCAGCAAAGTTTTAGCGCAATTACTTCTGATAAAAAGTGTTGTTAAATCATAATGTAATAACTAATAATATTCCAAATAATATTCCAAAAACTGCCATAGGAATATTTTTTTTTTTGCTTTTGAAACGCATTGTAAAAATTCATCAAAGTAAATCTACTTTTTAAAATATGAATTATTTTACAACAAAAGAGGTATAATCCCAAATAAACAACATTTACAGGTATAATTGAAAACGAAACAAAGCTTTAAATCAACACTTTTAATTTTATAACTGCGAACGGAATTGCCCCTTTACGATAAAATAAAATATTCAAAAATATTCTTTATTCCCAAAAAATCCAAAATTCTTTTAAATGTTTGATCGCGATATAGGGAAAACCCCTGAAAACATATAGGGGAACGTATAACTGCAAAGTTTTCGTGTAGTTAGTTCCCCTTAAAAAATGCTGTTTAATAAAATGAATTAGATAAATAATAAAAGAACTTAAAAAATATATAGTTACAATATTTTTTTACCTCCTTCTGAAACACGTGGTAATAATGCAGTCAGTTATGTGGAAAATGAATCAAAAGTTTAAATAAAATACGCTTATAAAAATTGTTTCAAAACCCAGTGTGTATATTTGGAAAGAAGCAACATTTACAAGTATAACTGAAGCGAAACAGGATAAGCTAATGAATTTAAACTTTTTCTTAAAATTAATTTTTTAATTGATTGAATTAAAATATCTCGTACAACATTTAAAATACGATTTTACAAATTTATTAACGGTGAATGTAACTGATTCTATACTATAGAAAAAAAAAACTTTCAAAATATTCATTATTTCAAAAAAGTTACAACATTCTTTTAAAAGTTGAGGCATTATTTCAAGTCATCGAGTCACATTCTTGTTAATATTTTGATTATGAGCGCTATGTTCAACTCTTGCATACGAGAAAGACATTTAGGAGAAACTATAGCAGCAAAGATTTAGTACATTTATCTGACATAAAAAGAGTTTTTAAATCATAATGTAATAAACAAATAAGAAAATAATATTCCAAAAACTACCATAAGAATATTTTTTACCCGCTTTGAAACACATTGTACTAATTCAGTCAATAAAATCTACCGTTTAAAATAACGAACTTTTTCACAACACAGTAGGTATATTCGCAGAGAACCACATTAATATGTATAACTGAAATGGAACAGAAGCTTTAAATTAACTCTTTTAATTTTGCTCTTAATTGAATGAACAACAACAAAAAAACTAATATTATAATTTTATAACTGCGAATGTAATTGCTCCTTTACGATAGAATAAAATTTTCGTGCTTCATTCACACACGAAAAAAAATCCAGAATTCTTTTAACTGTTCGATAGCGATATAGAAAAAAATCACTGAAAACATGTAAGGGAACGTATAACAGCAAAGTTTTCTTGTAGTTATTTCCTCTTAAAAAATGTTGTTTAATTAATGTCATAAATAATAAAAGAACATTATAAAAACTATAGTTAGAATATTTTTTCCCTCTTTGTGAAACACATGGTAATAATGCAGTCAGTTATGTGGAAAACGAATCAAAAATTTACAATAAAATACGCTCATAGGAATTGTTTCAGAGCCCAGTGTGTATATTCGCAAAGAAACAACATTTGCAGGTATAACTGAAACGAAACAGGATAAGCTAATCAAGTTAAGCTTATTATTTAAATAAATTTTTTAACTAATTGAATTAAAAAATCTCATATAACATTTAAAACACGATTTTAAAACTTTAGTAACAGTGAGTGTAATTGATTCTAAACTGTAGAAAAAATATTTCAACATACATTAATTATTTCAAAGAAGTTACAACATTCTTTAAAAAGTTGGGGCACTGTTTCAAGTCATCGAGTCACATTCAGGTTAATTTTTTGATTATGGTCGCTATGGTCAACTCTTTCACACGAGGACCACATTTAAGAGAAACTATAGCAGCAAAGACTTAGCGCAATTATCTCCCGTAAAAAGTGTTTTTAAATCATAATGTAATAAACAAATAATAAAATAATATTCCAAGAACTACCATAAGAATATTTTTTACCCGCACTGTAGAAAAAAAAAATGCGACCAGTTTTCTTGTAGGAATCGGAAAAATAGTTGCCCTTATCGTACCGGAAAAATTTCCGACCCAGCTCAGAATAAAATCCGTAAAATACCGCTTTATTGACTATTTCCCTTTTTTTTACGGATTTTATTCCGAGCTGGGTCGGAAAATTTTCCGGTACGATAAGGGCAACTATTTTTCCGATACCTATAGAAAAACTGGTCGCTTTTTTTTTTTTTTTTTTTTTGTTACAGTGCGCTTATGAAACACATTGCAATAATTCAGTCAATTAAATCTACCGTTTAAAATATCGAATTTTTTCACAACACAGTAGGTATTCTCGCAAAGAAACAACATTTACAGGTATAACTGAAAAGAAACAGAAGCTTTAAATTAATTAACTCTTTTAATTTTGCTTTAATTGAATGAACAACAACAACAACAACAACAAAAAAAAAAAAAAAAAAAAAAAAAAAAACATTATAATTTTATAACTGCGAATGTAATTGCTCCTTTACGATAGAATAAAATTTTTGTGCTTTATTCACAAAAGAATCCAGAATTCTTTTAACTGTTCGATAGCGATTTAGAGAAAATCACTGAAAACATATAAGGGAACGTATAACAGGAAAGTTTTCTTGTAGTTATTTCCCCTTAAAAAATCTTGTTTAATCAATGTAATGTATAATAAAAGAACATTAAAAAAAACTATAGTTAGAATATTTTTTCCATCTTTGGGAAACACATGGTAATAATGCAGTCAGTTATATGGAAAACGAATCAAAAGTTTACAATAAAATACGCTCATAGGAATTGTTTCAAAACCCAGTGTGTATATTCGCAAAGAAACAACATTTGCAGGTATAACTGAAACGAAACAGGATAAGCTAATCAATTTAAACTTATTCTTTAAATAAATTTCTTATTTTATTGAATTAAAAAATCTCATATAATTTTTAAAACACTATTTTATAACTTTATTAACAGTGAACGTAATTGATTTTTTAGATTGGAAAAATATTCTAGCATATTGATTATTTTCAAAAAATGGCAAAATTATTTTAACAGTTGGGACATTATTTCAAGTCATAGGATTACATTCAGATTGATTTGCTGATTATGGACGCCATGGTCATCTCTTGTACACGAGAACAACATTTAGCAGGACATATAGCAGCAAAGTTTTAGCGCAATTACTTCTCATAAAAAGTGTTGTTAAATCATAACGTAATAACTAAATAATAAAATAATATTACAAAAACTACCATAGGAATTTTTTTTCGCTTTTGAAACGCATTGTACACTGTAAAAAAAAAAAAAAAAAAAAAAAAAAAAAAAAAAAAAAAAAATCTGACCAGTTTTCCTGTAGGAATCGGAAAAATAGTTGCCCTTATCGTACCGGAAAATTTTCCTACCCAGCTCGGAATAAAATCAGTAAAAAAAAAAAAAAAAAAAAAAAAAAAAAAAAAAAAAAAAAAAAGAGGAAATAGTCAATAAAACGGTTCTTTTCAGATTTTATTCCGACATGGGTCGGAAATTTTTCCGGTACGATAAGGCCAACTATTTTTCCTACTCTTACAGGAAAACTGGTCGTATTTTTTTACAGTGTAATAATTCAGCGAATTAAATCCGCTTTTTAAAAATACGAATTATTCTACAACAAAGTAGGTATAATAGAGAGGCAACAGCATTTATAGGTATAATTGAAACGAAACAGAAGCTTTAAATCAAACAAAACAAAAGCTTTAATTTTGCTTTAATTGGCTGAAAAAAAAAACTAATATTACAATTTTATAACTTCAAATGGAATTGCTCCTTTACAACAGAATAAAATATTCGAAAATGTTCTTTATTCCCAAAAAATCCAAAATTCTTTTAACTGTTCGATAGCGATATAGAGAAAAACCCTGAAAACATACACTGTAAAAAAAAAAAAAACGACCTGTTTTCCTGTAGGAATCGGAAAAATAGTTGCCCTGTCCTTTTCGTACCGGAAAATTTTCCGACCCAGCTCAGAATAAAATCCGTAAAAAAAAAAAAAAAGGAAATAGTCAATAAAACGGTATTTTATGGATTTTATTCCGATTTTACGGATTTTATTTCGAGCTGGGTCGAAAAATTTTCCGGTACGATAAGGGCAACTATTTTTCCGATTCCTACAGGAAAACTGGTCGTATTTTTTTTTTTACAGTGTATAGGAGAACGTATAACAGCAAAGTTTTCGTGTAGTTATTTCCTCTTAAAAAATGTAATAAATAAATAATAAAAGAACATTGAAAAAATATACTTAGAATATTTTTTTACCTGCTTTTGAAACACGTGGTAATAATGCAGTCAGTTATGTGGAAAACGAACCAAAAATTTAAAATAAAATACGCTTATAAGAATTGTTTCAAAACCCAGTGTGTATATTTGCAAAGAAACAATATTTACAAGTATAACTGAAAGAAACAGGACAAGCTAATGATTTTAAACTTATACTTAAAATTAATTTTTTAATGGATTGAATTGAAAATATCTTACATAACATTTAAAACACCATTTTATAACTTTAGTGACAGTGAATGTAATTGATTCTAAAGTATAGAAAAAATACTTCAATATATTAATTATTTTAAAGAAGTTACAACATTCTTTTAAAAGTTGGGGCATTGTTTCAAGTCATCGAGCCACATTCAGATTAATTTTTTTATTATCGGTACTATGGCCATTACACACGAGAACGACATTTAGGAGAACCTATAGCAGCGAAGACTTATCGTAATTATCTCCCATAAAAAATGTTTTTAAATCATACTGTAATAAACAAATAATAAAATAATATTCCAAAAACTATCATAAGAATATTTTTTACCCGCTTGTGAAACACATTGTAATAATTAAGTCAATTGAATCTACCGTTTAAAATAACGAATTTTTTCACAAGACAGTAGGTATACTCGCAAAGAAACAATATTTACAGATATTCCCCCCCCAAGTTATTGGTATAAAAATATAATGTAATTTTTTTTTATGTTTCGTGTACATTTGTGGATTACTAAATGTTTACATAATAATAAAAAAATATAAATATATATATACACTGTATGGCCATTAATGACCGGACACTTTCAATTTTAGACATTTTGTCGAATATTAAGAAATATACTTGTCAAATTCTTCTGGAATTTCAAGATAAAAAAGAACAGGTTCGACCTCATATTTATCAACGTCGATTTGATAAGGGTGGCAATTAGGCGGCCAACAAAAAATCAAAGAAAAAATAACACTTGGGATCTCCCTATAAATTAAAATGCACGAAATGTTCTATCGCTGCAGAATATTAATTTGTGGATACTGTACAACATGTGTACTGATTTTTGTAAGAATAGCACGTATATTCTTGGAGATATAGCGTTTTTCTTAAAAATTTCAAAATATTCATGCATGTGTTTAACTTATATCAAGCAGAGTTTTCAACCAAATTTAACGCTAAATGTAATAAAAAAATATAGTGCAAATGGAATATAAATGCATTAAATATTTTATGAAATATGAGCATTTGTATGAAATAATTTTTATCTGCGCATGCGCGAACGATAACAAAGATTGTTTTACATAAGTTAATAGTCAACTCTATGGAGCAATTCATAAAAAAAAATCCAGTCAAATATCGTGAAAATTCAGAGAGATATCGTCCATAGAGTGAGCTGATTTTTAGTTGCTTTCTAAAAGCAGCTGAATGATAAGCAATTTTCCCAAATTGTCAATTTTCATTTAAATTTTTTTTCATTTTCATTTTTTATTGATGCTTTAGTTCTTCTTGATAACCACCAGGACGAGCCTATTCCATGATAAAAAGAAGTATAAAAATCGAAGCATTTGTTCGAAATCTACTCATTGATATTCATTAAATACTAACTTTATTCTGAAAGTCAGTTAATAAAAAATGACAATTTGTGGAAAAGCCCTTATCATTCAGCTGTTTTTAGAAAGCAACTAAAAATCAGCTCGCTCTATCGGCGATATTTTTCTGAATTTTCACGATATTTGACTGAAGTTTTTTTTTATGCTCCATAGAGTTGACTATTAAATTATATGTAAAAAAAAAAAACAATCTTTGTTATCGTTCGCGCATGCGCAGATAAAAATTATTTCATACAACTGCTCAAATTTCATAAAATGTTTAATACATTTATATTCCGATTGCACTGTATTGCTTGTACAACATTTTGCCAAATTTTCAGAAATTGGCGTTAAAGTTGGTTGAAAACCCTGCGCCTTATAAACTAAAAACATGCATGAATTTTTTTAACTTTAAAAAAAAATCGCTATATTTCCAAGAATATACACGCTTTTCTTACAAAAATCAGTAAACATTTCCAATATCCACAAATTTGTATTCTGCAGCGATAGATCATCTCGTGCATTTTAATTTACAGGGTGATCCCAAGTATTATTTTTTTCTTTGATTTTTTTGTTGGTCCCCTAATTTTTCCCCTTACTAAGCCGTCGTTGATAAATATGAGGTCAAACCTGTTCTTTTGACTCTTGAAATTCCAGAAGAATCTGATAAGTATATTTCTAAATGTTCGAGAAAATGTCTAAAATTGAAAGTGTCCGGTCATTAATGACCATACAATATAAAAACTGCAGTTAGAATATTGTTTTTCAGATTGTGAATCACATGGTAATAATTCACTCAGTTAACTGAAAATAAATCATAAGTTTAAAATAAAATACGCCTCTGCGAATTGTTTTACAACCCAGTGTATATACTCGCAAAGACACAACAATTGCATGTATATGTGAAACGAAATAGGATAAAATTAATAAATTTAAATTCATTCTTTAAAATAATTTTTGAATTGACTAAATTAAAAAACTCACATACAATTTTTAAAACCCAATTTTATAACTTTTGTGACAGTGAATGTAATTGAATCTTTATAGAAATATTTGGTAAACAAATATTTTCCAAAATATTCTTGAAAAATAAATAAATAAAAAATCCCAAGTTCCTTCCGCAGTTAAATTTTTAAGTAATGCAAAATGCATACTGAACAACCATTATATAAATTAACAATAGACCTATTAGTGTTGAATAATACCTAGTTTTAACCTACTCGTCAATTTTATAGATATTTAAAAATTTCATTATATCTTAATACGTTTCATTTATTAAGTAATTGCATAATTTTTGCCATTTTTTTCCTAGTTTGTAATGAAATTATTTATTTCATTTCATAACGTATGGTTTAAATTTCATACCAAATGTTTCTTTTCTAATTTTTAATAGCTTTTGAAACAAATAATTATAAGAGATAAAAATTAATTGGAATTTAAAGATATTGTTATATAACTTTGAAATCTAAGAAATAGAAAGCAAAGGAAGGAGAAAAAATAGCTTAAATTTAAAGATATTGTTATATAACTTTGAAAACTAATAATTACAAAACAAAGGAAGGCTAAAAAAATATTTGTAAGAAAAACGTTTTTATTAAGGCTCTCAAAATTAAGATAAAAAAAGAAAAAAAAAAAAAAAAAAAAAAAATGAGTAAAAGAAAGTGCTATGTTAATTTTTTCTGTCTAAGAAGTCTTTTTGCGTTTCGTGATGATTTTTTGACATTCGTAAAAGGAATCCGGTTTCAATATTTTACCCCAATATAGTAAATTTTGTCCTCTGCGGTTTTTGAATTTTTTGCGAAATTGTTACTTGATATTTCAGCTTTATTTTTTCTTTTCCGAGGAGATTGTTTGACATTTATTAAAGGAACTCGGCTTAAATATTTTGGCTTAATACAGTAATTTTTATTACCTGCAATTTTCTAATTTTTCCGAAATCATTTATGCGATTTCTAATGTTTTTAACGTTTAGAGATGCTTTTATTACAATTTTTTTCTGAAGCAGAAAGAACTCTCTAATAAATTTTGCTACTGCTGTAATTAAATTAAAGTTGGAAGAACGCCAAATCGGTTCCTATATCAATGTGAATGGAGCTGCTAAAAATTTTAATTTAATCTGGATGGAACTAAAAAATTATAATGATATTCGATTCATTCGAGACCAGAACAGTTGTAGCCATCATGGATGTACGCTTTCAAAAGCAATGGGACCCCAACACCAGTATCGTTTAATTTGAGATTCATTTGAGAAAAACCGGTCAGCAGTGCGTGCGAAGCTCCTCTAGTATTTGACATTTTTTTAAATATTCAATATTTAAATGTTAATAAGTTTTCCTATGATTGTTCAGTTACTACTTGCATTAATATTTTAAACAAAGTACAAAACAGAAAATAAATAAATAAATCATTAAAATTTACAATAAATATATTTCACTTGAATTTTCCTGAAATTTTTGCTCCATAGCAGCCCCCCCCCCCCCCCCACTCGTATCCAGTGTTCACGCTGGCTTTTGAGCAATATTAGAGATTTGGCGAATAAGAAATAAAAAACAGTAGCCAAATGAAAAGAAATGCTAGCAAAATAGATTCTGTGTGAAACACTGAAAAATTTATCTTTATTTTTAACCCCTTATTGTATCCTTTTTTTTTTTTCAAAATGTTCTAAAATAACCTAATTTTTTGTAGTTGCTTATGAAATAGAAATTTTACTATCCGCTAAAAGAAACTATAAGAACAATAAGTACATTCTAAATGTCTCCAGAATATGCAAATGTTTCCGATATTCTTTTAGCAATCTAAATAAAAATTAAAAACAGCTATCTTTGATTTACAGTTGGAAAATATGCACTAAAAATTGCTATGTGATTTCGACACTTAACCGATAGAAAAAATTTGACCGGCCAGAGATACTTTGCAGGAGAAATGAGAGTTTCACGCCAGGAGGAGGGAGGAGGGAGGAGGCATGAGGAATGAGGAATGAGGGAGGAGGGAGGAGGAGGCATGAGGAATGAGGAATGAGGAGGGGGAGGAGGAGGTGTTCTTTCGAGAGCGTCTTGTAAGAGTAGGGGTGAAAGGGGGGTAAAAATGTTTTTTGGTTAGATAAGGATTTTTTGAGTAAAAGTGGGAATTTTCGAGAGATTGAATTTTTTTTAACATGTTATAGTACGAGGGGGTATTTTTAAATTAGTTTCATAGATTAACCTGTTATAGTACGAGGGGTTATTTTTCGATCGGTTAACTAATTAGTAATTAAAAATAGCAATTAAAAATTTAATGAGGAAATATTTAATGAAGCGACTTAGAATTATTCGAACAATTTTATTAGTGTAGTATAGTACGAGGTTTGAATGAATTATTAAAAATGGAAATTAATTTAAAATATCAATTAATTAAAAAGTAATTAAAAATAATTAATAAGAAAAATTAATTTAGAAATTTTAATGAGTGGACTAAGAATTTTTGAGTTTGAAATTTATTTTTAGTCAACTATAGTATGCAGTCGCGAATTTTTAGAATTAAAAATATTCATTCATTAAAAATAGTAATTAATTAAAAATGCTAATTAAAAAATATGAATAAGAAAATAACTTAATGAAGAAACTTCAGAAAATTTTTGAGAGTTTCATTTAATTTTGTTAATGAATTCAGTGGTATGAGATATTTTTATTTGAAATGGAAATTAAAAAAAAAAAAAAGTGGAAATTTTTAAATTTTTGTAGGAATGTGAATGTTTTTTGATTAAAATTTGCGGAAGGATTTTATTCTTTTAAGTGACATGTTTTTTAAAGATATTTGGGTCTTTCTAAGGGAATCTAACACGTATTTATGCATGGAAATCCACGGTTCGAAGAAAACCACGAAAACTCCGAACGATTAGGCCGACGGGCGCGATTCTGTTCGAACCCAGCACCTCCTCTCCACCAGCTTCGAGAGCAGAACCTCTTGGCTACTAGTTGGGCAATAATTTAATGAAGAAACTTTAGAAATTTTTCGAGGGTTTTATTTGATTTTGTCAACGAATTGAGTGTTTTGAGATATTTTTATTTAAAATAGAAATTTTTTGAAAAAACAGTGGAAATTTTTAAATATTTATAGGAATGCGAATGTTTTTAGAATAAAATTTGGGGAAGGATTTTATTCTTTTAAGTGACATGTTTTTAAAGATATTTTTTTGAATTGCAGTCATGTTTTCACAAATATTTCTCGGTTTTATATAATTGAATTGAAAGTTTTGTATTAGTCGATTAGTAATTTTAGACTATCATTAGTTAGATAAATGAAGTTATACTTTTGTAATGTGCTTTATGACTAAACTTTACTTATTGAATGGTAAAAAAATATATGTAACTAGGAAATTTGGTGAATATTTGAAGAAAAAATTAAATTTTCAGTGATCTTTTAATATAGTCAATGTATGAATCAAAAATAAAATAAAATTTAAATTATACTTAACAAATATTTCAAAACACACCACAAGTATTCAGAGACTTAATACTATTCCATAATTTTTTAAAAGAGGAATATATATTAGCTGATTTCGTTTCATATAACATCAAATTTTACTGTATGCACGTATTCCCCAAATGGAAAAACCCTTTGGTAGATAAGCACCTCAACAGTTCGTATGATAAGTACATGACTCACTTTTCTGGAGGGTTTATTTCTAACGCAATGATGAATAGCGATTAGATAATTGTTAGTAGTTAAATATTAATTAAAAGGGAATTAGAAATTTGATTAAGGATTTTATTCTTTTAAATGAGATGTTTTCTAAAGGTAATTTTTAGAAATTGTAGTTTTTTTTTTTTTACCTATTTTTCAGTTACGTTTTTGAATTGAAAGGAGGACATTTATCGGTTATACGTATTGCTTTAGTGAATGTTATTAATGAATTCACATATATATGGTCATTTTGGAGCCTTTTAGAAATATTTTGCTAAGAATTTAGAACGTATGAAAATATACAGAATATCATTAAAAATATAGGATCTTCACACATGTTAATTAAGTATAATTTAATGTAAAAATAATTGTAATTCCAATTTAATTTTTAACCTAGTAAATATGTGAAGCCACGCAAACTTCAAATTTTTTCTTAATATAAATAAATATTATTTTTAGATCATTTCTTATAAATATTAATACACGAAAGAAATGATTGCGCTTTTAGAGCCTGTAACTTTAATCATCAAAATTTAAATAAATATTTATCACTTTCAAATGAAAATAATAAGCCTTTCGTTTAATATTTTTCATTTTAATTAATGCATAATTAAATTTTTCGAATGATTTTCATAATTAAAACAAATAGAAGAGGAATTCTTTTCAATTTTTTTAAGAAACAGGCAAGTTATTATTAGGCAATACACTGCAAACGTTTAATATGATGAGTCATCACTTAGACTTTAATATTAGTTTCACACATAAGTGTCATTATGTTCTTATATGTAATCAAGCGGGGGGGTTTTAATAAATATATTATTAATATCGAGGGATATGAATAGTAATGCTAATATCACTCTTTGAAATATATATACCTTCTTATGTGTGTCTTAAAAACCTGACATAGTCATTCTGCACAGTGTTTGTGAGATATAGATTTAGTTCCCATTTATGTTACGTAATAGAGATCATGTGATTTTCCCCCACCCATCGCAGTTCATTCTTTATCATTATTCTGACATAGTATTGTAAGTATCATTTTTTTAGGAAATGTATAGTGTTATAGAAGTGAATGACCAGAATTTGAAAAATTTCGTCAAAATAATTTTTATATATTAACTAACTTTTCAAGATATATTTATCTCACATATTTAAACTGCTTTTTAAATTCGTGATTAAGTTCCACAAATGCATATGCTTCAACAACACATATTTTCTAAATGTATAAGAGAAATAAGTATTCACATAAAAATCACACTTACCTTTTACGAACACATCTGTTTGATACACTTTCTCGAAAAATGGAGAGGACAAGTTCTTATCTGATTCAAATGACTAACAAGTTATGAGTCATTCAGGGGTTTTTCCCAGGTAGATAACTTCACTGATTAGGAGTTCATTAAATTTTCGAGTATATATTTTTCTAGTTAGAATTGCAATTAACACATATCCTTTAATTGATTTTTATAATAATTAAAACAATAATAATTCAATTAATCTTTTAAAAATAAATTATTTTTAGTTTTTTTCATTCTTAACAAGATATATAAAAATTAACAAAGTCATTTTAAATACAAGTGAACTATTTTCCCTATTGTTATAGTCGACTTGCGCGAAATAAAATAGAACCTTATACTACTCTTACCTGGAGACGACTGACTGATAACATCCCCCGCTTATCTACTTAAGCAAGATCACGTGATATCTTCGAGCATGCGCTGTACTATCTAGTGACGTATTCGATCGTTGATAAGATTTCCTGATAAGAACTTGTATTCATTTCTTCCCAAGCAAGTGTACGAGTTGGTCGTGTCTAGGTAAGTAGCATTTAAAGTTATTTTTATAATGTGTTTTAATATGTAGTGTGGGTAAAAAGGAATACACAGTTTATTACAATTTCAATTCATTTTTATTAATATAAACTCGATCAAGTAGGATTTAGTAGATACGAAACTGAATGTATTTTGTTAGAGAAGTGAATGACCGGAATAAAAATAATTGATAAAATGTTTGAATATTATTCTTTTGAAAGTTTTACTGAGGTTTGGTAAATAAAATCACACCATGTTTGTTTTGTGTTATCACGTGATTGAATGTTTTCGAAAGAGTATTTAAACAAGAGGTAGGTCGGGTAGGGGTTCAGTCTATGAGATGATGTCATGCGAGAAAGACTAGAATGAAGATGATGCGTTTTCGAGTTAATGTGACAAATAATCAAATTTTATGTTGTAATGAGGGCGATTTATCCGGTTCCAAGTCACGCAGCAAGTTTTGGTGGTGTAAATGCTTTATATCGTGCTGCCAAATGCAAAGTAGCGAAGAAGACGATACAGAAATGGTTGAGCGGAGTCGATTCCTACACGCTTCACAAACCGGCTCGGAGAAATTTCCCAACAAACCGAGTGGTCGTTTATTCGATCGATCAACAATGGCAGGCCGACCTGGTGGATCTTATCAGTTTACAAAAACACAATCAAGGATTTCGATACCTCCTGACGTGTATAGACATTCTGTCTAAATATGCGTGGGCGATTCCCTTAAAAACGAAACGAGGAGAAGAAATTGTACAAGCCTTTCGTTCTATTTTTTCAACCAGAAAGCCCAAATCCCTTCAATCTGATGCCGGAAAAGAATTTAAGAACCGACTGTTTCAAAGATTTTTAAAACAAGAAGGTGTTCGATTTTTCACGACGAATAATAATACCAAGGCGTCGGTGGTCGAACGATTTAACCGTACTCTCAAAACGAAAATGTGGAAATATTTCACACATAACCATACCTATCGTTATGCAGATGTATTGGACCAGTTATTACAAAGTTATAACCATACCTATCATTCGAGTATCAAGAGACCCCCAGTAGAAGTGACGGCGGAAAATGAAAGCGATGTGTGGTTTACTCTTTATGGAGAGATGGAACATGTGAAAAGAAAACCCTGTGTGTTTCAAGCGGGAGATGTGGTGCGTGTGTCGAAACAGAAAATGACCTTTGAAAAAGGATATGAAACCAATTGGACGGAGGAATTGTTTGTGGTGACGGAGTGTGTACCCAGAGACCCTCCCGTGTATCGAATAAAGGACTTGTTAGACGAACCTATTCAAGGAACTTTTTACCCACAAGAACTTCAAAAAGTGCAAATGAAAGAAACTTATACGATTGAAAAAATTTTAAAGAAGCGCACGAGAAAAAGTCAAGTGGAATATTTTGTGAAGTATAAGGGATATCCCAGCAAATTCAATCAATGGATTCCCTCCTCAGATTTATCTTCCTTATAAGTCAGTGCAAGAATGATACAAGATCATTTGCTAACATGTCCTTCTACCTGACGTTACCTTCGGACAGTTCCAGGAATTTCTTTCCTGAGAATAAAATTTCTCATTTCATTACACGATTGCCCGCCCCTATTGAATTGAAAGGGGAATGGGAAGTGGGTCTCGTGGAATTTATTTACCCACATACCTGGTATAATGTGAATCAACACACAAACTTAATTGGATTCGACTTTAACGATGGAAGGATCATTGGTAGACGAATCCCTCCTGGATTTTATGAGACGGTACCTGATATTTTGAAAGCTATTGCTATCAAAGACATGGAACAAAAAATTTTGTTTTCCTACAATCCCATCACGAAAAGAGTCACCATCAACGTGCGAGATAATGCTAAAGTGATTTTAGAAGCTGGATTATCTGAAATGTTGGGGTTCGAACCGTGCGAGATTGCTTCCTTAGATAATAACATTGAACAAACTGTCGATAGTTCGTATGTGGCAGATCCGTGTGCTCATTATAGAGTATTAATGATTTATTCGGACATAGTAGAGCCTCAAATTATCGGTGATGTGTTGGCACCCCTGTTACGAATTGTGAATGTCACCGGAAAAGACGGAGAAGTGATTTGTGTGAAATTTGATCGACCCCATTACTTACCCATCAGTCGAAAATCATTCGACTCATTAGAAATCGTTATAAGGAACCACCTGGGTGAATTAACACCATTTGAACGGGGTCGCTCGTACGTGAAACTTCATTTTCGTCAAAAATACCTCTCGTGATGTTTGTTCCCTATCAGTGTTGTGCGAAATCTTTTGAAGATTATTATACTCATCAGTCGGGTAGCGGCTTAAACTATTATCAAGGAACTACTTTACAAAGAGGATATGGATTCGGTGGACTGTTTCGATCGCTGTTTCGTGCAGCGGTCCCCCTTTTCAAGTCTGGAGCGAAAGCCGTGGGAAAACAATTGTTTCATTCCGGTGTGAACGTCCTCAGTGATATATCACGAGGAGAAGATATTAAAATAGCTGCCAAGCGGCGGTTAAAAGAAGCCGGTCAAAACTTGACGGATAAAGCAGCTACTAAAATGAAGACCATGATTGGATCGGGTCATCAGTATAAAAAGAGGAAACGTTCTCACAATGTCATCATTCCTCGCAAAGCCAAGAGAGTGAAAGTACATGATATTTTCTCTTAAAGATGTTTGGACTCATTCATAAAGATTCTGCCGCTTGTGCTAAATCCGAATTGGATCTGTTTTTAATTCCACCTACCCAGACGGCTATTGAAAAAGGATATTTCATCGAATATCATCCCCTTGCCAATATTCGAGATGGAGGACCTGTGGAATTTAACATTTCTGGGAACGGCGAAGATTATATTGATTTGTCGGCTTCCTACCTCTACGTCAAAGTGAAAATCACCAAGTCAGACGGAACGGATTTACCTGCAAGCGAACCTGTGGCTCCTGTCAATTTGTTTTTACAAGCTTTGTTTTCGCAAGTGGATATCAGTTTAAATGAAAGAGCCATCTCTTCTTCGAGTAACACATATCCTTATCGTGCTTATATTGAAACCCTGCTGAACTATGGAGAAGACGCTAAGAAATCTTTATTAAGATGTGAATGTTTTTACAAAGACACGAATTTGACCGAAACAGACCCCACCACCAATGGAAACCCTGGATTGAAGAAACGCTATGAACTGACTAAAACTAGCAAAACATTGGATATGATTGGTCCCCTTCATTGTGATATTTTCCAACAAAATCGACTACTCTTGAATATGGTCGATCTGAAAATTAAAATGACTCGCAGCAAATCAGACTTTTGTTTGATGGCTAAGAAAGAACCGCCTAAAACTTTTCACGACTATAAAGTGATTTTAGAACATGCTTCTGTGTTTGTTCGCAAAGTGAAAGTGAGTCCCGGCGTGTTATTGGTACATGCCAAAGCCCTGGAAAAAAACTCTGCAAAATATCCTATTGATCGAGTGTTATGCAAGACTTATTCAATCTCCACTGGAAGTAAATCTTTCATGCAAGATAATGTGTTTTTAGGGGCGATGCCAAAACGTATCATTGTTGGACTTTTAGACAACAGTGCTTATGCTGGACAATACGATTTGAATCCCTTTTACTTTTATCATCACAAAGTCAACTTTTTAAGTGTCTATGTGGATGGTCAACCTGTACCCAGCAAACCTTTGGAATTGGATTTCGACGAAAACAACTATATAAGAGCCTATCATCGACTGTTCTCTGGTTTTAATCATGATGCTGGTATTTATTTAACACGTGAAGAATTTGCTGATGGACACACCTTATATAATTTCGACTTAAGCCCTGACCTGTGTGACGGACCTCATCTAAATTTACAGCATCAAGGAAATTTACGAATTGAAATCAAATTCGCTGAAGCGTTAGAAAAAACAACGACTGTATTGATTTATGCGGAATTTGAAAACATTATTGAAATAAGTAAATCACGTCACGTGATTTGCGACTTTCCAAACTAAATGGATTCATTACAAATCGAGACCATTTTATCTCATGAAGCAGTGACCCGAAACTATTTTTTGGGTGTTTTTCCAAGTGATCAGCTACCAAGAAGAACCGAGCGGTATCCTGTCTGTTTTATCTGTAACGTGGACAAGTCTACAGAGCCTGGAAGTCACTGGGTGGCTTTCTACCTATCTTCGCCTGATGAAGTGGAATTCTTCGACTCCTATGGAAACGAGCCTTCCTTTTTTAAAGGACCCCTATCGAACTATGTATCCCGTTTTTCACGAGTTATGTTTAATCCACTCGTATTACAAACTCACGTGACTGCCGTCTGCGGGCAGTATTGTGTATTTTATCTATATTCTCGATGTCAAGGTAAAACCCTAAAGGATTTTTTATCACATTTTGTCACTGCAGAATTGTCGAACGATCGACGAGTCTATAATTTTGTAGCCAAACGATTTGGCATTCGTGCACATTTTTATCAATAAATATGAATTTAACTGTGAATCATGTGTCTGTGATTATTTAAAGTGTGTGTTTTACTAGTGTATGTTTATTAACGATGAAGTTTCCACGCTTTCAACACCCTTGTACGATGCTCCTTGCAGGTCCCACAAGAGTGGGTAAAAGCTGGTTTCTACGTGATTTGTTAAGGGAAAGAAACGTCATGTTTGACCCTCCTCCTGATAAAGTGATTTGGTTTTACGGTATCTACCAAAAACTGTATAACGAAATACCGGATGTTACCTTTGTGGAAGGCCTTCCTTCGAATTACACCGAGTATTTAGGAACAAATTCTTTAATGATCTTAGACGATCTCATGGTGGAATGTGGATCAGACGAGCGTATGACTTTTCTCTTTACAAAGGCAAGTCACCATTTAAACGTGAGCGTGATATTTATTACACAAAATCTCTTTCATAAAGGGAAAGAAATGAGAAACGTTTCCCTAAACAGTCAATATTTGATCCTGTTTAAAAATCGACGTGACATGAGTCAAATCAGTCATTTGGCTCGACAATTATACCCAACGAACACTAAATTTTTCCAAGAAGTGTTTACTGATGCCACTCAAAAACCGTTCTCTTATTTATTAGTCGATTTAAGAAATGAAACCCCAGAAGAACTGCGGCTAAGAACACTGGTGTTACCGGGACAAAGACAATACGTGTACACTTTGAAAAAAGGTTTAAAAAGAAAGACATTTTCTTCTTAATTCAGTTGTGATCATGACGTTGACCGAGAAACAACTGCGTGATTTAGAGCTCATTAAGACATGTCCTAAAACCTTACGCAAGCAACTTTTGAAAAAATTACCTTCTCGCTCGGTGAAAGCCATTTGTGAGTGTACCCACAACGTATTGAAAGGAAACGTACCTCTCTCACCCAATCAAAAGAAGTCTTTGAAGAAGTATAAAAACCCTCTTCGAAAAATTGGTACGAAAAAAGGAACTCTCTTTTCAAAAAAGAAACTGATTGTGCAACACGGAGGATTTTTAAATATTTTAATTCCTGCGGCCCTGAGTGTGTTAACGGGTCTTATCAATGGAGCTCGCTACTAAATATGCTCTAATACCGGAAGAAGAATTGACTAGACATGTGCCCACGAAAAAGCAAATGACTGAGTTTGATGTGGCAATGTCCAATATACTCAATAGTTTACTTCCCGATCATGAGAAAGTTCAACAGTACTATGAACTGTTACAAAGGAAAATGAATTTGCAAGAATTTAATGTCCCTTGGAGATCAAGGCCTTTTGACGATGACGGCGAGAAAAGAAAGTCCAAACCTCTCAAGACGGAACCTGACAAAACGGAACCTGACAAAACGGAACCTGTTAAAACGGAACCTATGCAAACGGAATCTACCAAGACCGAACCTGCACTGTCGCAAAAATCCTCTAAAATGTCTCAAGAAGATGATGATGATTACGACACGTTGGTGATAGCCTCAACGCCATCACATATGAGAAGACAAGCTGGATTTTTACTCAGGTTTCTGAAATCGAAATCAAGCAACATGGCCTGGGATCAAACTGGAAGAATCACTTATAATGGAAACACCTTACAAGATTCGAATTTAGCGGAACTCTTTCATCTCATTTTTAATGTGAATAAAAAACCTGTGAAAACACCGACAGAATTTCTTCATGCGCTTCATGAAATTGGAGTACCTTCAAGTATCATTAAAAATAAATATTTATCTCCTGCATCAATGAAGAAAATAACAAAAGTTGTATCACCCAGAAAAAACTTTGTAAAACCCAAGAAGAGATCTACTAACAATGTATTACTAAATCCTACTTGGTCGTGTTTATATTAATAAAAATGAATTGAAATTGTAATAAACTGTGTATTCCTTTTTACCCACACTACATATTAAAACACATTATAAAAATAACTTTAAATGCTACTTACCTAGACACGACCAACTCGTACACTTGCTTGGGAAGAAATGAATACAAGTTCTTATCAGGAAATCTTATCAACGATCGAATACGTCACTAGATAGTACAGCGCATGCTCGAAGATATCACGTGATCTTGCTTAAGTAGATAAGCGGGGGATGTTATCAGTCAGTCGTCTCCAGGTAAGAGTAGTATAAGGTTCTATTTTATTTCGCGCAAGTCGACTATAACAATAGGGAAAATAGTTCACTTGTATTTAAAATGACTTTGTTAATTTTTATATATCTTGTTAAGAATGAAAAAAACTAAAAATAATTTATTTTTAAAAGATTAATTGAATTATTATTGTTTTAATTATTATAAAAATCAATTAAAGGATATGTGTTAATTGCAATTCTAACTAGAAAAATATATACTCGAAAATTTAATGAACTCCTAATCAGTGAAGTTATCTACCTGGGAAAAACCCCTGAATGACTCATAACTTGTTAGTCATTTGAATCAGATAAGAACTTGTCCTCTCCATTTTTCGAGAAAGTGTATCAAACAGATGTGTTCGTAAAAGGTAAGTGTGATTTTTATGTGAATACTTATTTCTCTTATACATTTAGAAAATATGTGTTGTTGAAGCATATGCATTTGTGGAACTTAATCACGAATTTAAAAAGCAGTTTAAATATGTGAGATAAATATATCTTGAAAAGTTAGTTAATATATAAAAATTATTTTGACGAAATTTTTCAAATTCTGGTCATTCACTTCTATAACACTATACATTTCCTAAAAAAATGATACTTACAATACTATGTCAGAATAATGATAAAGAATGAACTGCGATGGGTGGGGGAAAATCACATGATCTCTATTACGTAACATAAATGGGAACTAAATCTATATCTCACAAACACTGTGCAGAATGACTATGTCAGGTTTTTAAGACACACATAAGAAGGTATATATATTTCAAAGAGTGATATTAGCATTACTATTCATATCCCTCGATATTAATAATATATTTATTAAAACCCCCCGCTTGATTACATATAAGAACATAATGACACTTATGTGTGAAACTAATATTAAAGTCTAAGTGATGACTCATCATATTAAACGTTTGCAGTGTATTGCCTAATAATAACTTGCCTGTTTCTTAAAAAAATTGAAAAGAATTCCTCTTCTATTTGTTTTAATTATGAAAATCATTCGAAAAATTTAATTATGCATTAATTAAAATGAAAAATATTAAACGAAAGGCTTATTATTTTCATTTGAAAGTGATAAATATTTATTTAAATTTTGATGATTAAAGTTACAGGCTCTAAAAGCGCAATCATTTCTTTCGTGTATTAATATTTATAAGAAATGATCTAAAAATAATATTTATTTATATTAAGAAAAAATTTGAAGTTTGCGTGGCTTCACATATTTACTAGGTTAAAAATTAAATTGGAATTACAATTATTTTTACATTAAATTATACTTAATTAACATGTGTGAAGATCCTATATTTTTAATGATATTCTGTATATTTTCATACGTTCTAAATTCTTAGCAAAATATTTCTAAAAGGCTCCAAAATGACCATATATATGTGAATTCATTAATAACATTCACTAAAGCAATACGTATAACCGATAAATGTCCTCCTTTCAATTCAAAAACGTAACTGAAAAATAGGTAAAAAAAAAAAACTACAATTTCTAAAAATTACCTTTAGAAAACATCTCATTTAAAAGAATAAAATCCTTAATCAAATTTCTAATTCCCTTTTAATTAATATTTAACTACTAACAATTATCTAATCCCTATTCATCATTGCGTTAGAAATAAACCCTCCAGAAAAGTGAGTCATGTACTTATCATACGAACTGTTGAGGTGCTTATCTACCAAAGGGTTTTTCCATTTGGGGAATACGTGCATACAGTAAAATTTGATGTTATATGAAACGAAATCAGCTAATATATATTCCTCTTTTAAAAAATTATGGAATAGTATTAAGTCTCTGAATACTTGTGGTGTGTTTTGAAATATTTGTTAAGTATAATTTAAATTTTATTTTATTTTTGATTCATACATTGACTAGATTAAAAGATCACTGAAAATTTAATTTTTTCTTCAAATATTCACCAAATTTCCTAGTTACATATATTTTTTACCATTCAATAAGTAAAGTTTAGTCATAAAGCACATTACAAAAGTATAACTTCATTTATCTAACTAATGATAGTCTAAAATTACTAATCGACTAATACAAAACTTTCAATTCAATTATATAAAACCGAGAAATATTTGTGAAAACATGACTGCAATTCAAAAAAATATCTTTAAAAACATGTCACTTAAAAGAATAAAATCCTTCCCCAAATTTTATTCTAAAAACATTCGCATTCCTATAAATATTTAAAAATTTCCACTGTTTTTTCAAAAAATTTCTATTTTAAATAAAAATATCTCATAACACTCAATTCGTTGACAAAATCAAATAAAACCCTCGAAAAATTTCTAAAGTTTCTTCATTAAATTATTGCCCAACTAGTAGCCAAGAGGTTCTGCTCTCGAAGCTGGTAGAGAGGAGGTGCTGGGTTCGAACAGAATCGCGCCCGTCGGCCTAATCGTTCGGAGTTTTCGTGGTTTTCTTCGAACCGTGGATTTCCATGCATAAATACGTGTTAGGTTCCCTTAGAAAGACCCAAATATCTTTAAAAAACATGTCACTTAAAAGAATAAAATCCTTCCGCAAATTTTAATCAAAAAACATTCACATTCCTACAAAAATTTAAAAATTTCCACTTTTTTTTTTTTTTAATTTCCATTTCAAATAAAAATATCTCATACCACTGAATTCATTAACAAAATTAAATGAAACTCTCAAAAATTTTCTGAAGTTTCTTCATTAAGTTATTTTCTTATTCATATTTTTTAATTAGCATTTTTAATTAATTACTATTTTTAATGAATGAATATTTTTAATTCTAAAAATTCGCGACTGCATACTATAGTTGACTAAAAATAAATTTCAAACTCAAAAATTCTTAGTCCACTCATTAAAATTTCTAAATTAATTTTTCTTATTAATTATTTTTAATTACTTTTTAATTAATTGATATTTTAAATTAATTTCCATTTTTAATAATTCATTCAAACCTCGTACTATACTACACTAATAAAATTGTTCGAATAATTCTAAGTCGCTTCATTAAATATTTCCTCATTAAATTTTTAATTGCTATTTTTAATTACTAATTAGTTAACCGATCGAAAAATAACCCCTCGTACTATAACAGGTTAATCTATGAAACTAATTTAAAAATACCCCCTCGTACTATAACATGTGAAAAAAATTCAATCTCTCGAAAATTCCCACTTTTACTCAAAAAAATCCTTATCTCACCAAAAAAAATTTTTACCCCCCTTTTACCCCTACTCTTACAAGACGCTCTCGAAAGAACACCTCCTCCTCCCCCTCCTCATTCCACCACCTCCTCATTCCTCCCTCCTCCCTCATTCCTCATTCCTCATGCCTCCTCCCTCCTCCTGGCGTGAAACTCTCATTTCTCCCCTACTCACAGTGTTTATGAAAATGCCATACCGTACTACTTTTCAGGATACATTTCTAATATTTAGAGAACAACACATATCTGATGACGATAGAAAAGTCCTCAGTGAAAAAAATAGGAGTGTCACTAAAAAGTAAACTAATGTTACATAGTAATAATAATTAACAGTTGCAAGATAAAATGTAAATGTAACAAAAATATTTTTATATAAATCTACTATTACAGAAAAAGAAGAATCTGTTTGCTCAAGGCTTTTAAAAATAACATATTTTTTTTAAATACAATTCACTTATTTGCCATGCACGCTTTTAAAAATTTCTAGAACATTCACAGAGTAACAACCCTATCAAAGGCTATTAGCTTCATACGAGGACAAAATACAAATTTAACAGCAAAAGACAGCAGTTTATTAAATCTCTTTAAAAAAGAGGAAGGGCAGGGAAGTAACAAGCCCAATTTTAGATGGATCCAAGTAAATACAATAAGACTTTCCAATTCGTTAAAATTAAAGCCCTACATTAAATTCACAATATTTCTAAAACAATTCATTTTCTAGAAACATAACCTGTACTTAATATTACGCAGATAAACAAATTATTGAACTTAAATGTCACTTTATACTAAGAAACTGAAAACACTACTCATTACTAACATCTATAGCAAATCAACTGTCTACGTGCCAAGCACAGCTTTCAGTGTATCAATCTCAAGAAAACTTGCAACTTTTAAGAATTTGTAAGAAAACAACAAGCAACTTTTAAGAATTTATAAGAAAACACAAGCAACTTTTAAGAATTTATAAGAAAAATATCACAAAGATTTTCAAGTCTATTTGGATATGGACTATTTCAAGCCTATTTGAACACTTGTACTTTGAGTACTTGTTAAAGGCAATTTGGACGTGGAATGTGGCCCTTTCTATAATTTCTTTTGATATCGGCACATTTAACACGAAGAAAATTTGTTCAAGATTTCTTTAAAATATTCACATTATTGTAATAGTTATGAATGAAAATCCGAGTTCGACACCCTGTATTTTTTTGACGGTATATGTAAATTGTGACCCCTGTTTTCTATACAAAAATTATTTGTTACCGTGTGCTTTATCTCCCCTTAAAGTTTAAATAGAATTTTTAAATACGTTGTAGAGATAAGAATATATCTTTTACCAACATTTCCTTAGCAGTACAGTAACATTTATTGATTAAAGAAAAAGTGTCAAACGAGTTTAACGTAGGTCTAAAAGTTAGCAACGCGAGGTAATTCAATTGGAGTAACTCGACTTTCAGTGACAAGTTTCAGCGAAAAGAAGTGAAAAAACTTTTCTCTTTAATGGGACTTTCCACCAAAACGAACGGTGCGTGATTCCTTTTTTTCCACTGGGGGAGACCCCCAATGTTAGATTCCCTCCTCCCCGGTTCTCCTGATTTGGTCGGAAAGGGCCGCTGATTTCATTTGATCTCCACACGAAGTCTTCAGTCATTACTAAAAGTTCTAAAACAAAGGAAAGATGGTAAAAGAAATTTCCAAAGGAATTTTTGCTTCTTTTCTGATGAGAATTACAAAAAGAGAACATTCACTAATTTCACTTTTATGTAATATTAAGTGAACAGGAAATTCAGTAAAATTTGGCTGTAAATCTGAGCGGAAAATTTTTTTATTCTGTAACATTATAATTATTGAACTTAAAAAAAACTTTTATTAACTTAATTATTATTTTCCACTTGGGAAAATCTATATCAGTAGCATAGGATTAGTAAGCTTGTGTTGGACAGAGTACAAATGTATGAAATGTCATTAACCATTGTTTAAATGGATGAAGTTTGGTAATCACAATTTCATTAAATAAACCGGCGAATGAAAAAAAATATCAGAAACGCTTGTTTATGCAGAAGAAATGTTTTCGAAAATATAATGCATTATTGTAGTTACCCATGATTCTAGAAGCTTTTCCCTTATGTCTAGAATACTTTAGAAGAACATTCAGCCAGAAACCTTAAAAAAAAAATTAATAAATTTCCGAAATTAACGAAAATGCTTTTTCCGAAGTTTATGAGCAGAAAGTTTTAATACATAAACGTTTCTGTAAAGCTTGGAAACTCATTATTTTCTGAGATTTTTAATTAGTTTTAGTCCAAATGATTCATTGAGATAACGGGATTGTTTCTGAAATTGTGAGAATTACGAGTTATATTGAATTTTCGTAAGCATTTCAGGAACGCTTTATTAGAAAAAATTTAAGCTATTTCTTATGCAGAATTTAGAGGAAAAATACCTCTAAGATTTTTATTTTGCTTTCAGCGATTTGATTCATAAAAAGCACTGACTCTAAGGTGAAGATCTCTGTCTGTTTAGGTCTCATGATCATAGCATCACAAAAATAACCCATAAAAGCTATTAAGTTGTTTAATTAGCATTAAGTATACTGCCAGATAGATAATATTTTTTTTAATCTTCCATCATCTATGTAGTAAATATCTTATTTTGCTAATTGTATTTAGAATTTTATCCAAATTTAAAAAAATTTCTGTTCATATTTTACAAGTCATTCCCTACTATAAAAAGAAGTTTATTTTATTTTCATAATTGGTCGTAATTATTACTATATAAATTTTATGTTTGTATAAAAAAATACGTTATTATTGTATATGTAGTATAATAATAGTAGTTATGATAAGATAGTGGTCTGCAACCAATGGTATATTAGAATTAAGAATTGAAAGAACACTGTATTTTCAACGCATGTAACACTATATAAATATCGTTTTAAGTGTACTTAATTAATGTTAATATTCGGACTTGAGAGTTTTCCCGCCTATATACTGTCGTTTTGGTAGTGTGAATAGATCTAGATATTCTATTATCTTTGTGTTCTATGCTAAGTAAACTTTGAGAAATTCTGATTTTATGAAAATTATATAAGATTCACTTTAAAAAATATATCTTCTGACTTCATTTCCATGTGAAAAATATTCCTTCTGTTGCATTTTGTCATTCTTATAAGAAAAAGAAATTATTTTATTATCTTCAGAATGGTAATGTTTTGTCAAATATATTTAATCGGAACTCATTGGTCTTCTATAAGGGCTTATATCATATCTAAAATATTTTTGATATATCTTAAAACTGTCTTTTTTAAGTATGTGAATTATCTGATTGTTCAGGACTTTTTTCTACTTTTTTGTAGTGCAAATATTTTTTTCTGAAACAACTGTTATAATCCGAGTAAGCGAAATCTGATACCTAAATTTGTTGATTCTTAAATACTCACTTTTTACAAAAAACGAAGAGAAAAATCTTAAAAGTTAAAACGGGAGTAACATTTACACTTTCTAAAAAATGTTTGATTCTATGACATAAAAAAAAAAAAATAAAAATAAAAATAAGCTTTCATCGACAAAGTGACCATGTAAAAAATTAATTGTCACCAAGGCTTATTGAAATAAATAATAATTAAATCACCTTCTTACCATTCTCAGAAATAATAAAATGATTAAATAAATTTTATCATATTGCCATTATCCATCTTTTAGTAGATTTTCTCCAACAGTCTATTCTACCCACAATAAAATCGTCAATTCTGCCATCTTTATTACTAATTCATAAATCTTCATAACCCTTTCCATCGAATTTGACTACCTTTGAGAGAAAGATATTCATTCTCTCTTCGAAAAGTGTCATAACTCTTTTCATCTGGCATAATGAAAACATCTGAAACAATTCAAGAAGAAAAGCCGTAGGGCAGTCCAATGCATAACAGCCACATAAGGCAAACTTACAAGTTAAGACTAAATGCCGTTTATTAGTTGTTATATGCATTTATATAAATTAGGTATTTTCTTTAAACAAATCAGTTTTGAAAGCAGTATTATATAATTATACTACTGAGAAGCTCATTTAACAAACTATTTAGTAATTAACATTTACTGAATGGACAAAAAGATTTGTACATATGACATTAACAGATGTACATTTTGGTATGAGATGTTTATAAAAACTGCATTTAAAAAATGAGCATTTTTTGAAACTTCTTTTTATTGTCCCTAGGACAACGTATCGCAAGTATAACAGTCACATAAGGACATTTATTAGAGAGCTTTTGCAACGGAGATGTTTATAGAAAGTGTAAAACTATCAGTTAATTCCTTGATATTTTTTGTTAATTACAAAAAAAATCTCTAAGACCTTTCCATCAAATTTGATTGCATTTGTGAAGAAAATATTTACTTGCATACTGACCCTGTTATAACTCAATCCAGTGGACATAATGAAAACTGTCGAAAATATTTCAAAGAGAAATATCAAAAAAGTCCAAAAGAGCCCGTCCATTCATCAACATTTCTCTTAAAAACTACTTCAGTCCTTTCGTTCAATCTGACTACTTTTGCGAGTAAGATATTATGATACATCAAAGGCATTAATAGGACAGGATTAGGTGTGCATTATATGGTAGAAGATGCCTTTGTAAATTAGAAAAAGTTTTAGGAAAATCGACTTTAAATTTTAAAATTATGTCAAAACGCGGGGGTAGGGAGTGATGATAAAATCCATTCCACCCAAACTTTTATAGAATGTTGGTTCTTGAAAATACACTACCTTACAAACGATGTTTTTTTCTATAACTTTCAAGAAAACTAAGCACGTGTGCTTCTCATATAGTTATGGAATTTTTTCATTATTTAATATTTCTCTTGATAACTGCTCATAAATCTTTTGAGCCCTTTTATTCATTTTTACCATGTTTGCATGAGCAATATTCATCAGCACACTGATCCATGCTACAACTTACTCCATTAGACATAATGAAAACATCCAAAAACAATTCAAAGAGGAATCTCGAAAGAGACGGGTCAAATGCATAAGATTCACAAAAGTGGCATTTATTGAACAAGATTATGCCAAAGAAAATTAGAGGAATCTAGAGAAAAAGATTTTAAGTTTTTTAAAAAAATTAAAGAAACTTAGAAATTCCTTCCTTTAAATCTTCCAGAGAATTTCACCTTTTGAAAGTACAGTATTTTTTAAACCATATGATATTACTTAAATTTCAAATAAAAAATATTTACGTGCCTTCAGATATCAAATAAAAAAAAGAATCTTTAATATTTCTTTTGGCAAATAGTCATAAATCCCTTCGGCCGTTTCATTCAATTTGACTACGTAAGCGAGGAAGATATTCACCCGCACACTATCCCGTTCTGTAATTCAGTTCTGTGGCCACAATGAAAACACCCGAAAACAGTTCAAGGAGAAAACCCGAACGATAACGACTCAAATATGTAACAGCTACATAAGAGCGTTTATTGGAGAGGTCTAAAAAGCAAATTTTAAATTTAAAAATTAGCAGAGAAAAATCTATCTTCGGCCAAGCTTTCACAGAATCTTGCGTCTTACAAACAATATGTTATTATATAAATTTAAGAAAAAAAAATCATGTTCATACCTGTAAAAACTGCAAAAGAGTATTAATTATTATTAATTTTATTTTTTTAATATAAATATTCATAAATATCTTTCACCCTTTCATCCAAATTGACCACGTTTACGAGGGAAATATTCTTTCGACCAGCGTTATAACTCACTCCAATGGACATAGTGGAAACAGTTCAAGGAGAAGTCCCGAAGGCCAACGGATCGAATTCATAACAGCCACATAAGGGACATTTACTGGGTCAGATTATTGGGTATCATTTATTGGAGAGGTCTAGGAAAACGAAATTAAAATTATAAAATTATTTGAAATCCCCCCACTTCCAATATTTCATAGAATTTTGCCATTTTAACGTACACTTTAGCAGTTTAGTAGTAGTTTTGTAATTTTAAAGTAGAACTTACAAACGATATGTTCTTATGTAACTTCCAGCCTCAAGGACTTATTGGAGAGGTGTAGGAAAACGAGCTTTAAATTTAAAAATTATCTCAAAGAAATCTTCTTTCCTCCAAAATTTCACATAATTTTGCTACTTTCAAATAGACTTCCGAACATAAGAGCATTTCAGAACATATCCTTACAAACGATATGTTCCTATATAATTTTCAGGAAAACAAAATTCATGTGCCCAAAACATGCCTAGTAAAAAGTGAGAAAGAATCGGTTCATTTGTTAACATTTCTCTTCTCTCTTGACTACTACTCATAAATCTCCTCAACCCTTCCACCCAATTTGACTACGTTTGTAAGGAAGATTTTCACCCGCAAACTGACCAGTTCTATGACTCACTCCGGTGGACATAATGAGAACATCCGAAAGCTGTTCAAGGAGAAATCCCGGAGGACACCGGATCCAACGGACGATGTTTAACAACCACATAAGGGGCATTTATTGGGTGTCAGAGATTTATTGGGTGTCATTTATTGGAGAGGTCTAGGAAAACGAACTTTAAATTTTAAAGTTATCTGAAAGAAAAATCCCAACTCCCGAACCTTTCTTAGATTTTTGCCACTTTAAAGTAGACTACCTTACAAACGACATGTTCTTATATACCTTTCAGCGTCAGAGATTTAGTGAGCGTCATTTATTGAAGAGATATTGGAAAACAGACTTTAAAATTTTTTCAAATTATTTCAAAGAAATCTTCTTCCCTCCAATAATTCATATAACTTTGTTCACTTTCAAGTAGATTACCACACAAGTGAAATGTTCTTACAGGAAAGCAAAACTCACCTGCCAATAAGATGTCTGTAAAAAGTGCGAAATGATCGGTTCATTCGTTAACATTTCTCTTCTCTCTTGACTACTACTCATAAATCTCCTCAACCCTTTCATCCAATTTGACTACGTTTGCAAGGAAGATATTCACCCGCACACTGACCCGTGCTATAACTCACTCCAGTGGACATAATGAAAACATCCGAAAGCAGTTCAAGGAGAAATCCCGGAGGACAACGGATCGAATGCATAACAGCCACATAAGGGGCATTTATTGGGCGAGATTAGGGGCCCATTATCTAGCGGAGGACGCCTCTGTATTCATCTCCAGTTTTACCTGAGAGTTGGGTGTCAATGGATCTCTCAACCATCCATCATCATTGCGATGACAGATTTTAGCGAGGGCTCCTTTTTTTCTGCTCGTACTATCTCCTGGATAGAGAGATCCAGTTACGAGAGTTTCAGGAAGGATGCGAATAAGCCGGAGAAGTGCGCCTCGAGATGACTTCGTTTCCGGAGTAATTGGGGGAAGGTTATCTATGGAAATGGGGGAATAGTATTAAATTGTATCTCTTTTTAATGATGACAGAAGAAATATATCACCACAAAAAGGATATAGCGCCGTGCGGCAAGACATGTTCCGAGATTTTTTTATTTTGGTGTTGTAACCTGATTCAAATAGTAATATGTCGATCAGTAAATTTTGATTAATATGCGCTGAAAGCTCGCATCAAAATATTAATAAATGAGATTTTCTTAAATTAAAAACATACTTCAAACATTGTTATGGGTGACTACTGCTTTCTGAAATATAGCTATTAAGAAACAATACACAGATTATAAATTTCTATGCAATAAATTTAAAATCTTGGTAACAATTTATTCCGAGTGAATATAATAAAAAACCCCAAGTATAATAAATAAAACTTCATTACTTCAAATTATACTTATTTTCAACGCCAATTAACGAAACATATTATCCATGAAAGGGGAGTATTGTTTGACAAAAATGAAAAGCATTTTTTTTTTTTTTTTTTTTTTTTTTTTTTTTTTTTTGTGAAAGATAATTACATTAGAAGTGGATCACTTTTAAAATTTCAGAATATGAATTTTAATTTTTCCAAAATATTTAACAAATAATTTAACATTAATATAAAATTTATTTTAACTAGCTCATTGAAAAGATTTTATCTATTTCCATTTTTCTCTTTTTTAAACTAATTCAAACAGAAATATATGCAGATTAGTAACTTTAACTTTATATTAATTAGATCTCTAACCAAATCACGAAATATTACTAAGATGATGTGGTTTCAGATACCGTTGTAAATGAATATTTCTATTTAATGATTACCCATTTATGAATATTTTAATAACCTTAATTATCTCAGAAGAAGAGTGCCTTTGGCCTATGTGACAAAACATATGTTAAGTTTATTTGGGGTTGGCTAAGGGAACCTGATTCAAATAGAAATAAGTTTATCAAAAGTTTTTATTATTATTATTAATAGGAACTTTAAACTCATCTATAACAAGGTTTATATTAATTTCTTTTTTTTCTTTTCTTTCTTTCTTTTCTATCTATCTATCTTTCTTTTTTTTTTGTGTGTGTGTGTGTGTATCTGTGGGTGTGTCGTAGCGGGGTTCAAACAGAAGTATATAGAATTACTAAGCTTTTATTAATGTAAGCTTTAAACTCGCATAAAAGAACATTGATATGATGGTGTTTTCTTAAATGTAGAAAATTTTCAAACAATTTTGAAATAACTATTCCTATTTGATGATCAGTCATTTACAAATACTATACGTATTATAATTTCCACACAATAAATTTAGATTCATAGAATCTATTTTATTTTATCCGAGAAAATAAAATTTCATTGCTTCAATTATATTACCTTTCAATAGTGTCATATAAAATAAAATAATAATAACAATAAAAAAAAATAAGAAGAAGAAAAAATAAAATAAAAAAATTGTCGAAAATTTCCAACAAACTTGTCAAATGCTTTTTCTTAAATTTTTTATGTGTGTGCTGTAATATTGTTCAACGGAAAATATACACCAGAAAATAGTTGTGTTGATACAATTTTTAAAGAGTTCGCATATCGTAAATTCATCAATATTAAAATCAATACTAAAATTGTTTAATTCATAATTAATCTTAAAATTATTAATTTACGCTATAAATCATTCAGTTCAATCATTAAATCTGGCAAATATTTCTGTCTCTGTTTTTTGTTTTCACTGCTTTCTCTTTATAATATATGGTAAACATTAATTTCAACGTTAATTTAAATTATTTTAAAATTCGGTACCATAATACACTAATCAAAAAAGCTGATTTTAATTTATCATTTTTGGGATATATGTACATATATATGCTATCTCAAAATAATCCTCATTGTTTTTTAAATGTTATTTATATACTCATTTTTATTTTATAATATTTGTTTAAAAATAGTTAATTTAATCAATGCCCTTTTATTTATTTATTTTTATATATTTATTTATTTTATTTTTTACTTACTCAGTACTTATTAAGTTTATTCCTATTTTTTTCATTCTACTAATAAATGTTAATTTAAGTCATTTCTTGATTTCTTCAACTAATTTCATTCTTTTTATGGGTATAGATGGCAGCACTAAACATTTTTGTTAAAAATCTATTACAATATATTTTTCCTTTTTCATACCAGATGGCAGCAATGTTTTGCGTGATGGTTTTCAATGGTTCAACTGCTGGCCATATGTTTTAATAGTCTTGAATCTGATTGCGTCCTCACGTGCTATAATATAGTGAATCAACTTTCTGAAGTTTTGGATTTTAGTATGTAATTGAGGTATTGTGCTCTAATAATTTTTAATATCCTGTGTGAGGTGTATTTTTCTTTAGATCTCTTGTTTCTTTTTTTATCATTTATTTTATTTTATGATGCGCTATTCGGAGCTAAATTTTGTCCTTTTAGGCTTAATGCCGACAAAATTGGATGAAATAAGGCATCTTCACTATGAATTAACCTGCAAGCTCCTCTGATGATTCTGTGGGTTATTCATAGTTTCTTATTTTACATATTGGTTTCCTATGTTCATATCTTGTTTATCTTTAGAATTTTACCAATTTGTTCATATATTTGAGATTTCATCTTGATTATTTATATATATATATATATATATATATAACCATTATAAAATATTACAAATTATCATCTATATTATATATATATAAAATAATTTAAGTTTTAAGACGAGATTCAAACATTATGAATTTTAAATTTGGAGCAGCAAATTATTAAATAAAGTAATTAATTATAAATGAAGATTTACATGTATATGTATATATATATATATATATATATATATATATATATATTTATTAATGGAAAAAGAAAAAAAGTTAAAAAGTTTTATATTCAGTTCAATTATTCAACGAGCAGTTATTATTTTCAGAACACTCCTTTTGTACAGTGCTGGTGTATCACTGTCTTTTAACAAGTATGCTGATATAGTAGATAAACTTAATATGGTATACTAGCATTAATTATATCGTTACCTGCTATCAGCGTGATTTGTTACTTATTAAAGAATGAACTGCTAATCAATAAAAAAATAATATGCCTGTAATAATATTAGTAACAATAAATATATATTGAGTAATTACTCGTAGCCGCACAGATAAAATAGCTCATAAAATTATAACCCCCTTTTAATGTAATGTGTGATGAAAATTTTGGTACTTTTTCTCAAACAAGTTAAAGATAGAAAATGCATTTATTTTTTCTTATGTTAGATATCCTCAAAATTTGTAAAAATTTAAAAAAATCTTTTTCATACTGAAAAAGGATTTCAATATGAGCTTGAATTTTCACTATTCGTGGATAAAATTTATTGGATGATTAAATTGATTACATTTTTGTCGGTAAAATAACTGCAATTAAAACCAATCTTTTTTGCAAGTTTGTTACAATAAATAAATAACTCTTTTCACAAAGTATCTTTGATTATTGCTGAGAAATTCTTAGGAAAAGAATATCCCAAATGATGTATATATATTACTCTCAAACATCGGACATTTAAAGGAACCATCCATTACTTGTGATTTATGTAATAACCAGTATTCGCCCTAAAAGCACTCCGTGTACATCTTAACCAATGAAGCAGAAGTTCTAAGTCAAAAACTATTGCCATCTTAAGTAAAGTAAAAAGAAAAGGCTCCTTAAAAAGAGCTTAGGTGTAAGCTCTATTTTCGATTCCAAAGGCAAGCGGTTGAAAGACTATCATAAGAGAAAAATCCTGGACACAAATCTTCTTTGAACATGAATCTGCACTCTCGCAGCCAAACTCTCATGTCATTGAAGAAGATTTCTGCCTGACATTTCTCCCTCCCCGCATTTAATGCCGCAAGTCCCGCCTAAAAAGAAAGATAAATCGAACAATGGAAGAGAAAACATTAAATTTTACTGGGACTTAAATCGATTTACAGACGTTATTTTCGATTCTTTGTTCCAAACCGATAACATTATATAGGGTAATTGAAAATCCCAAGTAAAAACTTTAAGGAAAATTGGAACACATTAAAAAAAAAAAAAAAAAAAAAAAAAAAAAAAAAAAAAAAACGATTTCTGCAGAAGGAACTATGGCCATAATCCATATATTCAGTCAAAAATACGAGGCTTCGAAACTCTTACTTTTTGTCATAAAATAGTTTAACAAAATTTGCAACAGTCTTATCTTTATTTGTGTGAAATATAACGAAATTACGAGAAATGGTAGAAGTGTACCATTCACATTCGCAACAACGCTGAGTTAGATATTCCATATATTTGAGTGCAATTAAGAGCACAAATGATTTCACTTCTCCAAATACTGTACACTTCTAAAACTTTACATGATATCCTTGCATTTTACGCAAAACAAGGTAAGTTTGTTGAAAATTTCTTTGAATTATCTCTAGTTTTCTTATAAAAAGTTGTTATATTAGTCTTAATGTTAGATGATCTGTATTTTTGAGTAAATAAATGATTTACGACCTTGGTTTTCTATAGAAAAAGCATTTTCTGTAACATACTCTACCACCCATAAAGTATGTGCGTCGAATTTTGAATCATACTGTATATGTCAAATACAAATACAATATTTTTCCTGTACTGATTAGCCTTAATCACTCTGTGAGATAGTTTATTCAGAAGATGAGGTATTCAGTAAGTTAATGGATTGAATGAGTTTTTGCCCGAATTCTTTGAAAATCTTTTTAATGAATACCGGTGAAAATCGCGATAGTAATATTTTTCAATGATAGACAAAATTTAAATACGAATCCCAATTGTAGGATTCGTTTTCAAACATATAGGTTAAATATGAAATTATAAGTAAAAATCAAGAAATCCATATGCCTTACATACAAAATAAAAATTATCAGAATGAATTATAATAAGGCATAAACTTTTCGCAAAATGTATTTTAGCATAACGTTTCCATTTCGAGTATTTTTATTACTTACTATTTGATTTTACCTCGCTTAAATCTGGCAAACATAAGAATTCGTCGCTGTGCACACTTAGAATTGTATATGTAAATTTGACCCATACAGAAAATTAAAACTCCAAGATTTGAGAGTGTAAACACATACAAAGCACTTTTGAAGGCAAGTTGTAAAAGTTGTAAAAAAAAAAAAAGGTCTAAAAAAATCTTACATAACATAAATATTGGAAAATTATGAAAATCCAATCAAACATATACATCTTAATGAAATACTGCATATTTGGGAAATTGATCAAATGTAAGAAAAAAATTGTGCAAAAGATGTGAATTGTGCAAAAGGAAAAAAAAATGTGCAAATGGGAATTTCGAAGTTCAAGACTTGTTGCATTTTACTATTAGTCTTTTAGAAAATTTATTTTAAATGTAAATTGCTATTTTGCGGAAGAAAAACATTTTTTCGCAATATTGTAATGACATTAAAGGGTGAACGTTTACTTTTCCTCATACATTGTTTCATTGCTTGATAGCTGATGATGTATTATAGCACTATCAAATGATCTTCCTATTTTATATTATAGTTACTTTGTCTTCTACTTCAATTGAATCATATTAAGTGCCAAAAATTTAGACTTTCTTTTCAATAAAAAGTAATAATTGTTTTATATGGCTTTATTGATAAAAATGTACTTAACGTAGTTATCACTTCCCTCCAACTCACAATTATCCTTATTAAATAAACCAAATAAATTTAAAAAATCAAAAAACCCGACTGCGTAAAAAGCGAAATAATTAATTATTTCTCATCAATAGGAAACTATTTTTTATATTACTTACATATATTTTTTTATTTACTTGTATTGATGACTTTTAAATTGTGTTTAATTGTTAGTTCCTATCTATAAACACTATTTTGATGAGGCCTATAGATGTTTATGATGGTTAGAGTTGCAGTAAAGACAGAGATCCTACCTACATAAATTCCAGGTTGTATAGTATTTAAATGGAGCTTCTGACTGTAAAATAGTCAATGAAACATCGTCTTCATTTTGAAAGACCTATCCAATGACATGCCATTCAATAGGGTGCGTAATTTTTTTTCGTCTCTACCGCCATATTGTATTTTACGGCCTCCATTTTTAATTTATAAAAACAAAACATAGCCTATAACCATCGGACGGTTAAGACGAATCGATAGAGACTTCATTCAAAAAAATCCATCCAGCCGTTGGGATATTTCGAGGGTATAAAGAAATCCACATACCCAGATACGCATGAATCACATAACCCTTCTTTTCAGCCGGGTAAAAACAGTAATACCATATTTTCAACAATTGAGCACAGTAATCTATTGATTAAATTAGTTCTAATTCGCTGTAATTCCAATTTTCTAACACAATTAACTTATCAATAAAAATGCGAACAATTAAAGAAAAAACTTCTACAAGTAGAAGAGTTTATACAGTAAATAAAAACAGATTTTTTAAAAAGCCTAAATCAATTATATTTTAGTTATTCCATATTACTGCGTTTAGCTTTGAATTATTTTGACAAAATATTTTACGTATGCATTTATGTACTTAAAAAATGATTACACTTTTAAAATTTTATCGTGAAATTATAAAAAAAAAAAAAATATTGTAAATTTTAACCGTTTTTGGCAATTTTTTTGTTTTTCTATAAAAAATGTGTTTCAAATACAAAGCTGGCAAAATTTTAGAACAATGTTTGACACACAATTTTTTTCGTACTTCAATAGCATGCAGAATCTATGTTATAAAAGTATGATTGTATGTATATCTATAAGTATTTCACAACTTCTCCTCTCAGAATGTAACAAATGCGAGCTGAGACAAATAATAAAAATATCAATTATTTGTAACGATGCGACGATCTTATAATAGCTTTCGAAATTACGAATTTTTAATAAAATTTCAGTAATAAATATAAACAGTATCAGTTAGGATACTCCAACGTTCTGGGGGAAAAATAAAATTCTTACATCTTTATTGGGTCATTTTTTTAAAAATAAAACTTTTAAAGAAAGATATTTTTAATTTGAATACATAGTGTTTAATACTGTTTTCAAAGCCCCTAAAGGAAATGCTTTCATAGGTGGAAAAAAAAAAAAAAAAAAAAAAAAAAAAAAACATGCATTATAATTCATAAAACGGAAATATTTTTCTAAACATGCGTCAAAATTAAGTAATTTTCAGAAGCATATAATTCCACAAGCCCCGAAATCAGAGACCAGATATTCAGAGAACAAAATTATTTAACCTACCAGTTCCCCTTTATAATCTATCAAAATGACGTCTTTTTAAACATGCATTATCATTAAGCAAGCTACAACATTTTATTTTAATTAATGGGGTCCGGGACACAAAAATCTTCAAATTTCCTAAAAAACGATTATTACATTAAACATTTCTCTATTTTCTTCTGCTTAAAATGACGTATAAATCATGTTTATATCTTAAAAGAAATAGGAAATATTATTTTTTTTGTTTTGGTTTGTTTTCAAAATCTAGCTTTCAAGCAATGGTTGTCGTGGAAACGACTTCTTGTGAAAATGCGTTTCTCTTGATGATGGGTTTTTTCACCATTTCTCGTATTTAAATTGTTATAAGTCAAGAACTGTTAAAGATAAAGAGTTTTAACTTGGAAGATTTTTTTCCAATTATTTTACTTTAATTTTGATTCAGAAGATTTGAAAAAAATATTTATTTTAGAAAATATGATTTTTTTTTTAAAAGTTACATGATTTTTTAAAATTTTTACTTTAAATATTTTTAATTTTTATTTAAATTAATATTTTTAAAAGGGCCGAATCTAAATTAAAACATATTTCTGTTTATTTAAATGAAAAAAAATTGAAATCCTACAAATAATATTTCGAGTTACAACAACTTTAAATTATTCCACTTTTTTAATACATTTAAAATTAAAAAAATTTTGAAAAAAATTATGAGAAGTTTTATCATGCGATTTCGTTTAAAAATGATATGGTTAACCATCCCCAAAAATTTTTCAAAATTTTATCTCAATAAATAAAAATTATTTTAAAATGTGTCCCGGCCCGCCTTAAAACAAAATCACGTTATTTTCAAAAAGAAATTATCCTAATTTTCATTTATCCTACATTGTAAAAATAATTTTCTATACTTATTATAAAAAAAAAATTAAAAAAAAAAAAAAAAAAAAAAATTAAGATTATAAATCATATCTAGATGTAGAAATAAAAAAAGAATTATATTTTGGCCTCCGAATTCAAATGATCTCAAGCAATGCAAATGTAAGACATAAAGTTGCCCTCATCTAATTTTCTTTAAAATCTGATATTGATTTTGCTTAGCAAAATAAGAAGGCGGAAATTCCATTAGTGATGGTTTTATTCTTTGAAATGAGGTCAATGCAATCTAAAATCCTCGTCAAACTTCAATCAATTACGCCACGAACTGTTGTCTGCAATCTAGAAAATTTCTTTGCAGTGAAAAAAGGGGGAATAAAAAGCGACATAGATAGGTAGGAAAAAAGGAAGGAAAAAAAAAAAGAGCCAAGAGATGAAGGCTTTAGTTTCATTCCTACCTTCAATCCTATTAACTTTGAACAAAACTTCTGAAACCCAAGATGAAAGCGTTCCATCGAAATAGCTTTAACCTTTTTTTCCCACCCCAAAGGGACCTGATTTTTTTTCCAGTACCTTTTCTTCACCATTTATGGGACTTTATTTTTTTCATTTTTTTAGCTTCACTATTTTCTCATCTTCCACTACTACTTTACTTTCAACAAAAAGAGGAAAAATATCTAAGAAATATAGAAACGAAGAAAAATATTATATGTATCTAAAAGTAAAGAAAAAATAAAAAGTCGGGAAAAGCTGAGGAGAAGAAAATATATCTATATATAAGTATAAAAAAGAAAGATTTTCATCTAGAATTTCAGAGCTGGACTTTTTCTTTTTTATTGATGTTGTTGTTGTGTGCAGTAGTTTTGTGTTCGCTGATATTCTTGTGAAGTTCGATTACTTTCTTCAAGTTGGGTGACTCAATTCATAGAATCTTGCCGTCAGCCAATTACGGCACTGGCCGTGACTGGCAGAAGAAGAGGTCACGTGATTCGTCTTCAGTTTCTTTCAACCCTCTCCCCCCTGCCGCTGCACTTACTGCTGACAACATTTTTGATTTTGATTTTGATATATTTTTTATTTTTTTTAGGAACACTATCTATCATCGGAAAATAAGAACCCGAGATTTTTATTGGACAGAAATAAATTAAAGGTTCTAATTCAGATAGAGAAATACTTTCAGCAATTTTCTTTTTTTTTTTTTTCCGTATGAGAATAAATGAATCGATAAAGTTTAATAAATTGCAGTGCATTATATAGGCAATTTAAAATAACTGAGTTTTAAAACTGATAGTAATATAAAAATCACCTACAACTTTTTTTTAAAAATCCGAAATCTCTTCCTTGCATTTTTTCAGAAAGCCAGTCAAGAAAATAGCGATTTAAAAAATATATTTAAAGGGAGTTTTATTTGAAAGCAATTTAATACGGAACTTGAACCAGGATATAAAACCAATTTGATACTCGAACTAACATGATAGTCGCTCCCCATTATATCATTTGCAAGAAGTGTGACGAACATATTTACTGTGTGCATTGTTCAAGTAATAGCGAAATAAATGCTATAGTATTCAAATATATAACAACAAGGTAGAACCCGTCGAAATTCGACGTTAAAAATGTTTGAATATTTCCTCATCAAGCATTGTTCGTTTCAATTTTATATCTTCTGAAAAGCCTCTATTGTTTTTAGCTAATTAATTTTTATGTAAAAAATGGAGATATTATTTTTAAATAATAATAGAGCAATCTGCAGATGAGACAATTTTTTAATACTTTCAACTGATAATTTCTTTGTATGGTTTCTTAGTTTCCCTTCCAAAATCGGGATATCTGACCCTTTTCCATAATCGGCGGTCCTTTCCCTTTTATAATGTAACATACCTAATGGATCCTTAAAACAAAATGTTGAAATACAATTCCTAGCGTATTCTGATATAAAACATATTTCAACCAATTTAATATGATATTAATGTTACGTTCAACATAAACTGAAAATCTGTCTGTTTTGTTGGCCGATTTTAGTTTAGTACCAAAGTGCTGCATCTTACAGATAATCTGATCTTATGATTTATAGTACTTTTTACCTCCACTAATAAAGTTGGCTGAAATAGACTTAAAAAATAATTTATGCTTAAAAATTATTTAAAAAGTTACTAAATTGATCGTCTGTTTTCAAATAAATTTCATCCGAAAGTTAATTTTGTTCCTAATTGATGACGTACGAATTGAAATTGTATGGTATTTAGAAGTAATGCAATAAAAACAAAAGCGATAGCGCCGTTCGTTGTCACCATCATTTTACATTTCTAAAAATTGCAACTGGGTTTTGGCTGGCATCCAAAAGTAGACTACCATTTTTTTTTTTTTTGGACGACAGTAAAATCCACTTTGTAAGAAATAGGACTTTATTAATAAGTAGGAACTGTTAAATGAACTTATGATAAACCTATAAAAATTATTCCTATAAAATAGTTTTACATTATTTAATCTAACCCCCAAAACAATTATTATTTTAAGTCTTTTTTAAAATATAACACCAGTTTTTATGAATCTTAATTGTTCTGAAAATCTTTCCTTTTCTGAATTCTTTATTAAAAAATTAATTTATGTTACTTACAATTATTTGTTTTTTTAACTTTAATTATTTTAATTTTATAAAACAAGAGGCAACATATTATCAAGATAAAGTAATCAATTGTCTCCTATTCTAATTTTAAGAAATTAAAAATCAATGAAAATTACGTCATGTTGACAGCATCATATCAATTTTTCTCTTTATTTTGTCAAGGTAAAAATACTAAGCTAAGCATAAAGCCAATTTCACGAGCGGAAACTTTTAACACGTAGTTTATTTACGTATTTTTATGCTTAAACAATAATAAAAAAAAGAAACATATTTCCTATTTTATTGTAATGAAAAAAAATGGCATCAATAAAATTATAATGTATAAAGTTTCTAAAAATTGCAACTGGGTTTTGGCTGGCATCCAAAAGTAGACTACCATTTTTTTTTTTTTTTTTTTTGGACGACAGTAAAATCCACTTTGTAAGAAATAGGACTTTATTAATAATTAGGAACTGTTAAATGAACTTATGATAAACCTATAAAAATTATTCCTATAAAATAGTTTTACATTATTTAATCTAACCCCCAAAACAATTATTATTTCAAGTCTTTTTTAAAATATAACACCAGTTTTTATGAATCTTAATTGTTTTGAAAATCTTTCCTTTTCTGAATTCTTTATTAAAAAATTAATTTATGTTACTTACAATTATTTGTTTTTTTAACTTTAATTATTTTAATTTTATAAAACAAGAGGCAACATATTATCAAGATAAAGTAATCAATTGTCTCCTATTCTAATTTTAAGAAATTAAAAATCAATGAAAATTACGTCATGTTGACAGCATCATATCAATTTTTCTCTTTATTTTGTCAAGGTAAAAATACTAAGCTAAGCATAAAGCCAATTTCACGAGCGGAAACTTTTAACACGTAGTTTATTTACGTATTTTTATGCTTAAACAATAATAAAAAAAAAGAAACATATTTTCTATTTTATTGTAATGAAAAAAAATGGCATCAATAAAATTATAATGTATAAAGTTTCTAAAAATTGCAACTGGGTTTTGGCTGGCATCCAAAAGTAGACTACCATTTTTTTTTTTTTTTTTTTGGACGACAGTAAAATCCACTTTGTAAGAAATAGGACTTTATTAATAATTAGGAACTGTTAAATGAACTTATGATAAACCTATAAAAATTATTCCTATAAAATAGTTTTACATTATTTAATCTAACCCCCAAAACAATTATTATTTCAAGTCTTTTTTAAAATATAACACCAGTTTTTATGAATCTTAATTGTTCTGAAAATCTTTCCCTTTCTGAATTCTTTATTAAAAAATTAATTTATGTTACTTACAATTATTTGTTTTTTTAACTTTAATTATTTTAATTTTATAAAACAAGAGGCAACATATTATCAAGATAAAGTAATCAATTGTCTCCTATTCTAATTTTAAGAAATTAAAAATCAATGAAAATTACGTCATGTTGACAGCATCATATCAATTTTTCTCTTTATTTTGTCAAGGTAAAAATACTAAGCTAAGCATAAAGCCAATTTCACGAGCGGAAACTTTTAACACGTAGTTTATTTACGTATTTTTATGCTTAAACAATAATAAAAAAAAGAAACATATTTTCTATTTTATTGTAATGAAAAAAAATGGCATCAATAAAATTATAATGTATAAAGTTTCTAAAAATTGCAACTGGGTTTTGGCTGGCATCCAAAAGTAGACTACCATTTTTTTTTTTTTTTTTGGACGACAGTAAAATCCACTTTGTAAGAAATAGGACTTTATTAATAATTAGGAACTGTTAAATGAACTTATGATAAACCTATAAAAATTATTCCTATAAAATAGTTTTACATTATTTAATCTAACCCCCAAAACAATTATTATTTCAAGTCTTTTTTAAAATATAACACCAGTTTTTATGAATCTTAATTGTTCTGAAAATCTTTCCTTTTCTGAATTCTTTATTAAAAAATTAATTTATGTTACTTACAATTATTTGTTTTTTTTAACTTTAATTATTTTAATTTTATAAAACAAGAGGCAACATATTATCAAGATAAAGTAATCAATTGTCTCCTATTCTAATTTTAAGAAATTAAAAATCAATGAAAATTACGTCATGTTGACAGCATCATATCAATTTTTCTCTTTATTTTGTCAAGGTAAAAATACTAAGCTAAGCATAAAGCCAATTTCACGAGCGGAAACTTTTAACACGTAGTTTATTTACGTATTTTTATGCTTAAACAATAATAATAAAAAAGAAACATATTTTCTATTTTATTGTAATGAAAAAAAAAATGGCATCAATAAAATTATAATGTATAAAGTTAAAATAAACACAATAGACAATATTCTCGTGACGTCAAAGTAAATATGCATTTTTATTTGCATATCAAAATAAAGTACGCGTGCATAAATATTTTTTACCGAAGTTTAACTTGCAAATTAAAAATATGTTCAAACAGCCACTGTCTGAACATTTTTAATTATTTCTGTTTTCTCTGCAACAATGGAAGTAATCCGATTGCCCCCGTTTTGTAAAAATTTCATAAAAATATTTTATAATAAAAATTAAAATCTAAAGATGGGAATATTTTAAGCAGCAGTTAGTTCGAGCACATATACAGATTAACAGCTTTCATAATAATAATAATAATAAAGCAAAATCGGTTCAGTACAATGCTCAGGGCAGATAACTAGAAAAGCAGCCTTGTGTGTTACATACGAAGCATTTTTTTTTTTTTTTTATGTGACTCTGTTATGTGTACTGTTATACAACGTGAACAACAATATAATAATAATAATAATAATAATTCGGAAGATGTAATGAGAAAGGATTTTTCTAAAATTTATTTAAATTTTGTTTAAATTATTAAATACTTCGAAGCGAATTTCAGATATATTTCTTTTATTATTGTTACAGACATTGTATTTGGAAAATTAAAGCATTGCTCACAGGGAAAAGGTCAAAACTTTAAAGTAACGCAAAAAAATTACAAGAATATGAATTTGCTTAAATATATTTAATTAGTTTATTTATAGGTATGTTTTCAAACATTTAATAATTTTAAACTTTAATTTTTGCAGCTTGGTTGAAATTAAATGGAAAAAATTATTTACGTTTTTGTACTGTTAACTATTTAATTTAATTAGTTAAATTTTATTGCAAATGTGAAGTGGGTTTTGCATTATTTAAGAATGTTTCAAAACAATTAAAATACTCTGAAAGTGATTTAGTATATCACAACACAACCATTATTTATTTATATAGTCAAATTTGATAAAAATTGGAAATTTTTTATTTTATAATTTTAAATATATATATATATTTAAATATTTATATATATATATATAAATAAATGATATTTCATGTTATTTCCAGTAGTTTTATAATATATATATATATATATATATATATATATATATATATATATATATATATATATAACCATTAATTAAACATAACCTACCACCATCAAAAACCGTAATATTATGAATTAAAGCTGTAAGTATAAAAAAAAAATTTATAAGAATTATTATGGAAGAAAAATAAGAAAGTGGACACCGACAAATAATGGAAAAGCTTATATATTGAATTACGTTGTCAAGGGCACAGAATTCAATGATATAAGCAAAATGGTTGTTTTCTGTGAGAAAAATAAGCTAAAGCTAAAAAATATTTTCCCCTGTGCCCAAACAACCATTAAAATCAAGTGAATTGATTAAAAAATGAAAACAGAATAGAATCAAATAATATGAAATGGAAAAATCAATAAAACCTATTTAAATATTTATAGGATATAAAATAGAAATAATAAACACCATACCGATTAATATTTCAGTATTTTAGAATAAATCCACGCGCACATGGCACCCAAAATATCGTAAAGATTAAGGTGAATAAAACAGTTAAGAAATCACAGTAATTGATACCATAGGATGCAGTTAATACATTTTGAAATAAATGTTAAATAACTTTTAATATAATATAAAATAAAATAAATAGAAAGTAATTACATATTTAAAATGCACTATTAAATTAATTAAAAACTGTTTAACAATATCGTCAAAATTTAGCTAAAAATTCCCCCTGGTGTAGTAAATTATAACTGAAATGTAGCTGGAATAAGTAAAATTTAGAACTTTATATATATATATATATATATATATATATATATATATATATATATATATATATGTGATCTAGTTTTGCACTTCAAGATAAAGATTTTTCTTTTAAGTGGTTCATTTCAAAATAAAACATTGTAACTAGAGTCAAAGTTTTTTTTTTTTGAAATAAATGCTTATTAAATTTTAATATTTAGCTACAAAGAGTTACATCTAAATATAATATAAAGGTACTTACAACTACGTTAGTGTGGTAATAGTACGTCAACTATTAAAAATATAATTCTATTTTTGCAATTTAAAATTGATTAAACAAAAATTATCGATTAATAATTTATAAACATTTTTTAAATTATTTTTGTACTAAAAAGTTCTTGAATTCTTGCACTTATTTTATTTAATATAATAATAATAATTGTTGTTGTTATTGAACATGACTTTTTTAAACAATCATATTCTGATGTATATTTTTAGACAGTGGTAAATTACTTCAACAAGAAATTTGAAGATTCTTACTTTATACTTTTGGCGGTTAATAAGTTAAACTGCTATGCAATCGAAGGTAAAACGAGTTGTACAGGATGAACGAAAAGGGAGTAAGTAAGGAAGAAAAAGGGAAAAAAATATAGTAACTTACTCATTTTTATAAAAGCTTTCCTTTTCCTCTAAACCATTTGTTACTGTTTTAAAATAGTTTGATTTTCTTTATTATTATCTTTTTAATTAGACGGATGTTTTTCATGAATGGGAAATTTTTTAAATCGTGAAGGCTTTAACAATCTTTTGAAAGTTTTGCTTTCTTAAACTGCTATGCGATACTAGGTAAAACAAGTTTTACAGGATGAACGAAAAGGGACTAAGAAAGAGGGAAAGAAAATATAGTAATTTACTCATCTTTATAAAATTTCACCCTTTCCATCTGAACATTTTTGTTACTCTTTTAAAATAGTGTGATTTTATTTATTTATTTACTTTTTAATTACACGGATGCTTTTCAGGAAGGAGAATTTTTTTAAATTGTGAAAGCTTTGACAATCTTTTGAAAGTTTTGCTTTCTTAAACTGCTATGCAATAGAAGCTAAAACGAGTTTTTCAGGATGAACGAAAAGGGAGTAAGTAAGAAAGAAAAATTGAAAGAAAATATAGTAACTTACTCATCTTTATTAAAAGCTCGCCTTTTCCATTTGAAAATTTTTATTACTTTTTCAAAATAGTGTGATTTTATTTATTTATTTACTTTTTAATTACACCTATGTTTGTCAGGAAGGAGAAATTTTTTAAATCGTGAATGTTTTGACGCTCTTTTGAAAGTTTTGCTTTCTTAATCTGTAATGCAATCGAAGCTAAAATGAGTTGTACAGGATGAACGAAAAGGGAGTAAGTAAAGAAGAAAAAGGGAAAGAAAATACACTAATTTACGCATCTTTATAAAAGCTTTCCTTTTTCTCTAAACCTTTTATTACTGTTTTAAAATAGTTTGATTTTCTTTATTATTATTTTTTCGATTAGACGGATGTTTTTCAGGAAGGAGAAATTTTTTAAATCGTGAAGGCTTTGACAATCTTTTGAAAATTTTGCTTTCTTAAACTGCTATGCAATCGAAGGTAAAACATGTTTTAGAGGATGAACGAAAGGGAGTAAGTAAGGAAGAAAAAGGTAAAGGAAATATAGTAATTTACTCATCTTTATAAAAGCTCTCCCTTTCAATCTCAACATTTTCATTACTCTTTTAAAATAGTGTGATTTTATTTATTTATTTAATTTTTAATTACACGGATGTTTTTCAGGACGGAGAAATTTTTTAAATCGTGAAGGCTTTGACAATCTTTTGAAAGTTTTGCTTTCTTAAACTGCTATGCAATCAAAGGTAAAACGAGTTTTACAGGATTAAAGAAAAGGGAGTAAGTAAGGTAGAAAAGGGAAGGAAAATACACTAATTTACGCATCTTTATAAAAGCTTTCCCTTTCCTCTAAACCTTTTATTACTGTTTTAAAATAGTATGATTTTCTTTATTATTATGTTTTTGATTAGACGGATGTTTTTCAGGAAAAAGAATTTTTTTTAAATCGTGGAGGCTTTGACAACCTTTTGAAAGTTTTTCTTTCTTAAACTGCTATGCAATAGAAGGTAAAACAAGTTTTATAGGATGAATGAAAAGGAAGTAAGGAAAGAAAAAAGAGGGAAAGAAAATATAGTAATTTACTCATCTTTATAAAAGCTCTCCCTTTCCATTTGAACCTTTTTATTTTTTTAATTACACGGATGTTTTTCAGGAAAAAGAATTTTTTTAAATCGTGAAGGCTTTGACAATCTTTTGAAAGTTTTGCTTTCTTAAACTGCTATGCAATCAAAGGTAAAACGAGTTTTACAGGATGAATGAAAAGGGAGTAAGTAAGGTAGAAAAGGGACGGAAAATACACTAATTTACGCATCTTTATAAAAGCTTTCCCTTTCCTCTAAACCTTTTATTACTAATTTAAAATAGTATGATTTTCTTTATTATTATTTTTTTTTATTAGACTGATGTTTTTCAGGAAGAAGAATTTTTTTAAATCGTGGAGGCTTTGGTAACCTTTTGAAAGTTTTTCTTTCTTAAACTGCTATGCAATAGAAGTTAAAACAAGTTTATAGGATGAATGAAAAGGAAGTAAGGAAAGAAGAAAGAGGGAAAGAAAATATAGTAATTTATTCATCTTTATAAAAGCTCTCCCTCTCCATTTGAACCTTTTTATTTTTTTAATTACACGGATGTTTTTCAGGAAAAAGAAATTTTTTAAATCGTGAAGGCTTTGACAATCTTTTGAAAGTTTTGCTTTCTTAAACTGCTATGCAATCAAAGGTAAAACCAGTTTTACAGGATGAATGGAAAGGGAGTAAGTAAGGTAGAAAAGGGAAGGAAAATACACTAATTTACGCATCTTTATAAAAGCTTTCCCTTTCCTCCAAACCTTTTATTACTGTTTTAAAATAGTATGGTTTTCTTTATTATTATTATTATTATTATTATTATTATTATTATTATTTTGATTAGACGGATGTTTTTCAGGAAGAAGAATTTTTTTAAATCGTGGAGGCTTTGACAATCTTTTGAAAGTTTTCCTTTCTCAAACTGTTATGCAATGGAAGGTAAAAAAAGTTTTATAGGATGAACGAAAAGGGAGTAAGGAAAGAAGAAAGAGGGAAAGAAAATATAGTAATTTACTCATCTTTATAAAATGTCTCCCTTTCCATCTGAACCTTTTTATTTTTTTAATTACACGGATGTTTAAAAAAAAAAATTAAATTGTGAAGGCTTTTAAAATCTTTTGAAATTTTTGCTTTCTTAAGATGCAATGCACTAGACAGGGTCGGCGAACCTTTTCACAACTGTTGCCAAGATTTTACATAACCTTAATGTACCAACAAAATAAATATTTAAAATAAAATAAAATGAAATAGTAGATTAAAATTAATAAATTAAAATTACTTGAATTTTTGCTTTTTAATATTGAAAAATAACTTGAAGGCATTGCACTGCAATAATTATAACAACAATTCTACTTTAGAAAGCAATAAAAAAAAATTCATTTCTGCTATGACATTTTGGATGCCAAATAATTAATAACGCTTTCATAATTCATCCCCTTTAAAGGGCTAATTCGCTCATTTGGAAACACCAGCTCACTAATTGTAATCCTATAGGACATATTTTTAAAAATATTTCGTTTGCATTTCAGTATTTTTAAATGTTTTTTTTTTCTTGCATTGAATAGGTGAGGTCAAACTCTACAATTATCTTTTTTTACTTTATTGATTTTGGTTGCAAGTTTTTTTAATGAGGACACTTTTACCTTTGAAACCGGTTCCGAAAGTGGAAGTATCCTCATAAAGAGATCTGCAACCAAAATTGGAAAAGTAAAAAAAGGATTTTGTTCAGATCTACCTGAGCTACTCAACGTAAAAAAAAAAAAAAAAAAAAAAAAAAAAAAAAAAAATGCAAACGAGATATTTAAAAACATATGTCCGATAGGATTAACATTAGAGAACGGGTGTTTTTGCGTGAGTGAAGTAACCTCCTTAACGGAATAAACGCTTATTTAGAGTCATTATTCACTTCCGAAAATAATAACTCGCAGGCATAGGTGGTGGGTAAGATTGGCAAACTTGCAAATTTCATCATTGGAAATTCTTCTCACATTGTCAAATGATCCTTCTTTCCAATATTCTCCAAACCGTTTCTTAATTTGATAAATTATTGACCCCATATCAAAACAGATAAGAGCATTTCATTTTTCTTAATTTCAGAAGAAAAAAAAACACAAAAGTCTGTTTAAGTTCACGTATTTTGTTTAATTTCATTCCTTTTGTTTTAGAACCTCAATCAATGCTGTGTCGAAAATATTCTGTCGCGTGCCACTTATGGTACGCGGGCCATAGGTTCTCCGACCCTGCATTAGAACGTAAAACGAGTTTTACAGGATGAACGAATGGGGAGTAAGTAACAAAGGAAGTGGGAAAGGAAATATATTAATTTACTCCCCTTTACACAAGCCTTCTCTATTATCCGAACATTTTTAATACTCTTTTAAAATAATGAGATTTTAATCGCAGGGTTGTTTTTCTGAAAGTACACATTTTTAAATCACGAAGGCTTTGACAACCTTTTGAAAGTTTTGCTCACTTACACTGCTATGTATTTAAAAGGCAAAACGAGTTTTACAGGAGGAACCAAAAATATACAATAAAAGAGAGAATAAAAAAAAAAAAAAAAAAAAAAAAAAGGAAATAATAATAAGCAAGAAAAAGAGAAACATAAAGCATTAATTTAATCGTATTTGTAAAGTTCTATTCTCTGATCTTTATTACTGATTTTTTTTATATTTATTACTGAATTTTTATTACTCTTAGATTAAAAAAAAAAAAAAAAACATATCTTAAAATATAATAAAGTGGGAGACAAATATTCATTTTAACGTGAAAAAATTACTTAAAATGTAAATGCCAACAGCGCCACAGAGATTTAAAAAATAGATTATACATAAAAAAATAGATTTAATTAATCAATAATATACCAATAAAAAACAACTACTCTCTGATAATTGGAATATATCAAAATGAAAAATTTGTCTGAAATGAATATTACAAAAACTATTCTCAATATTTTGTTGAAAAATAAAATAAACGAAAAATCAAAACTCAAGTATGATGCAAATATTTTTAAGAACCTTATTTACAGTTCTGATTTACTAATTCTTAATGTAGTAATCTTTTTAGTAAATCTTACGTAGTAATGTACTTATCTATTATCGATTATCGATTAGCCTAACTCAGCTAAAATTTATAACTTTATCTTTGAAAAAGATCTTGAAAAAATTTAGTGTGACACAAGTATATTTTAAACAATTTGTTTAATCTTAAATTTACAGGACAATAAAAAAGCACATAATCAAGCTAAAAAATAATATCATTAAATAGAAAAAATAACATAAGTATATTTTTTAATCAACTCGCAATTTAAACTTATTCGTTCCATTTTAAGCAAAACATCTCTAAAATGCCTACAAAAAAGTAAAGCATTTATCAACTTATTTAAATATTAGCAGGATAATTTTAATTATATTTTTTAAATTAATTATTTAAGGGGTCTCAGGACTCTTAAAGTTTCAAAATTTTCGAAATTTTAATTTTTTTAGATATAAACCTCCCAACTTTTCTGAATATTTATAATTGTTTCCTTGAAATTCTTATTAGTACAGAAATGATGGCTTTTAGAATTATACCCGTTCAATATCTGAAGCGGCGTTTCCGAAATTTTGAAGTAATTTTTCTCCAAATGACGTTTTTGGCCATAGCGCACGATACCTTAAAAAATTTTTCATGAAATTTTCAAAACATATGTTTCATATTAGTCTGTATAAACTGAACCTAAAATTTTCTTTTTATTGTTCAAAAAAATATTTTTTTAGGTGATTATACTGTTGAAAATTTCAAAATTTTGCATTAGCTAAATGCAACTTTGTATTAAAAATACAAAAAAGCTTTAAATACAAATTTATTTAGGTTCAGGGTAATTATTATAATCTAAAGTATAAGTAGACATCAAAATTTTGAGTCTAGTTGCAAAATTTATTTTGTAATTCTGCGCGTAAACTTCTAAAACCAATTTTCTGCTCTTGAAATGTCTGACAGTTCAGAGTCCCCTGTAAATACTAATTACACATCTTGCAATTTTTTAAATACATGAAATGAAAGAACATACTTATATCCTTCATCCCAATAAAAATTGTGTTTTAAAATCATATTCATTTTAAGATATTAAATGTTGAAAATGGTCATTTTTTTTCTTCCAATTTTAAGAGTCTCGAGACTCCTTAAAAATGCTCACATTTTTATGATAATCGATTTCAACAAAGAAATTTTAGTTCTGTTTCACCATGAATTTTTTTTCGGATATACTTATTTATTTTAATTATTACATATTCATAAATGCTTGCATATTCTATACATAAATGATTTCGACATTCTTAAGTTACGGAATATAAAGAAACTATAAAGAAAATGTAACTATTTATATTAAATATGTGCAAAAAATTAATAACTTAGCAGTAAAAAATATTTTATTACGAAGCACAATTAGTGACTAATTTAACAGTAAAATTTAAGAAATAAAAATAGAATTATTTTTTTTTCCAAATAAGTATAACGTTATGTATCTTATATGTTAAGTTATTCATGCATATATCCAATCAATGTCAATATCGCATTCAAAAATATATGCCAATTTATTCTTTGATCCGTTTTCTCCAGGATATTTAAATAAGAATTTTTATTTGTTATGTTATGTTTTCGTTTTAATCACTTGTATTATAAATTTTACACTTTAAATCGCAAATAACTAATACAAAATATCGCTATTCAAAAAATTGCAATTTACGTTACACATTTATTAAAAAGAAGTATAATTATTGTGCTTTATAATAAAATATTTTTTACTACTAAGCTATTAAAATAAATAAATAAATAAATGAAATAAACAAACATATAAATAAATGTTGTAAACAAAATAATGTAAATATGTCGATTTTGAAACTAATATTTTTTCTGTCTGTTAAATATTTATAATTTTTATTTGACATTTTAAAATTAAAATCTTTGAGAGTATTGACGTAAGTGTTAGATTAACGTTTAAATCTTGATTTTTACTGTGTTTAATGACGAATAAAACTATTAGAATGTCATAATTTTTCTAATTAATACACGTTGTTAAACAGAAGGCTTATAGGTGGCAAAATGAGAAATATGTTGGATTTTCAGTAAAGTAGCATCAGATTTAAAGTCTGAATACTTTAATGTCTAATTTCAATTTAGTTTTGTAAATTTGTACGGTTTAAATTAAAAATAAGAGATAATTAAAATGATAAAAAAAAATATAAAATGAATATAACGATTGAAACACAAACAATTAAAATGTTCGTAAAGAAGAGAAGTATTTTATTATTATTTATTTTTCAACTGGATGCATCATATTCAAGGTTGGAATAGAACAGCTGAAGTTTATTCCAACAGAGCAAAAAATGTCTAGATCAAGACTCGGACTTGGATACCTTGGCTTGCCGTGCAATGCTCTACGTGTTGAGCTATCCGGACGGTATCTGGCTGACATTATTCACGTTTCCGTGTTTCAGACACTTTCATTGAGTAAACGCTATAATTATAGCTCAAATGAATGAAACTAGCTCTGCAGTTCGCATTCATGTCCAACAAATATGAGTGAATTATGTCAGCCAGGTACTGTCCGGGTAGCTCAATACTTAAATCATTGGCACGGCAAGCCAAGATATCCAGGTTCGAATCCTGGTCTGGATATTTTTCGCTCTGTTGCAGTAAAACCTTAACTGCGTTACTCCAACCTTGAATATAATTAAAATGTTTTCCCATTTATAACTAATTTAAAGCATTAACATAGCTTAATTACAAATATTTACTCATGCATGCAAAAAAATATATATTTTTTAAAAGCTGCGAAAATTGTAAATTTTACATCTTACATTTAAAAATGAAACAAAAATTTCCTATCCTTTTATATGCCTGATGAAAGAGAAAAAGAAGCTTCATTTATGGATCTTTCTGAGCATTTTCTTCATACATTAATGATTGTAATTCAACAAGTAAATCTCTTTTATTGATTTACTTGTTGAATTATATCTTGTAAATCAATATGAACGATTTACTGGTTCTACGAGAGACTGTTATCCATAAATCAGATATAAAAGCACACGTATAAATAAAAATTAGTGTTCTGGCTTTATAGGAAATTACTTAATTTTGTTAGAAGTGTAAGAGAAACTAGTAATACAAAAAATTCAACAAGTTAATACTTAATGTTTGTCTACTAAATAATTTAAATGTCATTTGTCTACTAAATAATTTAAATGTTATTTGTCTACTAAATAATTTAAATGTTAAATTAGTTTTAGTTTTCTAAATTATATATTTTTATGTATTTAATTTTTTTAACTTTGATTTTTGATTTCATTATTAATTTATTGAATATCGAATTAAATCCATTATTATTATTTTTGTGCAGATCCATTTCGTTTTTACTTGAAACAAAATGAATATCTTTTTTTAGAGATTTTAAGGAAATTTTTTTTTCACTAAAATAACTTATTCTAAAAATGAAGAAATACAAAATATGATTTTTGTTCACACAGAAATTTTGCATATTAGCACTTAATATTTTTCTAGTAAATTGTGTAAATGTTTTATTATTTTACTTGTTCAACTTAAATATTTCTAAGTATTTAAGGGAAATTCACTTAATATCCTTTGAATAAATTTAGTTTTTTTTAATCATTTTCTTTTTGATGCAAGCAAAATGAATCTCTCTCTCTCTCTTTTTTTTTTTTTTTTTTTGAGAGGTCAGTTAAATAACCGAGTAATGATAATAATAACTCATTAAATAAACTGTTCGAATAATTAATGTTTTGATTACGGCAAAGGACTATTTTTTAATTAAATAATACAATAATTTATAAGAAAATTTCTTTGTGGTAGATTTTGCTTGAAAATATCCTTGTATACGTGCATGGAAGAGATTATTTTCAAAACATGGTAGAAATAGAATTAAAAAATCGTCACTGGGACGTGTAAATCCTGCGCCGTAATTAAACAGTAAAGGAGTGCAAAATTTTATTAATATTCATGTAGCAAATTTAGCAAACTAGTTTTAAATATTTGTATACTAAATAGTTTAAATGGTGTATTAATTTGAGTTCTCCTCTTATTTTTTTTCATTGGTTATTGATATAATATATTATTAAATTAAGAAATTTCCTTTCTAGATAAAATTTATTTTTTCTTCTAATTAAACAAGTATTTCTTTGATTGGAGATTGTTACATTATATCAAATATTTATAATCCCCAAATGCAGAAATAACAAATTAATCTTATAAAATTCTTTCGTCTATCATCAGTTAATCAAGAAACGTCAATAAGTTTTGACATATGAATAAGGAAGTAAAGCATTTATTTATCTGATCTGCGCTGAGTGTTTCAAGGACAATGTAATTATCAATAATGACTTATAAAAAACTTTTGAACATTCTAATATTGACTTTAACGATTTTCATATATCTTCTTAAATTTATTTTATATACTTCCTGTTCTAAAAATACCTTTTTCATGTGTAAATAAAATAATGTTAGTTGTTGTTTAAGACTCTCAATAAGAAAGACGTGCAGTGTTATCACTACTACTGTTTTTTGAATTCAAAATAAATATAAGTTTATTCCAGAAGTAGGAATGATTAAAGAAAATTAAATACACAGCAACACATCCTACGTCAAGTAACACAATTAAAATTAAAGGTTTGAATTACGTCTTCTACATGTTGCCGAATAAACAAATGAATTAAAGCTCACAAGGAGACCAGTGCAGTTTGGATATCTTAGAAAAAAGGTAAGCAGATTTAACTTACCTAACTTATATAGTTATTGTATATAAATATATTTTGAGGAACTTACTACTTGCTACTTACTAGTAGCTATAGAGAGTTTTCGCGCTACGGAAGTTGAATCACTCAAGATTATTCCACCGGAACTGTTAATAAATCCCTCTTAAAGCAGTTATGATTGGAGACGAGAAGTCAGGTGACGAAGATTTAAAATCCCGACTGCCACATACAGATGATTAAATAATCATTTTAATAATGAGTTGCTTGAGCATTTCTCCTGCTTATTTGTTCCCGATTACTAATAAAACTTGGAAATACAGAATTCGACTGTTTACTTATAGAATCCACATGTTTTCTTAGTGATATAAACATCCGGCCTATGCCTGTGCGTCAGTATATATAATATCATATGCGTCATAAACCCAAACTGAAGCAGATTTCGCCAACTGCTTTTTGTAGCTCCAATGTGTCACTTAATCACATATATATGTAGTATTTGATGAAACAGATTAAAAGAGATATAAACAGAATAAGTGGAGTAAAGCCAGAAAAATAAATGTGCACAAGAAGCTTTTTTTTACTCGGCTTTAAAGTATGCAAATAGAAACAATTTAGTTTTAAAAATTATAACTGATATGTGAAATTCTATCATAATATACTTTGGTTATTAAAAGCGTCTAATGTGATCCCTTATACTTTTTACCTTGTGGAATGAATGACTGTACTACAGATTTTGCATCAATAATTATCACCAGAAAATATTTACAAAATATTTTTTATTAAATATTTTTTACTTGTCATGTCTTCGTTACAATATATCCTTTTTTAAACACATTGTATTGGGGCAATTTTTCGAAAATGTACGCGAAATTTACATGCACAAAAGTAATTAAAACCTGTATACAACACATCAGTCGCAAATAATCTTGGATTACACCATATATTTTCCCGTTTAACAATTTTCCAGTTCCAACAGTAATTTCTACCGTCAATTTACAAAAATGTATTTTTAAGTTTTTCCAATACGATGCGTTAAAACAAAAAAATCTTTTAAATATGTATTAGATGTAACAATAACATACTTATTAAAGGAATTTTTCCGATAGAATAACTTAAAAAATTAGTCTATTTAATAAAAAATATAAATTTTTACATTTAACAAATACAGTATATTTGTATATTTTTAAATGAAGTTACGGTTATTTAGAATATGGAAATGCGCCACTATCCTTTTTCTACTTTAAAGATCAAACGAATGAACTTACAAATTTCCTACTGCTCTTATAGTATTAATGATTAAATTAAGTTTTTTTCAGATTATGCATATTATAAATTTATTAGCAAAGATTTTTAAAAATACACTAACCTTATAAAACAATCTTCACGAAAATACTTTTGTCTGGTCATATTTAGGTTTTAGTTAAGTTTAAAATTTATAAAAAAAATAATACTAAAATAATAATAATAATAATAATAACAAAATCAGATTAGCTCTTAGAAAAGAACAATAAAAATACTAATTTAATTAATTAAAATAGCTTCTGAAAAATTTAAATGAAATTAAATTTTTTCTGAAAATAAAATGAAATATCTAGTATTAAATTATATAAAATATTATTCTATTAAAAGAAATCTGACACAGTTATTTGTAATAGTGTTTGATACTTTTATTAAATAAAATTCTGACAAAAGCAACTAGTTTTTTTCTTTCTTTTTTTAAATAATAATAATGAAAAAGAAAAATTCGAATCTTTTAGGAAGATTTTATTAACACTATCGGTTTTACTTCCGTAACTAACTGTATATTACAGCCTTGCTGTCTAAACTCCAATTTCTCGGCTTTCAAAGCGATTAAAGCTTTTTCTTTTTACGTCAATTACCGATAAAAGCTTTTATCTAAATCCGCTAAATTAAGTTTCATTTAAATTAACTTTTCACAAAGAAAAGAAGCATTTACTTATTGGAGAAATTCCATCCTTACAATGAGTAAAGAAAATAAAACTTCAAGTCGATGGAAAAAGATTTAAGTTTCCTGAAGACCAGGGTATACTTCGAAATGCGTCCATCTTTTTCACGGCTGTATTCCATTAGTACAAAGTAATAAATAAATTCCACCGCTTCTTTCACGACTCGCTGACTTCTTCACCGAAGACAATATTTTATTTCAACACCAATGTAGGCGAAGGAGTTTCTTACCACTGTAACTGAATTCTTATTGAATTTAGCGAGAGCTAAGTATTTGAACGGAACTTTGAGATTCACTTGTGTTTCTTTAAACAACAGTAGTGATTACTTAGGAGATGATTTCTGCAAGATATACATTTTTTTTTCTATTAATACTATTGTTATTTGATTTATTGTTATCAAGAAATGTGATCCATAAAAGAAATCAATGTAAATTAAACACTGTTTATTTATGCCATTTGATACTGAACATTTTTAAGTAAGAGTGGAGATGTTTTTAATACACCAATGGATAAATATATATGTATCGTTTTACTGAAGAGATTGAAGAAATTTCTTATTTGTAATTAAACGATTGAACTTTTCATAGATGTTGATATTTATTAAGGATATTTTACATTGAAAAAATAATTATGATAGTTTTAATACAGTTAATGCATTAAAAGAAAATGAAGGTAACTATAATAATAATAATAATTTCTAAACATGGATCAACATTCAAATTTGAAGGTAAACGCACTATTTAGTTATCTGTGTCTTGTAATTGCATTCTTATTAAATTTAGTGAGAATTGATTATTTGAATGGAGCTTTGAGATTCACTTGTGTTTCTTTAAACAGCGGTAGTGATTACTTAAGAGATGATTTCTGCAAGATATACATTTTTTTTTCTATTAATACTATTGTTATTTGATTTATTGCTATCAAGAAATGTGATCCATAAAAGAAATCAATGTAAACTAAATACTCTTTATTTACGCCATTTAATACTGAATATTTTTAAGTAAGAGCGGAAATGTTTATAATATACCAACGGATAAGATATATATGTATTATTTTCCTAAAGAAAAGACTAAAGAAATTTCTTATTTGTAATTAAACGATTCAACTTTTCATAGATGTTGATCTTTATTAAGGATATTTTACATTGAAAAAATAATTAAGATAGTTTTAATACAGTTAATGTGTAGATCATTAAAAGAAAATGAATGTAACTATAATAATAATAATAATTTCTAAACATGGATCAATATTCAAATTTGAAGATAAAATGCACTATTTATTTATCTGTGTCTTGTAATTGCATTCTTATTGAATTTAGCAAGAGCTAAGTACTTGAACGGAACTTTGAGATTCACCTGTGTTTCTTTAAACAAAAGCAGTGATTACTTAGGAGATGATTTCTGCAAGATATACATTTTTTTTCTATTAATAATATTGTTATCAAGAAATGTGATCCATAAAAGAAATCAATCTAAATTAAAGGCTCTTTATTTACGCCATTTAATGCTGAATATTTTTAATTAAGAGTGGAAATGCTTATAATACACCAATGGATAAATATGTATGTATAATTTTACTAAAGAAATTACTAAAGAAATTTCTTATTTGTAATTAAACGATTGAACTTTTCATAGAAGTTGATCTTTAATAAGGGGTCTCATACCTTTTAAAATCTCCGTCGCCAGTGAAAAAGTTTTGTAATTTCAAGTTCTCATAACTTTCTAAATACTTACTGAAATATCATAAACCTCTCTACAGTGTTGCCAGATAGTTGAAAGTCAATTTCCCCAAATCAGTGCTTTTTCCCTGAAAAGTCCCCAACGCAATTTCTACTCAAAAAATTGAATTTTCAATTTTCAATTTTGCGCTATAAAAAATATTTAACTATTTAAACTCAATCCCCCCCCCCCCCAAAAAAAAAAAAAAAATCAAGCATTTAAAAAAAATTCCCTATTTACAAAAAATAAACATTTAAATTCGACACAATTTTTCATGCATATCCGCAGCTAAAAGACGACAATGAGAGATACATTTAAGCTATAAAGCATTGTTTTCAAATTTTTGTCACCCCTACTGAAGCACCTAATCGTAATGCAAGGCATGTGCTTTCGGCAATAATAAAAGAAAAATAACTGCTTTCCACATCTTTAATAATCTTTTAACAAGCACAGCAAATGAACGTTTCGTGTGAAGGTTTTAATACCGCAGAATTTTCATTCAAGTTTCTTATAAGGAGAACTGGGGGAGTGGGGGGGGGCTGCTGCATTTATTGAACAATGTTCAGTTATAAAGGTAGCAATGTGATTATGCGTAGTATGCAATTGCATGTCTTGCAAAAAGTCTACTTCCTTTCCATGATGTACAAATTAACCTGCCTTAAACAAACAAACAAACAAAAAGTTGTTCTTATTTTTGTTCTATAAATCTATACTAATAAAAGAAATGTATATATTTGTTTGTACCTGTCCGCGATGACTAGGAAAATCTGCCTCACTTAGTAATGTGAAAATTCAGGTGGGGATAGTCCAAGGCAGGTTGTGATGCACCTGTGATACGTATAAACTGTAATGTTGTAAACTATGAGCACGAACATGAGAATAATGAATAATATCTCTGATTTCTGTATTTTATTTCCGTTTTCAAAATCAAAATCGAACTCCAGACAGATTTAGTGTTGTCAGATGATTGAAAGTAAACTTTACGTAAAACAGTGAAAAAAATTCTTCAAGTTTTCCCTCAGAAATGCTGATAGTCCCCAATCATTTCCCCAAGAACTACTTGTCCCCAGAAAATTTCCCTGGAGGTTCAAAATTCCCCTAAAGGGGGGCAAAATCCCCAATCTGGCAACATGCCTTTGTAATATATTTAATCCATATTTAAGTTTCTATAAAATGTAAAAATAAACACTTATAATATAATATAATAAAAAATACAGTTCAGTTAATATTAAAATTTTTTTTTATAATATAATATATAATATATTATTCTGATATATAATTTTTTTCTCATGTCACAATCTGACGATAACTCAACTTAGAATAGATACATAAACATAAAACGTATGTTAAAATGAGCTTTTTATAGAATGAATATAGAGAATAACATAGCGAAATTTTATAGAATGAATTGTTATTGAGATAAGTAAATGTTTACATTATTTTTTAATCATTAATAAAATTTCATTTTTTTTTACCAATTTTTAAATTTAATTGAATTTTTAAAATAGTTACTGTCAAAGCATCTACCGAGTGAGCCAAAAGTTCGTTAAAACTTTAAAAACTCATAAAAAAGGAAGAAATTATAATAAAGGAGTGCAGTTTGCAAAAAAGGGCTCACAAGGTAGTCGGATTTTTTTTTTTTTTTTTTTTTTTTTAGCAGCAAAAAAAGAAAAAAAAAAGTTAAAAAATCACACGTAGAACTGACGACCCGAAACACAATGAACAGGACAACAGTTGTATTGTAGAATGCTCTGGTGGTCATGTTGAACATTTGTGATTAGAAAAACAAATGAATGGAGCGTATTGTTGTCCTGTTCATTTTGTTTCGAGTCGTCAGCGCCCTCTACATGTAATTTTTTAATTTTTTTTCTAAAAAAATCCGACTACCTTGTGAGTCCTTTCTTGCAAACCGCACTCCTTTATCATAATTTCTTCCTTTTTTATGAGTTTTTAAAGTTTTAACGAACTTTTGGCTCACCTGGTATATATCATTCGTTCATTCTATAAAGTATAGTTTAAAGTTCATTTTAACATAAGTTTTATTTTGATATATCTATTCTAAGTTAAGTTATCGTGCAGATTGCAACATGCCGTATGATAAAAGTTTGCAATATTAACTGAACGGTATTTTTTATTACATTATATTATGTTTATTTTTATATTTTATAAAGCCTTAAATATAGTTTAAATATGTTTCAGGGAGTTGTGTAATTTCAATAAGTATTTTAAAAGTTATGAAAACTCGAAACCACATCACTTGTGCATTGGCGAGGGAGATTTTAAAAGGTATGAGAAGGATATTTTACATTGAAAAAATAATTATGATAGTTTTAATACAGTTAATGTATAGATCATTAAAAGAAAATGAATATAAGTATATAATAATAATAATAATTTCTAAATATGGATTGACATTCAAATTTGAAGATAAAACGCAGTATTTAGCTACCTGTGTCTTGTAATTGCTTTCTTATTGAATTTAGTGAGAGCTCAGTATTTGAACGGAAATTTGAGATTCACTTGTATTTCTTTAAACAGCAGTGGTGATTACTTAGGAGATGATTTCTACAAAGTATACATTTTTGTTATTAATGCCCTTGTTATTTGATTTATTGTTATCAAAAGATATCATCCATAAAAAAATCAATGTAAATTAAGTGCTATTTATTTACGTAATTTAATAATGAATATTTTGAACGTTTTGAAGTAGGAGTGAACACGTTTATGCTACACTAAAGGATAAATATATTTGTATCATTTTACTAAAGACTAAAGAATTTTTTCATTTATGGTTAAATGATGGAATTTCTCATGCATTTTGAGTGCTATTAAGACTATTTTACATTGAAAAAATAATCATCATAGTCTTAATAGTTTTAAGTTATTAAACATTAAAATGAAATTTAGTGTAAGAATAATAATAATAACAACAACAATAACAATAATAATTTCTAACAGCGTTGAATTCAGACATTTTTTTCCGGGAGTGAATTTTGCAGTTCCGGTGGCAGAGGCAGAGGTGCATTGGAGAGCTCTGAGGAGAGAATTTGGACTTTCACCATACATAAGCTTAAAAGCTCGAATCTTACGGGGAGGACGTTTCGATATTTGGGGTGGGGTGGGGTGGGGGGCATTTCCCGGGACGCCACCCACTGAATTCATCTCTGATTTCTAAACATGCATCAATTTTGTAAAATTTAAGTTTGACTAAAAAAAATCTACACTATTTAGTGCATAGTAGATCCTTGTAGTAGCAATCCTTGAAAGTATTTTCTGAAGAAAAAAAAATATTTGCCTTTATAAAAAAAAATGTATTCGCTATCTGATTTTACAGTTTCTAAATAGGAACTTTTGTAAATATTAGTATCTACATTGACAACTATAAACGAATTCATAAATGTGTCAGAAAACTAGCTAGTTTGTATTTGAGATCCAGAACAGCCTGAAGATAAGAGACATTTAGTTGAGAGTAGCAGACATCAACATTTGGAGTAAAACAGAAGTCCGCCGTTGTTGTTGATAAATACAGACGATTAGTAAAATTGCGCGCATACGTTTGACGTCAGATTCATCCATATTCGCTAAATGTTCCTTAGAAAGTTATTTCTACCCCACTCTATCAAATTATTGCCAATAGTGAATATCATGTATTATTTATTATTAGTATCAAAAGTGATTTTTTTTTAAAATTAATCAATAGAATTAAACAAATTGTTCGTCAATGGCTTTTGCAGAATGTACAAAATGTTATATTATTTTCTATGCTGACATATCTTTTAGGATCTATGTAAGCTTTAATATTTTGCAAATTTATTTGGGTATTTTAAATTAATTTTTAACAAAGAATGGTGCTAATTTATTTTTGTGAGGAACACGGGCGAAAAGAACATACTACTAAAAAAAAATATATTCAAAGGTACATTTGGCGACTACCATAGGGTTTCAACAGAACTTAATACTCGAAAGATAAAGATTTTTCAAAAAATGTGCCTGTGATTTGAAATCCTCTTAGGTGTTTTCTTTTTCTACATCGAGAATTTAAAGATAAATTAAGTTAAAATAAGAAAAAGATTTCGAAACCTCGCTTATAAGACGATTTTTTAAACATGTTAACATAAGAAAAAAAATCACAGAACTTTAACTGTAAAAAAATATTAAATTTTCAAAAATAAATTTTTGCCACAATTTTTTTAAGTGAAGAAATGAAACATTCCTTTCTTTTTTTCGGAAAAATTCTTAGATTCCTTCCTCTATGTCTTAGTGTTTAGTTAATTTAAGTCTCTAGGGAAAATGACTTTTTATTTTCTTTTTTAAAATCATCAGAGATAAAGAAAGTTTACACAGTTGAAGTTCAAAATCCAGAGAGGGCCAATGGCCCTCCCTTGCTCTTCCTTGTTGGGGTCTATAGCGATTACATTGAATATCTAAAGAAGCATAAAAATAACCTAAAAAAATAAACAAAATTATTGCATTTTTTTGTTCTTTCCACCAAAGAAAACTGTCCGCTGTAGATTTCACAATGAATTGGAGCTTTTTATTGTCCTATCATTGTGTGGCCTTAAGGATCGGACTCATTGTTGACAGAGGGAGCTTGTCCGCGGAAAGTTATTGTGCCACGGAACAGAAAAACGTAATTGATCAAGGAGAGCACCATACAAAGGTACGGCCGTGGCCTTATTAGAAGCATTGCGGGTCTGGATAAACTATCGACAGAGCAGTTAACAAACACACTGGAAGAGATTTTACGAGACATCACCGGTGGAGGGCAGTAAAAATCTCTGCTTGCAGATTATTTGTTTTATTGATGGACAAAATCGGACTGCTAGAAGAAAAAGCTCGTTAATTGCTTTCTCTAGATTCAATTCTAAAAGATCAGAGTTAGCTTTTTATATATATTTTTCAAAATATTTGTCTTTACCTGATGTATCTCAGAATGGTGATTAATGATTTCCCCTGTATTTATTAGTAACATATCAAATACTGAGCATAGAACGAAAGAGATATATAAAGTATTTACTAAGTAACTAATGGCTGACAAAATAATTGTTAAAGATATTGAAGCATTTTTCAAAAAAAAAAAAAAAAGTAATATGCGATTTTTAAATGTATTATTGTCACAGAGAATAGGTAAAATAAATTAAGACACAGAAAGAGAGAGAGAGAGAAAGAAAAATTATTTTCTTCCGTGTGAGTTCTTTCTCTCTCTCTCTCTCTCGCTTTCTCTGTATGCATGCATGTGTGCGTCTACGTCAATTACTGTACATTGAAAACTCAGCCTAATTCATTTTAATTCAGCATTATAAAGGGTTTTTTTAATGCACTGACGTACATACAAAATTGGCAGTTACAGTAAAACATTTTTTAATAAAGTAAATTTATAGTAGATCTTTTAAAACATATATATATATAGTCCCTAATACAAACACAATAAAAAAAAATATATTTTAGGAGACATTATCAGTGCAGGACAGTAAAAATCTCTTCTTGCAAATTATTTGTTTTATTAATAAACAAATTAAGTCTTCTTGAGAAAAAATCGTTAATTCTTTTCTCTAGATTAAATGCTAAAAGGTCAGAGTGAGATTTTCATATATATATGTTGCATTCTAGCAACATTGGATTGGCTTTATCGTTGAAAATGCAGTACTGGCTGTCACGATAGTAGTTGTGGATCACATCCAGCGATAATGGCGTAAAAGAAGTGGTCAGAACAGATAATTCGAATCTGTTATATTAGTAGAACAAATTGTTGAAATGCAGTTGTCGAGTGAAAACAATGGAATACATCGTTCCGTGAAGTTTCTCCAGAAGAAATTGAAACAACTCATAATATCAGCTAAGCACTTTATTAGAACATCTTGCAAAAGGTGCAGTTTCCACCAAGATAATTAGCCATCTCTCCGTAGTAGTAATTAGATTTAAACAAAGTTCGAGATAATCGAATAACAGGACGGTGACCAGGGGATGGATGAAAACTGGAAATATGACTCAAATCTGGCAACATCTGCTGAAACACAGCGAGTATCAACTTTTTGTTCCTCACGTGTAAGAATACAAATATGACGTAGGTCGCGCTCTCAACCAATGAATAATTAAGAATGTCACGTCATATAAAGAGTGCGGACAGAGCTAGCGGATGAATTTGGAGGGAAAAGGGATAACCTCAGAAATGCGCGGGAAAGTACAAATGGAAGCTAAAAGAATATTCCCGAAAGAAAAAAGCGCGGCAATGGAACATTTAATTTAAGAATACTAAAAGCATAATATTTAAGCGATTAAGACAAGTGAGACATTAAACTAAAGGGAATTTAACAGAGTTAACGATAGAGATTATTTAATAATAAAGATTTAGTGAATATAAAGTAGTAATTTAGAATAAGATAAGGAAATCGCGGAATTAGATCTAATAATGTAACATATATATATATATATATATATTCAAAATATTTGTTTTTACATATGATCATAGCATGATGATTAATTATTTTTTCGATTGTAATACCGGAAAAAATAAACATTGAACTTAAAACTGAAAGAATTTAGAAATAAATTACGTCAGACAATATATTTATTACATATTTTTCAACAAAAACAAAAGTTACAGTGTTTTAAACACATTGTCATTATACACAAAATAAATAAAAAACAGAGTGGGAAGGAAGAGAAAGAGAGGGAGTATGAGGGATAAAGAGAAATAATTCATTTCTCATTCTCATACGTGAGTAAATCTATCTGTGTGTGAAAAGATGTTTGTGTGTTACTCAACAATGTAAATTTAGAACAATTAATTTTAATTTCGCACAATAAAGAACTAAAAATAAAAAAAACGCTTCCTGTATATATTAAAGATATTCGAATGAAATAATCTGCACGAAATTTTTGGAAGTCACTAAAATTAAATTTCTAATTAAGTAAATAGATATTAGATCTCTTAAAAATGCATATAACCACCGATACAAACACATTAGAAGAGATTTTACGAGACGTCACCAGTGGAGTGCAATATAAATATCTGCTTGAAGATTATAAGTTTTATTGATGCAGTCAGAAGAAAATCAGACTGTTAGAAGAAAAAAAAAAGCTCGTTAATTTCTTTCTACAGATTCAATTCTAAAAGATTAAAGTAAGCTTTAGATATATATGTATATACAATGTACCCTCGTTAATGCGTCTCCGCTTAAGGCGCATCTCCGGTTAATAAGGACAATTTCGTTCTCCCCATCTTTTTCTAACTTGCAGTTAATTTTAAAGTGTTCTACTCATCTGTTAAAGTGTTCTACTCATCGGATAATGTGGACAATATTTTCGGAAACTGACCGAGCAGAATAGAAAGTGCTTTTGCACATTATCTTTTCAAAAGCAGCCTTTATAGTAACTTTGGTTTATTTTACACAATTCAACATCGTTTAATACGGACTTCGGTTAGTGCGGACAAAACATTGCCTCCCCTGGAAGTCCGCGCTAACGGAAGTTCATTGTATATATTCAGTATATTTATCTTTACCTAGTTTGATCTCGGAATGTTGATTAATCATCTCCATGAGAAATACTGGCATTACTAATTAGTATGAATTACTTCTATTGTCTGAGAAAATAATGAAGAAAAAACTTTCTACCATAAAAAACGTGAGAGCTTCAAAAATTGCCAGTGTCTGTAACATGCCGAATGGCTGATGTAACAGGTCGAATTTTCGAGTGGGTCGTAAAACCGGAAAATAATGTAGTAAAAATATCCTTTATTCAAGGAAAGCAAAGAAAAGTGAGATATTACTTAAAATGTTAAATTAATTTAACGCAGCACTTTCTTTGCATAATTATTTTGGCCTCGTAATATAATATTTTGTATTAATAAATTGTACCCTAACTTGCTTTTTAACAGTAATTACAAAATTAAAGATTTTTTTTTTTTTTTTTTTTTTTTTTAGCATTAAGTAGGTAATCTTTTAATTTATATCATAGCCGACTTCACTTTATTTAACGAAAGGGAACTATTTTACACAATTCAAGTGCTTACATAGTTTAATACGGACTTCGGTTAGTGCGGACAAAACATTGCTTTCCTTGTCTGCGCTAACGGAAGTTTATTGTATATATTCAGTATATTTGTCTTTACCTAGCTTTATCTCGGAATGTTGATTAATCATCTCCACGAGAAATGCTGGCATTACTAAATAGTATGAATTACACACATACAGAATTAATAAAAAAAGAGTGAAACAAAGAGAAGTCGGGAAGAGGAAGAGAGAGAGAGAGATGAATAGATACACTGTTTAAAATTTTGTAATAGGTTGAACCAACTTTTGGTGTTCTAGTAGCTACAACTATAAGATGTTGAAATTTTCATCCAACATTTGGAGCTATATGTTTTAAATCCGTTTTAATATGTTTTAATTACCGGAGTTCCAAATCTTGGGGTGAGATTTCACCATCTTATGGTTGCAGCTATTGCAGCATCAAAAGTAGTTTCAACCTGCTGCAAAATTTTTAACAGTGTAGCTAGATAAATAGATAGAGATAGAGAAAGAGAGAAGGGGGAGAGAGAGAGGAAGAAAGAGATGCGGGAGAGAAATCGAGAGATAGTTTTAGACTTAAAAGGTTTAGATCAGCTCTGCATCTTCTATGATAATATGCAAAAATTACTTCCATTTCTTTAATTTTATCTGAGTTTCAAAAGCACTAAGATCTTTGGACATTTTTGTTATGCTTTTATAAATGTAGAGTCTACTAACAAATTTAAAAATAAGTGATTAAACTTATCTACTGCATTGCGCTTTTTTGTCATGTAAGTCAATTTAAACAAAGTGATCAAAACGAATATACTTTCCATAAAAAAAAATACGCATGATTGTTACCTATACAATGAAAGGAAAAATATTCCGCCTTCATCTAGAACGAATAGGTAGCTATTTTCTAAATCCCTAAACTAGAATATAGATTTCGGAGATATGCGAATACGGTAAACAAATAAACTGAATAGCGGAAATGATCGAGAATTTCTAGTCTATAGTTTTCTAGGTGATGAAACAATACATTATATTATGAATCCTTTGAAGTGCTAGAAATTCTGACTTCTAGAATTAATTCATAAACTATAGAATTATAGTTACTAAAACTCACTCCTTGTGTTCATATTTATTTACAGAGATTTTAAAATAGTTTGACCACAATGATATAAGAAAACGCCCTTGAATTTTAATAGGGATAACTAGAACTCTCTAGCAAAGGGAACTAAAATTTATAAGGACGGAATAGAACTATTTTCTTTAAAGCCACAATTTCTTTTCCAGATGCCAGTGCAGAATTTTTTTTCAGTGTATAGGTCTTGCAAAATTAACTGATATCACGTAGGAAGATGATGAAGCCACAGAACTATGCAAAAGTATTCATATAAATGAAAGAACCGTTTTAATTGCCTATAGAATTTTTAAAGAATCTTCTGAAAACAAACAGAAAAGTGAACTGAAAAATTGATTTTAATAATTAATTGTATCAATTGTGTCAAATACCAGATGCGCAGAAGCGTTTTTAAATATGAAATTAATTTATATTTGTTGGCGTGCATCACGTAACATCAAAAAATCGTCAAATTTAATATTTATTAGACTAGTTTGTGCTTTCATTAACAAATGAGTCATATTGCCGTTCATGGCTGGAAAGTAATTTGTGTACACATATAATCTCATTACCATTAAGGTGAGTTTTTTTAATTAGATTTTTACAAAATAAATGCTTTTATTTACCATCAACCGTACTTTGGTCCATCACATAAACAAGTGATATAAAAGTTTTGTTTTTAAAGTCAATTCCTACTTAGGTCATCAAAGAAAAATTTAATGTACACGGTTCGTACGTCTCCTTGAATTTTGCAGGCCAGAAAATTTTTCGGCACCAGCACTTTCTTATAGAAAATCTCTTCTTAAAAGAAGACGAAATTTTGCGCGTGTAACCTAGATTTCTTTTTCTATAAAAGAAAAAAAATACTGGTAGTTTTCCTGGAGAAATAACGGTATCCATACGAACCATGATATAATCCCTTAAGCTAATATCAGTTTTTGTTACATTAAAATATTTCAATTTGTTGATTTTCTATAAGCAAGTAGGTTTACAATGGATGTTTATGGGAATTTGGCGAAATATCAGAAATATCGCCAAGTTGGCGTCACTTTTGGCGACTCATTTTGGTGGCCAAATTTGCCAATATATCGCCAAGTTGGTGACAAACTTGGCGGTATTTGGCGCCAGAACAGGGTCCCCTTATGGTAACCCTCCTTATAGATATGAAGATGTATTAAATGTTATACAATAACCAATAGCCGCCAATTTGTCTCCCATATAAAACTAAAATTAATTAATTAAAATTTAATTAATGAATTAATATTTGAAAAATCTGTATTAACATCAATTGACATCCAGTACAAGTTTTAAAAAATTTATTTCAACTTGATAGGATGAATATTAAGTATTTTATTAACGACTGAAAATTTGAACAAGATATATAAATAAATATAGGGAGAGTGTGAACTAACAGTAGGAATTGAAAAAAGTGTTTATTCTTTGCATTGAACAAACAATACAAGATAATTTGGAGTTTTTGCCCTTGAAAAATAGTTTATACCTTGCCATGGGATATTTGAATAGTTTGGGGTAATTTAAATTATTGTTAGTAGCAACATTGGATGTGCTTGTAAACAACTATTTTCGTGTGTAGATTTTAACTCCCAAAACTTTCCGTAGTGAAACAATCTCGATAAGAGCTACAAATAAGGTAAGTATCAAAATATTACCTTTAGTAATCTGTAACCCATTCGTGATTATAGTTTTTCTTTTAACTTTTTATTTTGGCAGGAAAGTTTTCATAAAACTAACATGAAAATTAGTTTAGTTAACATGAAAATTAGGGCTATTTTGTGCCAGGCCTGGTTTGGTCCGAAGTAGCCACAGTTACTTAGGACATGTGCATTACTTATGCATCTATACAACCAAATCTCTTAAAAAATGTTTTAAGTAACATTTTGTTTTTTCAAATGTTACTGTAGCAAAATGTTACATTAATTGTTTTTGTTCCAGTTGCTGAGGATAACAAGGCGAAAACGGTTTCTCGTGTCTTTAATATTTACAATTGATTTATTGTGTTTAAATGTTTTAAAGAATTGTTTATCGAATTTGAAGTATTAATTCATTAGCAGATCCTATTGCAAGAGGGTTTCAATAGTCCAACATATGAAATGTATTCAATTTATATAATACTAAGTGAATGGAACAAAGAAGCTCCCAACAGGGGCTACTTTGTTCCAAAACTTTAAATATAGTTAAAAAATAAAAAATAATAATAAACTGCCTCTTTAAAACCATACAGTTTGCTTCATTGTTTCATGTTAATTGTTTACAACTCAATTTCGACGTTGAAAAATCATATATAATATTTTTCTGATAATAGAAATGTTAGTGGAACCAGGAAAAGTGGCCCAAAGAATTACGGTTGATGGTATTTAATTTTCTATCGGAAGAAATTGTGCATTAATTTTGCCAAATAATGTACGAAATACAAATATGCGGGTAGAATGGAGGGAAATATATTCTATGCTGAGTAGTACTGCAAATTATTAGGCCTTTCTTTTTTTTTTTTTTTTCTTCTTCTTACAACTAAGCCCTGAAAACTGCTTTATTGAAGCAAATGTTGAATAATCATTATAATTAAATTATTAAGATAAGTTTGTAAACTGTTGAAGTCTTTACAATTACGTCAAAAGAAAGTAGCTGAAAATTTTGATTTTGTTTTAGCTACTTTACTGATAGTAAGTGTACATTTTACGTAAGCAAGTTTGTTAGGAATGTAAACAAAAATCAAGTTATATGCAAAGAAGAGAAATTGATTTCAAAACATTAATTAGTTTATGGAAAAAAGAAGTTTTATTCAAAATTTGTATTTAATTATTTTGAGGGAAATAAGGAATAACTTGGATTTACGACATGATTGCATGACCTCTGCCCCCTCGCCCCCCCCCTTTTTTTTAATCTGTGAAAGATAAAAGCTGATATTACCTTAAAAGCTTATATTACTTTTGTATTTAAAATTATTCATTAAAAAAATATATGCCGTCCAGACATAAAAAATATAAATGTAAATGAATTATTTTATTACTAATAAAAAATCAAAAGCTGATAACATAAGGAATAAAATAGCTTTAAGTTATATAGAAAAGCAGTAGCATTAATGATGCAGTGTAGCAGGCTCCAATGAAAGGTGGGTTTAATATTAAACTTTGAAGTCCCGCCTACTTTTCTCCTGCACTTCACAGTAAAATTAATTTTTAAAAACACTTTAATCCAATCCGAGTGATGTAGAAGAGGGATCGAATCTGACGTCATTCAACATTCCCCAGCTTCATACAGAGCAAGAGAGGGGATTTTCCTCCCACTTTTAGGGGATGGAGTAAACTGATTGGAAAATATCGATTTTTGCTCCCTTCCCTGCGTAGCGAACTTCGGGAGCTTGAAGATATTTATACGGCTGATAATACCACATTATTTTAAAAAATGAATGTAGCATTAGTTCTTGTCTTTTCCATGATATCGTTCAGCGAAATAGAGGACGCAGTATAAAAGAAAGGAGAAAATAATAATAAAACTGCAAAAACAACCATAGATGTCTTTACATTAATAAAAATAGCTTCATTTGATATGTTGAATAATTAATAAGGGAATGAATTTTACAGTTTGATGTTGGAAGTTATTGCGTTTTAATATATTTACTTATAGGGGAAGAAATGGGGTTTGAGGATACATGCATTGTAAATTACGATGCTTGCATTCAGATACTTGTATGCTTTATGATATTTGCATTACTTTGTAGATACTTGTATCGTAAATAATTAATAACAGATGAAAATTCCTTTAAATAATATAATAATACTGCAGTTAAGATTTGCAATGAATGAAATATTGACTGATTTTTTTTCTATAAATATCTTTTTCGATTTATAACAAATATGCATTTTAATTTTACTGTTATTTATTAAAGTGTACTTTTTCTGCAAAATGAGTGAAAGATGTTTTTATAATAATAAAAATGACTTCATTTGTCAAGTAGAATAAATGATAAAAGAATGAATTTAGTAGATCGAGACTGGAAGTTACTGTTGTTTTATTTTCAGTAAACGGTTTCATTGTAAATAATAGCTAACAGATGATATTTACAAACATTCAGTTGAAAATTATGAATAACAGCTGAAGATTTTCAAATAATACTTTTGTTAATATTGCAGTTAATAGATGCGATGAATAAAATATTAACTGAAAAATTCTCATTTCATTAATCCTATTTATAACAAATATGTTTTAAATTTTATTTATGTTAATTAAATAATGCTTTTATCCTGACAACTTTCAACTAAATAGAGGGCGCAATACGAAGGACAATTGTATGATATTCTAAAATATTGACTAAAAAATGTTCACTATAATACTTCTATTCGACTTATAACAAATATATTTTTCTAATTTTACTTTTATTAATTAAAGAAAGCTTTTTCCATTAAAACTTTCAACGAAATAGAAGGCGCAGTCTGAAAGGAGTGGCACGAAATGTTGGCGAAAAAATCTTCACTGTAATAACCCTACTCGATTTATAACAAATACATATTTTACTTTTACTTTTACTTTTAATAATTAAAGAATACTTTTTTCCATGACGTACAACTTTCCACGAAACAGAGGTTACAGTATGAAAGGAGGTTATATGATATTATGAGATATTGACTGAAAAACGTTTATTGTAATAGCCCTAATCGATTTATAACAAATGTGCTTTAAATTTTAAATCTTCATTTGTCACGTAGAATAATTTTAAAAAGAATGAATTTTTCAATGCGGCTCTGGAAATATTTGTATTCTAATATGCGTACTTATAGTGAAAAACATGCATGAAGTTTTTCAGTAGAAACAATGAAACTCCAACTACCTGGGCTAATGTGTTCTGGATACAATCCGGGTTTGCAGAAATCCGGACAGTTGGAGCAATCACAAAATGAAAAAAAAAGTTATGCTGTGAATTAAAAAAATGTATAAAATAGTTTCTGTTTAATAAAAATGTAAGCACAACGTAATATATAGTGAAAATAAGGTGACTTTTAATTAAAAACAATTAAAATAAAATTCAGTACAGTACTTAGCGGCAAGTTTCTAAAACTGAGAGAAAAGTGAAATATGTTATCCCTAAACGGGATGAAATGTCGACTTATACTTAAATATAGATTTTTAAAATTCCAGTTAAACGTAAATTTCGCGTTGCTTTAAATAGGCGTTTCAAAGGAATTGTACTTTAAAGAGACAGTCCAAATAATTCGTCTGTCAATAAGTTTTTTCTTTCTTTTTAAAATAGGTTTTTTTATGCCTGAAAATCGATCCTAATTACTGGAGTTTGAATAATTGGAGTTTCACAGTAGTTAAATTGTAAATTACAAATAAAAACAGAATTTTTTAATACAATACAATTGTAAATATAGAACAAGAAATTAATGGTACTGAGCAGCAATAAGAAGTTGGGATTCCTTAAAAGAAAATAATCTCATATATATTAATTTTCAACAGTACGAAAGAATAGCCTTAGATATTATCAACTTAATAAAGCTTGGACTTGTTTTGAAATATATTTGAGCTTGAACACGAAAGGAGACATTTCATAAATAAAAGTATTATTTCTGAAAAATGCATGAAATTAATGGAAAAACATAACTTTATTATTTTAAAAAAATTCCGAATGAAAGATTTTTTTTTTGTAGAAAATTAAATAAAAATGTTCACATAAAAATCATATGCACACATAAAACATCATATGTTCTTTATAAATAACGTATTGTACTTTTGAAAATTTATATTGAAAATTAAAAATATATCGTTTAATTAAATAAAAAAATATATTTAAAATAAAATAAAGTTTTCTTTCTGGAATGGGGTAGAATCTTTTGACAATCTGACCGTCAAAGGTCGGTTACGTCTTAACGACTGGAGCAGGGAAAGTTTCTGAGAAGTCTGAGAAGACATACATATCAAATCGCAACATAGCTCAATATAGACTGCATGATTGCACTTTGGGAGATTTATTGGGCAATTTTCTTTTTCTGTTATTTAGCTTCTATCTTTACATCATTATCTTAAAATAATAATAATAATTTAAAAAAAAATCCAAAAATAATAGTTCATAAGAAGTGTCAAACAAAATATTTAAAATCCAATACAATGCAAAAAAATTACTTGAAATCTATTAAAATCGTGCAAAAAATGCCCGAGCAACTTCTGTATAACATCAGCAAAAACTCTCTCCGTACGAAGATCTTTTCTAAGACCAAAATGAAGAAAGAATGTGTAGTCCATGTGTAGTCAATAACTCTGATTTGAAAAATAATTACTTAAATGCTATAATACATCATTTTAAGCATGTAAAAAATAATAAAAATAAATTTAGACCATAAAATTAAAAAATTATTGACTAAAAGACAATTTTTTCACATCTGTAATAAACAGAAATTTACATAATTCTCATAAATAATTGTAATTTTTCTAATACAAATTTGTAAAGTATACGAAATTACCTTAGTAGAAAATCTATTTTTGGACGTCTCCAAGATTTTAAATTTTACACAATTTACGAAGTTCATTTTAGCAATAACGATGCGAAACTCTTCAAATGATAAGTAGAACTTTTGCTTTGAAAATTAACTCAGTACTACCGTCTGCTGAAAATTCTATGGATAATGTATATTAACTGCTGTGTTGGGAGATCGCAGCAATAAATAAAATCGTCGTTTAAAGCCCACCGTGTAAGTGACATTGACTTTTGGGTAGGTTGCAGATATCCAACTTTGTATTACAAAGGGTTAAAGGGCACAAAACACATGAAATTAAAAAATAAATAGTTTAAAAAATAAATAGTTGTATAAATCTTGTCATAAAATTGAGCACGAAAAAAAGAGGATTTATAATAATTTTCGCCCATCTGCTGTTATCGCTCGGAGTTTGTCGAGGCAGAGATAACCTCTTTTCTGCTTGCAATATCTTAAGAAAACTCCAGATAGCTTCGAAAAAAAAAAAAAAAAAAAAAAAAAAAAAAAAAAAACTTGCACATTAAGTCGCAACTTAGTCCATTACACATTGCATGATTGTATTTTTGGGCATTTACTAAACAATTTTCTTTTTCTTTTAATGTCACTATAATAATTAAAAAATTAAATTTTAAAGTAATAATTAATAAGAAGAAGTATAAAATAAGACATTTAAAACCCATACCTTTATGCAAAAAATTACTTATAATTCATTGAAATCAGGGCCAAACTAGCCTTTTTTGCGCCCGGGGCAAACATGAATTTTGCCCCCCCCCCTCCCCTTTCTTCCTCAAAGTATCTTTACAAAGAGAATTTTAATAATTTTCTAATGGCCGACTTATTTTAAAATTTAAAATATGTAATCATAAAATATGTAATACTGAACCACGCAAATTGAATGTGACATTTGTCGCAATTATAGCTCGTTCACATAAAAGAATTCGCATGTATTACCGGCTATTTACAGTGTTTGCTTATACAGTAGAGTTCCGATTATCCGATTCCCGCTTAACCAAGTTTCCGCTTTAAAAGAGTTATTTTCTTCTGATGGACTGATGGCTTTCATTATTATGAAACAGCCATTATAAATGAAGTGTTAGGTGAAGATGAGAGAGCTGTCGTAAAAAGTTTGAACTCTGATTTTCTGGTCAGAATGGAAAAAAAAATGGCCATAATTCTTTTTTGCATTAAAAAAAAAAAAAAAAAAAAAAAAAAAAAAAAAAAAAAAAAAAAATGGCCATTTTTCCACTATTCTGACCAGAAAATCAGAGTTCAAACTTTTTACGACTGCTCTTTCATCTTCACCTAACACTTCATTTATAATGGCTGTTTCATAATAATGAAACCCATCAGTCCATCAGAAAAAAATGATCGATTCTAAAGGTATAATCTTTCATTTGGCGGCCCTTGGCTCTGGCGCCCGGGGCACATGCCCCTCTTCCCCCCCCCCCCCTTAGTTTCGGCCCTGATTGAAATTGTGCAAAAAATGCCAGAGGATCCTCTGTGTAACATCAGCGAAAAGTCGCTTTGTACAATACTAATCTTTTGTAAGAAAAACGTGAAGAATAATTTGTAGGAAACTAAACGGCACAAAGCACATCAAATTAAAAAATTAATTTATCCGGGTATATAAATCTTGTCATAAAGTTGAGCAGGGAAAAAAAAGGGGCATTTCTATTAATTTTCGTCCATCTGCTGTCATCGCTCGGAGTTCATCGAGGCAGAGATAACCTCTTTTCTGCCTGCGATATCTTGTCAAGAAAACTCCAGATAGCTTCGCAAAAATATAAAAAAAGACTTACATATCAAATCGCAACTTAGTTCATTATAGACTGCATGATTGGATTTTTGGGCGTTTATTGGACAATTTTTTCTCTCTCTTTTCCAGCTTCTGTCTTGACGTTGAGGAATTCTCCCTTCATGTTCGACAGATACTGAAGATGGTGGGGGCGACGGAGCGGGAAACGCAAGTTCAACGTGGCACGAAAAAGATTCTGAACAAGAAGAAGATGACTCAAAAAAAGAAGCCATAAAGAAAAGTATCCGTTAAATGAATGTAATGAAAAAAATAATTGAAGAAATGCCACAAGAAACTAGACAGTCATTCGTTAAAAGTGATCTTATGACGGTTCTATAAAAATGATAATGTAGCTCTTTTTCCCAATCAACTTACACTCAGGTTTTTTATTCACAAAAAACGGAATGTTGTTAATATGAATTCTCATTTTATAATGCTTATAAGTAAAATTTGTATGGACAAGTACTGAATTACATTTCACAAGTCTTGATTTTAATGGCATATTTAAAATGAAAAGTAACTGTGAATTAAAATATACTCAGAATATTTTGCATCTACTTTTTCACGAGCTAGCTTTATTTAATAGTTTACAAAAGCATGATGTTTTCAAATTCAATGGTGATTTTAAGAAGCTTTCAGGTGTGTATAAAATTTGAAAGAGCATATGAATCAAATTTCATACATTCTGTTTTTTTAAAAGATATTTTTGAAGCGTAAAATAAACGTAAACTATGGTATTCTTGATTTTGTATCTTGAATATTTTGTATGTATGAACTACATTATTTGAAATTAAACTCATTTTGTTTTGCTCAATGTAAGAGGGTTTATTTAATTTTTGATTATATTTTTGTGCTTACTACTAAGATAATTAAAAATAATTTATTTTATTTTTATATTTTATATCATTATTGTTATTATTTAATATTTTAGATAGTAAGATGCTCATAATATTAATATCCAAACAGTAAATTTAAGACTGAATTAAATATGATCTTTATAATGCTAAAATATCAAAAGACTTTGCTATGATATCCTTGTTTTTCTATACTATTAACAATTTTAGTACTATACAGGGTTGTAGTGGGTAGCTGCCCGGGTAGCCGCCCAGCTGCCCGCCCGGGCTGGGTTTTTAAAAATATATTTCAGGAAAGGAACAAATAATGTATTTAACAGCTTATGGTTATTTTGTTTTATTTATTCACTTCTTTGAATTTTAGAAAATATATTTGTACTAATTTACTTGCACTTTTAGATTGAGAACCCTATAATTTTACAACGTTTTAGATTTTAATTTAAAATTTAAATTTAACCCTTTCAGTTAGCTTCAAGAGTATTATTATATTTACTAAACTTATTATATTTATTAAATTAATAAGAATAGTATATGCAAAGAAAATAGTTTATTCATAGTTAAACATTTGTTATTAATAGCAGTTGACAGGACACTGGTCTGATTTTGATCTGATGAAATGGTCCATCGCCTTTGATTTGAACCAATTAAAAGAAAGCATGCAATGCCATTAACATTAACAAATCAGAAAGCTGGTTCGGAATTTTAAATACAAGCAATAACAATGAGCAGTGATGATAATCCTTTTACAGATTGCATAATTTTTAATTGCTTTTTTATTGAATAGTGAATCCAAAATGTAAATGTTTAAAACTAAAACTTAACAAATGATCATTTGCAATATTTAGTCTTATTGCATCAGCTTATTAAAAATTAAAGTAATCTAGATTGTGATATATATGTATTTCATATTTATAATTATTTATAATGGATGATACTAATTTAGAAAAATAAATAAAATAAGAATACCTTATTAAGGTTGGTTGTGCACAGCTACTATTTTAATTAAAAAAGAAGTGCATTTAGGCTAAGGCAAAATGGAGGTCACATGTTAATAATAAGTGAAGTTTTTCAATAGGAATAATTTCTTCTAAATGAATTGTATAAAAAACTAAAAATCTAACCATATATGAATAGATTATGTATACATATAAGAAAAATTTTTGTTGTAAGATATTTTTTTTTATCAACATTAGCTAATCTTATGATAATTTCAAAGGAGCAAGTTTTTTTTTAGATTACATTTATATTTTGTTATTAAATAACACACAATTGGTAGCTTTGCAATTTAAAATTTGTTTGTTATTTAAATTAAAGGGTTCATACATATATATGTATATGTGTGTGTGTGTGTGTATTTTAAGAACAGAGAAAAATATTGAGGTCATTATTAAGATTATGAAGTCATTCTTATCTATTAGACTATGACGTGTTCACAAAGATTGTATTTAAGATTAGGATTGCCATTTATTTCAGCAAATTCCTTGCGCTTTCATGAGCAAAAAATTAAATTTTCCAAGAGTAATTCCTCTGAGAATTTTCAAAATTTCAGCGGAAAAATTTTGCAAAGTACCAAAATTTAGTAAAATTCCCTGTTTTTAATACTCATTTTTAAATTCCCTCAGTTTTCTCAGTTTTCGCTATACAGTGGCAACCCTGAAGATTATTATTTATGAGGAAGGTGGAATCATAGTCCACATTTTGGCATTTTAATCCAATTTACCTAGGAAAATTACCAATTTAACCCGGGTTTTTTAATAAAACCCACCCGGACTGGGTTTAAAAAAAAAACCCGGGTTTTTTTACAACCCTGGTACTACATTAAATTGAAATATCGATTATGTGAACTTGTCGCAGTTAAATAACTTGATGTAACATTAAAATAGTAAATTTCTGAGTGAAATAAAGTTGTTTTCAACCAATAATAATGCTGTTCTATAGTTCATCGAATAGTTCATCGTTAATCTATCGAATCAAAGTTGTGGCAAATTCGATCCATATTTTGATTCAATGTATAATGAAATTTTTAATACGGTATAAATATCAAACAATGAATATTAAAAACACCATTTATTAAATAAGCTATTCATCCAATTTAGATGGCATTTAATTTTTTTTTTAAATATAGACACCAGAAGAAAAATCTATTTCTTTTTATGATTGAAATAATGCATTGTCAAAGAAAAGCTTCAGAATTAAAAGAAAAAAAAAGTCTAAAATTTTGCAGCTTTTGATCGCCATCATTGTATTTTTATCGTTAAATGATATTTTATTTGGAAGCTACAGATTAACAGTAAGCGTAATGCAACTATTCAATTTAGATGGCATTAGAAATATTTTTTGTTTAAAAATTTTCAAATGTAGCCACAAGGGTTTTATTTTATCATTGAAATATTGCGTTGCGAAAGAAAATCTCCAAAATTAAAATAATGATAAGAGTAATAAAAATTTTTGAAGCTTTTGATCACCATCATTGTATTTTTATTGTTAAATGATATTTTATTTGGAAGCTACAACTTAACAGTAAGCGTAATGCAACTATTCATTTTAGAAATTCACATTACTGCCATTTGACACCATTCACCTTCTATTTCCTTCTATTATTCTTTGTTTTTATCCCATAAGTTTATTTACTTTTTATCTTAAGAGTCGGAATTCTCATTTAATTAGAGTTTTTAATTCATCTTAAGAGTTGGAATTAAAACTTTTTTTTTCTACCATTGAAATAATGCATTGTCTGAGAAAATCTCAAGAATAATAAAAAAACAAAAACAAAGTCTAAAATTTTGAAGCTTTTGATCGCTATCAATGTATTTTTATCGTTAAATGATATTTTATTTGGAAGCCACAGCTTAACTGTAAGCATAATGCAACTATTCAATTCAGATGGTATTAAAAATATTTTTAATTAAAAAAAAATTAAATTTATACAAAAGAGATTTTAATCTCCAGAATTAAAATAATATAAAAAAAAATCCACAATTTTGAAGCTTTTGATCGCCATCATTTTATTTTTATTGTTAAATGATATTTTATTTGAAGCTACAGCTTAACAGTAAGCGTAATGCAACTATTCATTTTAGAAATTCACATTACTGTCATTTGTCACCATTCACCTTCTATTTCCTTCCATTATTCTTTGTTTTTTCTCCCATAAGTTTATTTACTTTTCATCTTAAGAGTCGGAATTCCCTCCGCAGTCCATTCCGGCAAGCAATCACCAGATCCTCTGATTCAAAGCGCAAGTTGTCCCAAATCAGGTCTAAAATCCAGACGAATCACCTACTCCAAGTCCATCAACACTCCTCAAGGATTAATCGCTAATCCTTCTTAATCCCCTCTTAAGAGCTTCGTAAAGATGTTGTTCCCCAGCCTGCTCTAATTACACTTCCAGTAGGAACAAACGCTGCGAGATTAGAGTTTCTAAGAAACATTGTCAGTTTTCTTTTTTTGTAAACAGCGTTGCATCATGCGTTAAGAGTGATAGTAATGATCAATTAACAACAGATTCATGTTGGAAACTTTTATCCGTAGAATCCGTAAAAAATTACGCCCCGTTAAAGTGACAAGAAAAGCGTCTTTTATATTAGTGTTTCAGAAAAAAATAAATTATTTTTGTGAAGTAACTAATTATCGCACGAATCTCGTGTAATTATTGCTTGGGTTTATACTTTTAATTTCAAGATAAATTCATTGAGATAATTAAATACGTTGAAAGCGCTAAAAGAGAGAGAGGGAGGGAGGAGTCTAAAAAATTACTTTATCTGATCGGTAATGTATCTAGCTGTACAAAACAAACTTATTTTTGCCTATGCGTCAAACAGAAGTTGAGATATTATACTTCGTGGTCAAAGTATCTCTTTGTGTATCAGTATTAAAAACTTTCTACTGATTGATTCAATCCGAACTGATTTTTTTCCATATTGCGCTGACTTCATAGAATATATTCAAATTATCCTCATCATTATTTACTTTTACGAAATTTTATGGAGCAAAATATTGACTTATATTGTTTCTTGTATTAAAGAATAACGTGTAATTACTTACCAAACTATTACCTACTATTTTAAAAATATAAGTCCAAAATATTGTAGAATGTTAAAACGTGTGAAATACTCAAATATTTAAAATCAATTAATGAAGATTAGAAAACTGCAGTGTGGTTAGAAAACTTTCATACATTTATGAAAACTATAAAGTTTTACAGTAAACGCCTGTAGCTTATGTTAATTTTACTTTAAATTGTTTAAATTTAATAAATAGATATTCAAGCAGTAATTTTGAAGTTTTGCTTAAAATTTTATAAAAGTAAAAAAGAAAAAAGTTTAACAATTGTAAATATGACAAATAAATAATAATGTCATATATTTAATGCCTACCATTAACATTTAGGAAACTTAAAAAATAATAATAATAGTTTTAAAAATCAATATATTTTTAGAGCCAACATTTTTGAAAAGATATTCAAATACTTTAAGTAATATTTTAAACATTCATTAAAAAAAATTCCATAGCATAACATTGCATAGCATAACATTGAACAGCTATTGTTTAATAATAGCCTAAAAAATTAATTTTGGCACTGTAAAAAAAAGTATTCACTAAGTTTCCTTTGACTTTTATATCTATTAAATAAATTCATAAACCATATGTGTCTTGTTAAATAATTAGGAGGATTTTCTAATAAAAATGCCCCTTTAACCAATATAATTTTTTCTTCGTGCTTATGCGTGTATCATTTAATTCTATTTAATTCTAATTTTCTTATAAATAAAAAATAAAGTAGTTTGAATATAGTTTCATAATATTTATCATAAAACAAATTTTTCAGTAAGTTTAATTCCATTAATAGTATGTTAGGGTATTAAAAATATGTGTGAAAAGAAACCAGTACATAGATTTCTAGAATTTCGATAATCTGTTGCAAAATTTCTGTATTTTAAATATTAACATAGTTAATAAAATAAAACACAATTAAAACGAATAAATCTTAATCAGCTCTATAACCTTTATTTATTTATTTTTCTATAGAGCACTACAGGAAAGTTAAATAGATAATTAACATTAACTTAATAAGGATTATAATGCTTTTTATTCTTAAAAGAGAAAAAACTTTGGATGTATAATACTACTTTGCTTTGTTTCAGTTTAAAATGTATTAACATAAAAAAAAGAAATCCTTATAGTTAATCTTACGTAGAGATGAAAGTATAATATTTACAGACTAAGTAAAAAAATCCTGCTTCAGTAATGGTTCAGTAATGGCAATGGTTCTTCAGAGAATATAAAGCCCCCAAAGAAGTATCAGTTTGCGTTGATAATTAAAAAGTCCATGCCTTTTTGGGTAATAATAATAAAAAATCTGTATTTTAAATATTGAAATAAATGAAATTAAAAAAGTGCGAAAAAAAGCTGCGGCCAATTCTGCAGTTTTTCATTTTTTTAAATAAAATTCAATAAGGAAAGTTACAAATATAAAATTTAATAGGCAATTTTCATGAAAAAAAAAACAGTTGTGATGATTTTTACTGTTACACTATATATTGAATCAGTAAAAATACCATTTATTTTAAAACTTTCACTGTTTCTGTTTAAGCCGCAGTAGAATCGAAAAGAAATCAAAACTTCCTTACAGCTAGAAGTACGTTGAGGCGAAAGTATATTTACAGGCGAGTAGAAAAAATCCGGCTTCAATGAACGGTTACGGTAATGTTCTTCAGAGAATATAAATACCAGAAGAAGCGACAGTTTTTATTTTAGTTTAAGTTGATCCTTAAACATTCCGAATCCTATTTGGCCAATGTATTTCCAAATTTCTGCATTTTGAATATTAAAGGAAATAAGTAAATGCAACGGAAATTGTTCGAATAAATGATGTAGTCATTTTCGTGTTTTTTTCCTTTTTAATAGAGTTCGATTAGAGAAGTATAAGAATAGTATTATAATAAGACATAGGGAAAGTTAAAAATATAAAATTTCTCTGGTTATTGATATTGCATTAATAAATGCTATTTTTTTTTATTGTTACACAAAAGAACATATTGCATCAGTAATAAAGCTACTTTTATTTGTTTTCACGGTTTCAGATTAAGCCGTAGCAATACTGAAAAAGAAGTGAAAACTTCTTTACAGCCAGAAGTACGTAGAAGCGAAAGTATATTTACAGGCTAAGTAGAAACAATTCTGCTTCAATTAAAAACCATGGAAATGTTTCTTCGGAGAATATACCTGTAAATCCCAGAAGAAGTGCCAGTTCTATCTTAGTTTATGTTGATTCCCAAAAAGTGCATGTCCCCTGTTGGTAATATGTTATAAAATTCATCCATTTTAAATATTTCAATAAATAAATAAGTGAAGCGAATTTTGTTCGATTCTGTAGTAACTCCTGTAGTTTTTCCTGTTTAATAGAACCCAACAGAGATAATGAAAAAACAGAAAAATCAACATTCAATTTATTTTAAATTAATAATGACTACGATGATTTTTATGACCTTTAATGAGTAATAATAATATTATTTTTTGTTTTCACAATTTTAGCGTAAGTTGTAGTAATAAAAAATTAAAAATTCCTTACGCTTAGACTTATCTGTAATAAGTTATGGTAACGTTTCTTCAGATTATTTAAATTTTAAAAGAAGTATCACATACCTACCAACTCTGGCGATTTTATTGGTAGAATCCCATTAAAGAAATCTTTTTTGAACCAGAAACTGTATTTAATGCATGAAGTCAAGTAGAAGCAAGAGAAATTTAATTAAGTAATTTTTCTTTTTAAAATTCTGTTTTTCCCACAGTAAAAAATAAAAAACAAAACGGGAGATTGTCGAGTATAGTGTCAATTTTTTATCTCAGTTCATATTGATTTCTACATAATCTACTTCCTCTCCTTGAGTAATTAATGTGTTACCCGATTTCGGGATTTTAAATATTTTAAATATTTAAGAAAATAGTTAAATAAAATCAAAATATTCCAATTAAATACTGTACTTAGGCAGTTTTTTTCTTATAAAGTCCAACAAGCAAAGTTAAAACGAAAAATTTAACTAGTAATTGATATCAAATTAAAAAGGATTATAATACTTTTTAATGTAAACTCAGTAATTACCTTTAATGAGTATTATTAACACCATTCTTTCCGATTTGATAGTTTCAGCACAAGCAGGAATAGTAATTGAAAATAAATCAAATCTTCCTTACAGAAAGACTCGTGTAGAGACAAAACTATATTTACAGGCTGAGTAGAACAATTTCTTCTTCAGTGAAAAGTTATTGTAATGTTTCTTCAGAAAATATAAATTTCAAAAGAAGTGACGGTTTTTAATCTCAGCTCATGTTCATATGCAAACAAAAATTATTCATTAAAATATTAAAGTATTATCTTCTGCATATAAAGTAATTTAAAAATTCTCCGTTCTATAAAAGCATTTATTTTATCCAGAGGCATATTTTTTTTAAAAACAGATGCTCTCCCTCTAAATTATTTAAAAATGATCAGGGAAATATTCTTTTTTAATTTCAATAAATTTTAAGTAGGATTTCCGGAATTTTAAATCAGATTTAAAATTCCGCGAGTTTTTATGTAAACAAACGTTATTCATTAAAATTTTAAAGTATTTATCGTCTGCATGTAAAATAATTTAATTTTTTTTTTTTTTTTTTACAATCTGTAAAAGCATTTATCTTATCCCAAGGCATACATAAAAAAAGAAAGAAAGTAAGATGATCTTTCTTGAATTATTGAATAATGAATATGAAAAATATCTTTTTCAATTTCGATAAATTTTTAAGATGATATTCCGAATTTAAAATCAGATTTCAACATCTACGAATTCTTTAGGCAAAAGAAGCCATTGATTAAACTTTTAAAATATTTGGCGTTCTAAATTCTATAAAATAATTTATTTTATCCCAAATAATATATTTATAAAAACAGATGCTCTATCTCTGAACTATTAAAAAGTAAACATAAATATATTTTTTTAACTTCTACAAATTTTGAATAGAATATTCGGGATTTCCGAAAAGATTTTAACATCTACAAATTCTTTTGGCGCAAATTAGAGCCATTCATTAAAATTTTAAATCAATTATCCTCTGCATATAAAGTAATTAACCTTTTTACCATTCTTCGAAACCATTTAGTTTATTCCAAAGCATACATATCTGAAAGAAGATGCTCTCTCTCTGAATTGTTGAAGGGCAAACATAAATAATTTCTTTTTCAAAATAAATAAATAAATACAATATTATAATAGTTTAAATTAAATTACTTAAAAATCCAGTTTTAATTATATCTGTTTCAGAATCTTTAAAAATATTTCTTTTCAGCACATAAAAATAAATAAACACGCCATAAAGATGTGAAAGTAAAAAAAATGGGAAGAGAGCTAACTTTCTGCATTCCAGTGTTCTTAAGACTGCGCACTAAAAAGCTATTTCTTTCAATTTTTTCCATCCTATAAAAGCATTTATTTTATCCCGAGGCATACATTTCTAAAAGCAGATGCTCTCTCTCTGAATTATTGAAGGGCGAACATGAAAAAGATCTTTTTCAATTTCTCCCTCCGCCAGGAATGCCATTACAGGAGTTTTAGCGGACAAAACCATTCCATGGATTTTATTTATTTGCTTATTTATTTTGTGACGTCATAGTTACTTCCTCGGGGAACATGTTGAAAACCGGTCTCTGGGGCCTTAAAACGACACACGTGCCTGTAAAAAAGGAAGAAAAAATATTTTTCATTCTATCCTAAAACGGGAAAAGAGAAATCAATAATTGGAATAGTGGTCTCTTTCGTTTTATTTCCAATAGTATACCCCCCCCCCCTCTCCTCTTCCAACTATATATATATGTTGAAGAGTTCTTATTCGCTGAACTGTTTCCACGCCTACCTGCTGCATTCGGAGTTATATTAAAATAAAAAATGCTGCCCAGTTTTTAAATCAAGGTGCTGTAATCTGGGTATAAATGAAATTATTACTTTTCTGATAACTGTTGATTGCAATGAACCTTTTATACAGATGCATATGTAATATTTTATAAGAAATGATTTATAAATATTTTGTTGTTTCATTGTAAAATTATTTCACAACAATGCAGTAAGTCTACGAGAAAACTTTTAAGACATGCAGTTAAAATGTATACAGAAAAATATGTGCAAACAGAATCACTTGAAACCGTAAAAATTTTTAATGGATATATTTATACCATTCCACTTACTTCATGAGGTGAGAAATCATTTTCCAGCAAGTGATCTTACAAAACGCTTGAATTATATTAAAGACAGAGAGAATTTAAATTATTTTAAAAGAATTGGACATTTGATGAAGAGAAAGTATTTTGACGAATAGAACCTTTACTCCTCAAAGTAAATACAATGCATATTTATCATTAAAGTTATTTGAAATATTCCCATTCTTTATTATAAACTGAAATAATTTGGGAATAACGTTTGAATTTAAATTTATTCGTAGATATTTCATTATTTCACATTATAAGAGAGTTTAATTTCTTATTATAAGAAAATTTTTCGAATAATAATATTTTTTGTTTAGTTCAGTTTGAAAATATATATTTTGGTTCGGTTCCGGTTTTTGATTCCTTAAAAATAACGCTTATCTGTTCGATTCACCAGAAGTAATGATTTTCCGGTTTTGGTACTTTCTGTTCTTTTAAATTTCCCGATTTTGCCCGTATTTACGTAAGAAATATACAGATTATGTCCTCAAAATAAAAAGTTTTTTAGTGTGGTCCTGGCTGACAGCTTTTTTGTGAAATCAACAGATTGATTTTTAATCATCCATCACAATAGATTTTTAAAACGTTGAAAAATTAGCAAACTACAATAGTTAAAATTACGCATTAATAAGAGAAGCCATTGAAATAATCACAGCGAAATCTGAAATATGTAATGATATGGTTCACACAACAATTGACAATAGAGGACGACACATGTTAAAAATAGGGAAAGTGGCAAGGAAAATTCCGAAGGTAATGACTAGCGAGAAATGAGATGAAAAATAACATTAAATGAAGATGCCTCAGTAAGAGAGGTGAAAATATTTTTGAATCATTTTACATTTGTACGGATATTTTATTTATGTTTTAGAGTATTTTTAAACTTTTTGACATCTACACTATTTTTAGTGTATTTTAAATTACTGTTACATAGTATATTTTAATGCTATATAATGTCTGTAATAAATTGGTAGAACAGATAAATCTTACATTTTTTTTTCTTATAGTGTAGAGAAATTATTTGCATATTTGCAATTCATATTTAGTAAAAAGACAGTATTATTTGCAATTACTTTCTGTACATAAGCTTTGAAACTATTTTAACATTTATTTACTACTGTACCATCAAGTTCCATCAAATTCTATTTAATCAAACACTACTAAACAGAATGAATAATGAAGTACTTGAAGAAACGATAAAATGATAAAAATTATTTAATTTACGACACCAAAGCCTTCAGATATGGAATATTATTTTTACACGATTCAGTTATTAAAAAAAAGCTATTAGCTTTGGATGAATTTCTCTATATAATAGTTAATAATTTTCTGAATTATAACAAACTCATTTATATATACGGTGCTTCAAAAAAGGTTGAAACTCGCTTTAATTTTCCCCTTTTGGAAATAAGTAGGTAATGTAAATTGCAAAAGTGAAATACGATAGAAAAGAAAATTATTTATTAAAAAGTCCTGCCGATAATTTAAAAAAAGTTACAACTTAAAAATTATTATGCATCCCCCCAGTATTGCCAGTGGGCTACATTTTTTAAATTCAGATTTATTGATTGGCACCACTTTTTTGAAATGGTAAAATTCCCCTTGTTTTAGCCTGAATTAATATGTCATTAAATAAGGCGAATTTTACAATTTCAAAAAAGTGGTGCTAATCAAGAAATGTGAATTTAAAAATAGTAGTGCACTGGCAACACTGCGCGTCCCCCCGCCCATACACACAGCGGCCTTAGACAAAATTCGTGAAATGGTCATCCCCCCCCCCCCTTTTGTAATTGTATCGTAAAGTATTGTAAAGTATTGTAATCTCTCCCCCCTTAACAATATCATTCCAAAAACTGCATGCGTGTAACTAAATTGAATGACTTATGCTTAATGGAAAATTGATCATTTAGAATGAGGCCTGTACCTCAAATTATAGAAATGTAAATCTGTGAAATATTTCAAAAAAGAATAAACATGGACGATAAAGCATCTGCCACTGAGCTTAAAAAAAAAGGTAATCGATCTTTGCAGTTTAGAAGCGAATCCCTGAAAAATATTCACAGAAGCATTATTAAAAGAGTTCTGTTATGCATTTGAGTTCAAACACTTTGAAAATATTTTGTGAGCTGATGTATTTATTTATGTTCGTAATATTTAAAACTACATTGTCTCTTTGCGTGATCTTTACCTGTTCAATGACTTATTTATATGTATTTTTAATGCAATTTTTTCACACGTGTTAATCTATTTTTGATCTACAAAACGCCATTGTGAATTTTCGTATAGTCCCTATTTTCACTGATGAAGTGATTTTTTAACACGGGGAAGTAGCATAATTCAGCTTTTTCATTTTATTATAATTCAGTTAACTTCTAAGATAATAGGAGTGAAATGTTTGCATAGATGTTGTCGCAGTAAGAGGAAATGTTTTTTTAATTCATTAATCTTGTCAAGGGGGTCATATTACCTTTTACAATTTACATTGCCTATTTATCTGTAACAGTTAAAATTAAGAACGCTGTAACTTTTTGGGATACCTTGTATATTGATACCATTCCAACTTCATCTAAACGATCCTGAATGTTTAAAAGAAAACAATATTATGTACCTATTGTTCCGGATCAATATTTTGCACCTTAACATTTCTATTGATATTTCAAAGGCTAGTTTATATTCACCTAGTGTTCCTTTGCAGAAGATATTGTGGGAAAAAATACTTTTATGCATGTTAAAAATCACAATGAAATATTCAACTAAAAAAATTCAAAATGCATTTTAAAAGTTTCAAATTCACAATGTGATTTTCTTTTTCAAACATTGCACTCAGAATATTGTAATTGAAAAGAATGCAGGTGAATTAATTTATATTCACCTAGTGGGTTTTTTTTTTTTTTTTTTTTTTTTTTTTTTTTTTTTTTTTAGAATATATCATGGGAAAAAAAAGTTTGTGTTATGGATGTTAAGAATCACAATTTGAAAGTGAAAAATTCAAAATACATTGAACTACAGATAATACTTCAATTATAAATTACTATTAAGGAAACAAAATTAAATGCAAGTGTTCTCCACTTTCCTTTAAAATTATCCGACTTATGAATCTTCAACAAGATACGTTTTAGAGTTACTGTTTTTTGTTTTGTAATTTACGTGTATTTACGTTACTAACATGATAATAAGAATAAAAAAAAGATAATAGATTATAACAAGAATGAGAATAGGTAAAGCTATTTTGGAACTAGAATGACAAAACTCTGTTTAATTTTCGCAACCACAATGTTAATCATGGCGTAACAAACACAACCATATATAAATTTCGTCAGCTTTATGATTATTATTTTTTAGAAAGATTTTTTCAACATTAATTACGCATTAGCAAATTATTCTGCCCAGTGTAACACATCATGGTTATATACCAAGCACTTTTTTCCCCTTCTTTTTTACGTTAGTTCTTAAATTTCATCGTCATGTTTCTCCTCACACCAATGTTTCACAGAATTTCGATGTGTCTTAGAAACTAAGTTTTTATTTGCTTAAGACCTCAGTGAAAATGCCAACATATTCCTTCAATTTCCGAGCAAATACTGGCAAAAAAAGAGTAATGTTGATAAAATAAAAAGGTAAAATGAAATAAATTCCTGTAGTATACTTTTCTACTCTCCGTATTGACACAATCGTACTTTTTATCATTGAACGAAAAGTTTTGTCTTCAATTTCATTGGCGAAAGCGAATAAGGCTTGTAGAACTGAGAAGTGATTTATCTCTTCGCGTGATACAAGTTATAGGTTTTTATATTTGACAGCCCTTTGTGTTTTTATTGGATTCCGAAAAGATATTTCTTTAAATAACTTTCAGTACTTCTTTACTATTGATTGCGATCAATAATATATTTCGCTTTCGATTTAGATGGAGGAAAATTAAATTTTTATTCGAGCTGATTGAAAACACTCACGAACATCAGAAATTATCACCTGTATTTCATAAATTAGCAATAACTTCCTTATAAAATCTATCGACTCTTTTTATAAAATCAGTGTTGAATGTTTCCTTTTTTTGGATTTGAGGCTCTACACTCAATTCTTGCATACGAGCACTAAAGACACCTCCATCTAATGCTTCCTGGCCCACCGCGATGGCAGACCAGGTCCCAACCAATCCCTTTTTGAGCAAAGGGGGGGGGGAGGTTACAAATTCATTTTAACAGGTACCTCAAGAATGTAAGACGGGCTAGGACTCAAGGCATCTCGTCACAATTATGATCCTTTAAACTATATAGACACAGACTGCTTGTACAGACATAAACACCCGAGTGGCGCACTTTATTTGTGCGCCATCATTTTTTTTTAAAGCATATATATACTTTTTATGATATATTACTTTGCAATACCCAGTAGTAGTATAAAGGTATTAAACATCAAACTGTTAAAATAAGAATAATTAGAATTAATCACGTAATTATTTGGGAATTAGCAACTTCTTTTCACTGAGTGGCGCACTCAGTACGTCATTCGTGACTTTAAAGTTTAAAGAGAGGGAACTGCCTACTCGGTATCTCTCTCCCACCTGCCAATTTCTCAGCGAAAGGATTTCTTTATCCCCACAACTCTGATTTTACGTGCAGGTATGTGGCATCAACGCATAGCTAATAGTGGCGTAGTGTTCACAAGAGGCAAACCGTCTACTTTAAAATATTGATCACGCTCGATATTACTTCTCTTTGGATAGTTGTGTTCGTTTCAGTGTCGGACAGGGTATTATATGTAAACTTAATTTCTATGAACGTTCAGTCCAGTGGCCATATTTACCCATTCCGATCATCATTACCGACAAATTTGATCAGATTTTATATCATGCAGAACTTTGTGATTGATTGTAACTGGGTTGTTTCAAATAGTGTTTCGGGATGTTCATTGGGATTTACATTTTATTAGAATCCACAAATGGCACGTTGCCTGTATGTCTGTTTGCGTGTCCCTCGGGGCTCTAACTTCTGTAAAGGTAAGTCGATAGCCACGAAATTTGATTATGTTATTAAGGTACACAGTTCTGCTTGACAGTATAAAAATTCTCACCGGACCATAAATAGAATTTTTGTTCTTCCTTAACGGGATCACAAAAAAATTTCGACATTATTATCTACTGTCTCCTTAAAAGGCTTCAGCTCGGAATGAAATTTGAATATGTTTCTGTATCAAATACAGTTATTTTCCTTTTAAAAATGATTATTTTATCACACGTGCCTTAAAATGCAACAAATCTTATCAAAACGGAATCTACATTTAAAGGAATCCTATAAACGGACAGTTTTCATGGTCCATTAAAAAATAATATGACCTAATTAAAATGAACATGTAACTGCTAAGACAAAAACCTGTATAAAACTGAAAATTTCTCTAGTCTTTCGAAATTCCGTCTTAGTGGGTTTTACCTCTCGTCTTAGCAGGTAGCCTTCTATTGTAATTGTATCGTATTTTTCTCTTCGGATCACGAAAATTCTTCATTTCAGGCGCGATTCCGTTATATACAGGTTCCGTTTGGGTGAGGTTTAGGGCATTATCATTTATGCGATGACATAATAATTGGTACAGTATGTTATTCTGTAACACCTGCATTTTAATAATTATACACTGGATATTGTATAATATATCTCAGTAATTGGCATGATAAAAATAATGCGTATTGATGGGCAAAACAAACTCTAGCTCTTAATCATATCTAATTGTAGTGAAATATGCCTAACAGGAAAATACATAAATGCCATCATGACGTGGTAGTCAAAGTTCGAGCTCAAATGTAGAATAAAAAGTGCATTTTTAGGTTTCCGTACTTAAAAAGTAAAAACGGAACCATTATAAAATCACTCCTGTGTCTGTCTGGCACAGCCGTTTTATTCGTAAATTATGGAACGTGGAAAGTTCAAATTGGAGGAAGTAATAAAGACTGTTTATCCACATATTTACAGATTATTAAACATTCACAAATATATTTTGGAAAAATGTAGAGAGGATAATTAAGTTACTTGAAAAAAAATATTTTCTTTCCATATCGTGTGAAAGCATTCGTAACGCTGAACTCAAAAATAAATTTCTTTTAATTTTAAGTATTATATTTTCAGAGATATCGTTGTAAATGTCGTGCAAAAATATGTCCCCCCCCCCCTTCTATTTCCGAACCTACTGAAACTAAAATTATGAAAAAATTAGAGGTAGTACACATTAATTTAAACCTTGCAGTAAAATTATAGCGATTACCCTAGGTTATACACAGCTTTTGAAAAAAGCGAATTTTTTCCTTTACACACAAATTTCGATTTGCGGGCATTCAGCAAAGGTGTGAAGGAGCGCTGGAGGTACCTATCGTAGCAAAAATATAAAAGCATTGTTGATGGCGGATTTAAAGGGAAAAAAAATGTCGGTAATTAGCCCAGATATTAACCTTTAAAGAAACGGACTGATTGGACATACGTAATGACAGGGGTGGCGTACTCTATGTAACAACGGCTTTTAAAGCCTATATAACAATTTTTTAATGATATATTTGTATAATGCAAAGCCCAGTAGCAGTATAAAAGAAATAAACGTCAAACTTTTAAAAACAGACTAATTTAATCAGAATTAATGACATAAATACGGATTAGCGACTAGTTTTCGTTGAGTGGATTTCTCAATTCTCTTTACGTGTCTTTAAAAGTTAATGAAAACCTATATTGAAAAAAGCAGCATGGTCCAAGGCGGCTTTGCAACTTTGCGACCTCCTTTTGAAGCACGCTTAGCAAAATGCCAAGTTTAAACTTCAAACAAAGGTTTTGTTTTAGATACACTGTAAAAAGAAAACATTATTAATACAAAATTTAGTTTTATGAAATGCCAAATAAAGTTTAACTATGCACTACTTTTATTGTCAGTACAGAATTAAATTCATTATAAACAGATTAGGATAAGATTAAAAAAATAGTTATACAGAATAGCAATATTTTATTTTATTTAGGCTTCATATCTCTTTGAACTTTTATGGCATACCCATTCATACTTTTCTAATATATACAGCTATACCCTACCCAACCCTACGTTGTATAGTTTTTTACAAAGTCTTATATTATTCTTTTAGCAGCGTTTTTTTTTTTTAATAATACAGTTAATAATTCATAAATTTATTGTACGGAACCCTTTGAGCGCGAGTAATACGTGCACTTGACCTTTTATTATTTTTTTTAGATTCGATGGTTCCACATTTTGAAAAATAACTACTTGTTTATAGTATTTTCATCAAACTGTTTTGAATTTTTTTAAGTTTTGAATGTTTAAATACGCAATTTTTTCTTTAACGCTTTATATCCTGACGGTACTTTTAAGTACCATTAAAGAAAATCCAATGTAAAATTTATTTAATTCATATTATAATGAATGTAGATTGCGTTTTTCATACAAAATAATTTGCTCAATCATATTTAGAAAGCACAGTGAAACAGTCGAAGCTAAATATTTTTAATCTGATTATTTTCCCAACCATTTACTTAGGTGTAGCTTTTATCCCATTAGAAAATGTTATATGAAAAATTTGCAACTACGAAACACTTCTCTGTTACAGTACAATCACAATACATTTATTTACACTGTTCTTATAAGAATTGTGAGATTTCCATAACAGTATTTTTTTTTATCATGATGTAATTATTAACATTTGGAAAAATGGTTATTGTTCTTTGATAGGGTAGGAAATCAAAAACATATCTGAGGCGTTTTATTGGTTGAATCCGCATTTTATTCGTTTTCTGATTGGACTATACAGTAATATGTATTTTCCCTTTACTTTCAACAGAGATGGATACTTCTGTTGACACTATGACAAAAAAGTAATAAGAACTACAAAAAAAAAAAATAAATAAAATAAAAAAAAATAATAATAATAATAACTCGGAAACAAATTGAGATACAGCTTTCAAACAAATTGCATTTAAAGGTACATTTTTTTTCTCTATACGACGGTGTAAAAAGTAATATTGTGGGATGTTTAGAAGTTTAAGAATGAAATTTCATTTAAAACGGTCGTCAGATTTCTTGGAAATCTGACGATGGAAAAGCCTTTTCCCGAACAGCCAATGAAATGCTTGGATAATACGTAAGTTTCAGGTGGATAATACGTAAGTTTCAGGAAATCTGACGAGTCGCAGGCGATTTTTGTCGCTTCCAATTTTTACGTGAATTTTTACGTACGCCATGAATTAAACACTATTAATGTTTAGTTCATAGCGTACGTAATGTATGATCAACTCCGTGCGATTTTTTGTCTTAAATTTTAGTCTTTGAAAAAATCATTTTCCAAATGGTCTTTGTAATTTGTTAAATTGCTTTTTTTTTTCTTGTAAATATTTTGCGAAAAGAGCTCTAACTACCGATTTATTAAATCAGTTTTAATTAAAAAAATTATCTAAAAATCAATTTATTATTTTATATGTTGTTCTGGAGATCTTAGACATTAACGCAAATAATTATTCAGGTGAAACAATTTTTGTATTAAAAATTCAGGATATAAAGGGTTAATTTCGGCTAAGGTGTTATATATTCCCGCCGCCGCCATCTTGGATTTCTTGGCGATTTTTTGTCGCCGTTTATCGATAAGGCAACCCCGACGAGTGACGTGATCTGGCAACCGCGTTAAGCCTAACATGCGCATAAATTACTGCTTGGCGAACATCACATTTACTACTTGGCGGAAAAGGGGTTTTCACGCGAAGAAAAAATCCAAGATGGCGGCCCTTGGAATATATAACATCTGTTCCTTAATTTCTTATGCCGCTTCGAAAAAAAACCCAAACAAGTCGGAAATTGTACGTCAAACGTGGCAAATGATATGCGTTCATACTATAACTAGTTCTACAAATATTCAGATCTTGATGCAATAGCTGTTGCACTTTTATGCAAAAATGCATGAATACAAAATGTATTACGATTGTATATATTAAATTCAGTAATACAGAAATAATATGACTGCATCTTAAATAGGACGTATTCACCAGGGCAACATTGAATCATGACCTATCATGGGGTATATATAATTAGGAATTAATGGCGTATGATAGGATTTAATAGAATGAAGAAAACTTTTATTAATATCTTTTTCAGTTTTGATTCGATTTTCATGAAATTTGAAAGGATTCGACAAAATTCTGCAACGATTATATAGTATATTAATTTTCAAACCATTCGGTTGGGTAGTTTTTGCGCTGTTATACGTGAACTGGCAGACAGACCATACGGCGACTATAGGTGCTGTGTTTGTATATAATAACGAACGTATCTAAAAAGTGCATTCCTTTTTAAATTCCACGGTTCCACATTTTTAAAATAACTGCTTGTTTACAGCATTTTCATCAAACTGTTTTGAATTTTTTAAAGTTTTAAATATTTAAGTGCACAAATTTTTCTCTATTTTCTTTTGCCACTTCAATAATAATAATAATAATAAATAAATAAATAAATAAAAAAGAAAAGTATCCAGTTAAACTCATGGCATTGAGCTCACAGGCTATGCACACTAATTGTGTATTAAACTCTTATTTCAAAGAATAATACCCCTCGAAAAATAAATTAAGGGGGATTAGTTTCCCCCCGTTTCCCCTTTATACTTAACTAATGAACCACCAAATCTAATAAGGGAAGCGCCTTGTCAAAATAAACCTGTATACCGAATTTTAAGCAAGTCGGATAATTCTGCATGCAAACCCCATTCAGCTAAATTAAGGGGGGATTAGCTACCCCATAACCCCCTTTATACTTAACCAATGAACCTCCAAATCTAATTAGGGAAGTGCCTTATCAGAATAAACGGGTATACCAAATTTAAAGCAAAGATGATAATTCTCCAAGAAAAACCCATTTATCTAAATTAATGGGTCGATGGACCCCCCGTTCCCTCCTTTATACTTAACCAATGAACCCCCAAAACTAATCAGGGAAGCGCCTTATCAGAATGAACCTAGAAAAAAAAAATCTGAAACAAATCGGATGTTTCTATCAAGAGTTATCGCGTTACGTACATACATACATACGTAGATACATTCATACATACATACAGAGCCTGCGGGCACATTAGCTCTCAGGCTTTGATAGCCTATGAGCTAAAAAATGGAAAAGGGTTCTTCATTTAGCACTATGAATGAGTGGATGAGTGAGTGTCTTCCCAAAAGCTGAATAATAAGAAAAGGTACAGTTTCAAAGAAGTCAAAAGGTCAATGCTTATGTTTTGTTTATTGCATGATAATATTATTATTCAATTATTAATAAGCGGAAATAAATAGAAAGGCGTTCATTTTAACATTAATAATTTCTATTCATTTAAATAATGTTTTAATTACACTGGTCGGCGCTATAATCCTCTCTTTCAAAAAAATTGCTGACTCTTATAGATTTCATACTTCTAAATAAAAAAAGTCCTTCCGGCCAGTGCCGGGAGGAAGAGGTAGCTTTCATATTCCTTATTTTAAAAAAACCAAGTTATATTATTCAAACACACGAAGCTCAATTTAGTAGAAACCGAATATAGGAGATTCAATACTAATTTTTATCAATACTAAATCATTATGAATGAGAATTTCACGAAATTTGTCAGCTTTATCCAAGCTGCTTTTGTTTAAAGTAACTTATATTTCGCTGCCAAATTCGGCGATTTCTTAAAGTGCCTGCCATTTTAAGACAACATGGTGGATAAGGCTAACCTGTGAACTTGGTCGAGACCTTAGTAATTGCTGTGCACATGCTCACTTACATCGGAATCGGTTGAAATATACAAGTGCTGTCGCAGGCAAAAAATCAGTTTTTTCAAAATGTCACCCACATTAGAAATTGTAACTGCTATATCTGAGCCATTTTTTAAGATAAAGACAAACAAAAAATGCTCCTGAATCCTTATATCAAGGTCAAATACTTAAGAAAGAAACCTTTTTCAATTTCTAATTTTTTTTGCACCTCACTTTAAATATAATTTTTTTTTTTTTAATTTAATGACCGCCATTTTGAAACAAGATGGCTGATGAAGCTGACCAGCGAACTTGGTCGAGATATTGATATATACTATCCACATGCCTTCTTACATCGAAATAGGCGAATACGTGTGTTATCGCGTGACAAATAAAAGATCGTTTCAAAATGTTAGCCATGCTAGAAATTCAAAGTGCTATAATTCAACCATCATTTTTAAGAAATAAACAAAAGAACAAATTTTCAGAAACAAAAACTGCTCCGGAATCTTTGTATCAAGGCCAAACACATAAAAAAATCTTTTTCATTTTCCAGTTTTTTAATATCAAATTTTAAATTTTAAATTTAATTTTTATTATTGGCAACCCTTTTGAAAAAAGATGGCGAATGAAGTTGGCCAACGAACTCGGTCGAGACATTTGTATGTACTATGTACAGACCAAGTTACATCCAAATCGGTTCATAAATACGCCTGTTATCGCGTGACAAAAATCAGGTCGTTTTAAAATGTCAGCCACAATAGAAATTCGAAATGCTATAACTCAGCCATTTTTTTAGATATAGACGAAACAAAAACTGTTGCGGAATCTTTGTATTAAGGTCAAACACATACAAAAATAAATATTTTTCATTTTTCGATTTTTTGGTATCTCATTTTAAATTTTAAATTTTTAAATTCTTTAAATGGCCGCCATTTTGAAACAAGATGGCGGATGAAGCTGGCCAACGAACTCGGTCGAGATATTTGTATGTACTATGTACACACCAAGGTACATCCAAATCGGTTCATAAATACGCCTGTTATCAAGTGACAAAATTCCGGACGTTTCAAAATGTCAGCCACGCTAGAAATTCAAAATGCTATAACTCAGCCACTTTTTAAGATATAGACGAAACAAAAACTGTTCCCGAATATTTTTATCAAGGTCAAACACATAAGAAAAAAATATTTTTTCAATTTTCATTTTTTTGGTACCACATTTCAAATTTAAATTTTTCTTAAAAATTTAAATGGCCGCCATTTTTAAACAAGATGGCGGATGAAGCTGGCCAACAAACTCGGTCGAGACATTGGTATGTACTATGTATAAACGAAGTTGCATCCAAATTGGTTCATAAATACGCCTTTTATCGCGTGACAAAATTCAGGACGTTTTAAAATGTCAGCCACACTAGAAATTCAAAATGCTATAACTGAGCCATTTTTTAAGATATAGACGAAACAAAAACTGCTCCGAAATCTTTGTTTAAAGGTCAAATACATAAGAAAAAAATATTTTTCCATTTTCAATTTTTTGGTACCACTTTTCAAATTTTAAATTTTTAAAAAATTTTTAAATGGCCGCCATTTTGAAACAAAATGGCGGATGAAGCTGGCCAACGAACTCGGTCGAGACATTGGTATTTACTATGTACATACCGAATTACATCTAAATCGGTTCATAAATACGAGAGTTACAGTGTGACATAGGTCAGATATATATATATATATATATATATATATATATGGATATATATATATATATATATATATATATATATCAATTTTGAACGGAGGGTGGTTTCGGGGTCTGGGGGTCATGATCGATGAAAATATACCAAAATTTTTTGAAATCGCTTTCCTCCGAACGGCTGCAATAGGTAGCTTTTTGTAATGAAAGCTACCTAATATAGCAATGAAATTACTGTACCACATACCATTCTTTTGGTTAGGAGGGTTTGCTTTTAAAATTAAAGTATTTTATATCTTGCTAAAACATACGTGGAAATTTTGGAAAACATAATATGTAGATAATAATATGTAAATTACCTGTAAATAAATGTTTAAATATCATTACTCGAGTTACAGCGGTATAATGAATGAAAATATAGTGGATAGCAAATAGTAAGTTCGGACACGAAAGGGGGGTGGTGGTGGTGGTGGCTTGGCTTAAAAAGAAAAAGAAAAATACACGATACAAGTGTCAACAAACTAGATTTTCATGCTATATTTTATCAATTTGATATCTAAGACAGTGAAAATACTTTTTTCATGATTTCAATTTTATCTAGCAATTACAAATTAATATAATAATCCTTCACTATATGTTACTATTATAAAACAGTTTTTCGAGAAAAGATTACGTGCTGGAGCAATTTAGGTATCATATTTAGAATTAGGAATATTAGATCTGTATACTTTACATATTTAGTTTGAGAGAGGAAAAAATTTAATTTTTTTGCCGACCAGTGTTATTCGTATTATTGCTTATCATTACATATTGATTACACACTGCGTTATACAAATTACGCAAATATTAAACAACTAGAAGATAGCCCGTCGGAATGACGTGTTTGCATTTTTAGAAGAATTCTATATTCTATATTATATTCTATTCTATTCATAATTCATTATAAAAAGAATTATGAAGTAATAAATTTTATCTTATCTGACTAATAGAGTCAGATGGGGTAAAACAGTTATAGGACCAGCTCATTCTTGTTTGCCGCTCATTATTCCTTCGCCATCTTTTTGCAATTGTAGATTCATCTTCGTTCATTGCGTTTTAAAAAAATCTCTAACCTTTACTTTCTTATTAAAAAAAGAAGAAAAAAAGGAAAGAAAACTGTAAGGCTTCAATTCCTAATAAATTTGTTAGCTAATAGTAAAAAAAGAACACACGCTATAATATTGAAAAATCAACTTTAAACAGCAAACATTAACTCGTGATGCCACTTGAAAGAATATTTTTTTAGGAATAACAATGGATTCATTCTCAAGAGTCATTTACGGCTATGAACAAAAAATTAAAATAGCCCAGATATAAAAATTTTATCAATATTGCATTTAATACACACCTTCGCATACCTTAAATTGGCATTTTTAAAGAAAGTTGTAATGAATGGAGTTCGTCCAGATCGCTATATTGCCAATGAGCTCCGTGGTCTATATTTTAAGGAATTTCAAAGGAATAAATATACATAGGAAACATTCATAATTAAACAATGTTTTTGAAATCGTGACATAATTACAAAATTAAAATATTTTTAGTTTTATATGTTTTATATTGCCATTGAGCAAAATTATTGCAACCACGGTCTATATTTTAATGAATCTCAAAGGAATGAATTGCATGTTGTTTACTATCGCTGATTACTGGGTTATATGATTTTCAACGGAAGATATAAAAAAAAAAACATGCATATTCCGGTGTAGTTCATCACTCATGTTGTTTTTGTTTTTCACAATCTTCCTAAAAAGGTTAATCTTATGTAGCTTTATTGAAAAAAAAATAATAATAAAGTTCTGAAAATTAAAATAAAATGACTGATATTAACGAAAGATTATCGGGATCCGGATGAGTTCAGTCCGGAAATGTTATACACTTGAGATATTTTATATATAATAATATAACTTATGATTAAATATACTATGATAATGTATGCAAGTGAATGTATGCTATGATAATGTATGCGAGTAACTGTTGCAGCAGGTAATTTAGATTTATCATGACGATGACATATAATGTAAGAGACGTATCCCCAGCATCAGTTTAAAGATAAAGGGATGTCTTGTTTGACATCAAAATACTCATTATCATGCTATTTTCCTAACATCAGTGCTGTATGTGAATATGATAAAAACTTATAAATAAAATCACGAAGCTAAACAACTGAGAAATTACAAATATTTTTTTTTGTTAAAAATATTACGGAAATTGAGCGAAAAATATCTGAATGGAACGCAAAGTCTAGAGATTACAGGGCAAGTTAGATAGGAAAAAAAAAAAGATTTATCTTAACAGTGACTCTAGCTGGTTGGCCGAAAGAAAAACAAACAAAAAAAAAGTAGAAGAAACGAAGCTTACAATTCTAGTTTGATCCCTGGAAATTCAGAACAAATCAATATCTAGTACACAGTTTATATTGCCCCCTACCTAAACTCCACCCCCTTTGGACGTAAACTCTCAGAAACTCTAAGCCATTGTCTTGAGAAGGATTTTGTAGCCCATTTCCCCCCTCCTCCCCCTCCATTTTTTTAGCCGTTTTTTAGGATTTTTATTTTGTTCTTTATTTTGCGAACACTTCCCTTCAACTTTTTTTTCAGGCTCTTGTTTATACACTTTTATTTTATTTTCAGGAGCCCGTTCTTTATATATATATATATATATATATTTTTTTTTTTTTTCTTAGCCGTCCTTAGAACAAACGAAGCAAAGATAACGACCCACCAGTTTCGAAAATCGATGGTTACTGTAAAAAGTATTTGCAGCGGAGTATAAGGGAAAAAAATTAGAACTTTTTGGAGGGTAGGGAGGGGATAAAAGAGAGTTGCAAGCATGCCTGAGCTAGAGCGAAAGAACGTGGAGGAGTGATAGAACGTTGGACAAAATTCTTTCCACGTTCGTTCCAATGTACGACGTGTCAAGTAGAGCACGAAATGGCCGCTATGTCTTCTCCTTCAAATTCTCGACGATAAAAGAGGGGAAAGTTTTCGGGGGGGGGGATTAATTCTTTAAGACTTAATGCTCGAAGGGGGTGAAGGAGGAACTTTTCTAAGTTAAAGGGGATTAGGGTTATAGTGAAAAATATATGATGCTTATAAAAGAAATACAGCCAATGGTGTAGAATTTGGAAAAGAAGCCGTCAGTTTATAATGCTTATGACATCAGCAGAGGGATTTTCTATTTATTTATGTTTACAAAATATAAGTCTGAAATCTTAAAACTTGGCAGTTAAAAGGATCACGTAATAGATTTTTCTTATCTTTAGTTGAAAAAAGGTTATCACGAACTTTATATATAAAACTTTTTTGTGTTTGAAAAGATGTGCATATATAATATATATATATATATATATTTTTTTTTAAATTTCAGTTATAGAGTATAACGTGGGCGAAAAAATTAGAACTTTTCCCCCTTAAAAAAAAATAACATTAGAATGATAAGAGATAGGCTTCTCTTCAGGTTCGTTTTTTTTTTTTTTTTTTTTTTTGGGGGGGGTGGGGAGCCAGAGCCTGCCCGAACTCCGATGATTTGAAATCCAAGCTCGCCCAAGTCCAACACATTCTGTGTCATCAGAGCCCGAGCCCGATACCGAGAGTGCACATTAGGAAATCGTTAATGACATTTTAAAAATTGTTTCGAGATTAAAAATTCTCATTTAAAAATCTTCTCTAGAACAGAAATAACTATTAATCCTAAATGCTATTCCCTGACGACGTTTCGTGCTTCTCATGTCCTCGAAAAGTTATTTAAAATACTGAATGTGTTATTTATGCCCAGCCACTGAAAGAAATCTGCAAAAGTCACGATTCTTATTCATTTAAAATATCATTGTTTAACTACGGCACAAAGACACGACTTCTGTTTTCTACGAATTCAGGAAAAGAACTTGAAGCAGAAAGTGAGAATAGACAAAGGATATCCCACGGCTTCTTTATGTTACTAATACTGACCATACAAAGACTTCAGAATCAGATAGAATATTTCTATTTATATCTCGTCAATAACACAATTTAATTCCTTTTCAAACTGATTGTTAGAGAATTGTAGAGCACTCTGATTAATTGACTACATTCTTGTTTATCAAATAGTATCTAACAATTTTTTTAAATTATATTTTTAGTTTGTGAATTGTTTTGTTTATTTGTTTAGTTTCATTTTTAGTCCAATCCCACTTCTGGCCCTCTAACACATCCCATAAAATCTCTGAAAAGTAAAGCAGTGAAAATAAAGTAGCTTATCAGGTACTAATTTAATCTTATATAATTGTGTTTACAATACTTAAATCCTTAAATGTTGTAAATTTATCTTTATTCTTTGTCCTTTTACTTCATAATTTTGGAGATTCCTTTTGAAATTATTGAAATGCCCCATAAAGACATTTTTTTTTTTTTTTAGTTTTATTTGTAAAAAAATATAAACGGATAATTACTAACATAATTCCCACAGATCTTGTTTTTAAGGGGTCACATGACTCTTAAAGCTTCAAAATTTTCGAAATTATTATTTTTTTAGATGCTAAACTCCTATCTTTTCTGAACATTTTGATATAATTATTTCCTTGAAATTCTCACTAGAACAGAAGTTATGGCTTTGAGAATTAAACCCGCACAATAGCTAAAGCGACATTTCGGAAACTTTGAAGTCATTTTTCTTCAAATGACGTTTTTGGGCATAACGCGCACGATATCTCAAAAACTTCTGAATTTTTTTTCATGAAATTTTCAAAATATATGTTACATGTTAGTCTGTATAAACTGAACCTAAAATTTCCTTCTTATTGTTCAGAAATATATACTTTATAGGTGATTATACTGTTGAAAAATTCTAAATTTTGCATTAACTATATACAACTTTGTATTAAAAATAGAAAAATACTTTAAATACAAATTTATTTAGATTCAGAGTAATTATTACAATATGAAGCATGAATATGTTTTCATGAAATTTTCAAAACATAGGTTTCATGCTAGTCTGTATAAACTGAACCTAAAAATTTCTTTTTATTGGTAATTTTTTTTTTTTTTTTTTTTTTTTTTTTTTAGGTGATTATACACTGCTCAAAACAATTAAAGGATATTGCAGTTTTAGGTGGATTTTGTATCTGGTAAACTGTTTAGCTGATTGATACATGGTCGACAGACATAGTATGTTATATGAGAATAAATTACACATGTTTGGCAGAAAAAAATGCATTTTATTGCGCATTTGTGTACTAAAGGAAAAAAACACAATTTGTGCATATGAGAAAAAAAGAATAAGAAAAGGTGTTTTCTTCAAAGAAAATCATTTTCAGTAGGGGGTATGGTTTCCACGGGCGGCCAGCAACGTTGAACACCTTTGAGGCATGGACTCAATGAGGCTATTAATGACGAGTTGGGGTATTCTGCCCCACTCTTCCAGAAGAGCTCTTTCCAGTTCTTGGAGAGTTTGTGGGGGTTGTTGGCGGCCAGAAACTCGTCTTCCTAGAGCGTCCCAAACGTGCTCGATTAGATTCATGTCTGGAGAACACGCTGGCCATTCCATTCGAACGATTCCTTCCTCGAAAAGGAAATCCTCCACCAGGTTTGCACGATGTGGCCTGCAGTTATCGTCCATTAAAATGAAGTTATCTCCGATTGCTGCAGCGTAAGGGACTACAATAGGTCTGAGGATCTCATCCCTATATCGGCGACCAGTCAGAGATCCATCTCTAATGATGTAGAGGTCAGTGCGCCCGTCAATGGAGATGCCACCATACACCAATACTCCTCCACCGCCAAATCTGACACTTTCGTGCACGAACGCAGGATTATTCCTACTGCCACGGTCCCTCCAGATGAAAATACGCCTATTATCCGGATGCACAGAAAAACGGGACTCGTCAGAAAACAGAATATTGCTCCATTCATTTCTCCTCCAGTTGACATGCTCGGTTGCCACTCCCTGCGGTCGCGACGATGCCTTGATGTTAATCTAACGCATATCATCGGTCGGCAAGCATACAGACCTACAGCATGGAGCCGGTTTCGGACAGTCTGAGTTGAAATCGTGGTGCCTGTAGCCGAGCGAAGGTGTTGTTGGAGAAGAGTAGCGTTCATGGTTCGGTGTCTCCGAGCTGTTAACGCTAAATACCGATCTTCATTGGGCGTTGTTGCCCGTCTACGACCTTGCCCTGGTCTTCGGCCTGCACATCCACTCTCCAAAAAGCGGTTCCAGATCCTGGAAATGACACCTTGTGACACTCCAATGGCTTGCGCTACTTCGGCTTGAGTTTGGCCCACTTCTAACCTACCAACAATTCTCAAAGCTTCTGAATCTGTCAAATGACTTCGTTGAGACATCGTACTCATCGAAACAAAGCAATCACTGAATGCCGATCATCCTTGTCTTCATTCTCTTTTATCCAGTTGAAAGTCAAATTTCATTCGCTGCCGCTGAAGCGACGTTTTTGACGTCGAACTCAAAATTTGCATACTCCACAGTTTGAAAACCAGAAAAATTTGCATTTGTGATTCTCTTCTTCTATTTTCGGCAAAAAAATTTCGTTTATATCTTTATTTTGTATAAAACTTCAAATATCCTTTAATTGTTTTGAGCAGTGTACAATTGAAATTTTCAAAATTTTGTATTAGTTAAATACAACTTTGTATTAAAAATATAAAAATACCTTAAATAATGTTTTTTTTTTTTTTTTTTTTTTTTTTTTTTTTTTTTTTTTTTTTTTTTTTTTTTTACGTTCAGGGTAAGTATTACAATCTGAAGTATATTTAGGCACAAAAAATTTCATTCTAGTTGCAAATTTTGTTTTGTAATCCTGCGCGTAAGCTGTCATACCAATTTCCTGCTCGACAAATGTCTGAAAGTTTGGAGACCCCTATAAATACTAATTCTGCTCCTTGAAATTTTTTAAATTCATGAAATGAAAGAACATACTTATATCTTTCATCCCAGTTAAAATTGTGTTTTTAAATCATATACATTTTAAGATATTAAATATTGAAAACGGTCCTTTTTTCCCGCTTTTTTCTAATTTTAAGAGTCCTGAGACTTCTTAATAAAAGTTAAAATTTGTATATTTGTTTGTCTTCTTTGACTATCTGCTTAATGAATTCGGTAGTTCGTTTTGAAATTCCTGACTTTTATGCCATGCTTCCATGACAAACTGCCAGATCTCATAACCCCTCCGAAAAAGAGAAGCAGCAGCAGAAAGAAAAGCACCTCAGAAAAGCGTAACAAACGAAGAACCAGTGCAAGCTCGGCTCCATTCTCCTGGGGCGTCTTAAAGGCAAAAGATGGAGCAATTTTTATTGTCGGAGGTCCGTTCCCAGCGTAACGAGCATTTAGCGTCCTCACAAATTGTTCCAATTTTGAAACATTTGGCGATCAGAAAGGGGAAAAAATACTAGAAATTTATTCCCCGAAGGGGTATATTTTTGCTGAAGTTTTGTAAGGAAGAGTTCGATAAAGAAGCTTGTTTGTCAGATCTTCAAAATGTTTCGGAAAAATAGAACATAAAATAAGAAAAAAGCCATTTTTATTATATATATAATACGAGACTTAAAAAGAAAAAATCACAAAACTAGGCATATATGAATAGAGAAATTGATTGATTGTTTGATGGATGGAGGAGTAGATAGATGTAGGTTGAGTTGAGAGGTTGAAAGAATAGAAAATTTTACTTAAATTATTAAAAAAATTGCTTAGTTTTATATTGAAAACGCTTACAATAAAGAAAATATGAAGTAGAAATCTTGAAAGTTTTTTCTTAGGAATAATTTTTTATTATCAAGTATAAATCTCTACGTTCTCATAAATCAGCCATTATAAAATTCTTATGAATAAGAGATATATTATTTATATAGCTATATATATTATTATTATATTATTTGTCGAAATTTTTTGTATTTTAAACATACAATTATTATTATTAATGTCTGAGTATATATTCGTTCTTTAATGTTAAAGTATTGGGATTTTTTCCCTAGCAGAAAACCTTGCCATACTGGGTAACAGCACGGTCAAATAAAGTTTAAGTTCATGAGACAGTACTGAATCTAATCTTTAGACTTTGTGTAAAAAACAAAAATTTATAACAATGAATAGTTAAAAATATGAATTGCTGCTACAAATAATGAATTGCTATTTCTTTTAGACTCTATATATCTGACATAGGTACAAGAGCTACATTGTAAAAAAAAAAAAAAAAGGACTATGAAAAACGGAGATTCTACTGGCCATCGAGACGCCAGTACTATTTCCGCATTTTAACGGACAATTTCCCCATAAATTCCAGAAAAACAGAAAATTTTCTGCAATTTATGGGAAATATTTCCGTAAAAATACGGATTTCTGGAATTTATGGGGGAATTTCCGTTAAAATACAGAAATAGTAATGGCGTCTCGATTGCCAGTAGAATCTCCGTTTTTTTTTTGGTTTTTTTTTTTGGTTTTTCTTTAGTTTATTATTCGTACGGTTTTAACAGTCTGTGTACCACCATATTTACATAACATTTTTAGCTTACTTAACCAAAAATTCTGTAGCTAAAGAAGTCAAATATTGCTTTTAAAAATTAGTTGTGCGAATCCTGAAAATATATGCTGGTAGGAAACCCTGTCATTCGGATAATATGGGTTAAGAGAACAAGCAGTTATGATGATGACATTAACAAATGATCATATATCATTTTTCACCCTCTTTTTCAAATTAAAATTCCCTGTTAACAATTATATATTTAATCAAAACTCCCTTTCCTTTTTAAAAATATATCTATTTATTCTTTTCTTGCGTTCTTAGTAAATATCATTTCCTTTAACTATCTCAAATTCAATCAAGTTTTGGTCATTTCCGACAATGACGTACGCATAGCATACGACATGATATATGGCTGATTTTTTATTTAGGCATTCCGTATTCTCACTAGAAAGTTTTAACTATTATTCTTGCTTTACAAGATGATTGAGATTGATCCCCCCCCCCCCCATAAATAAAATAAAACTAAATTAACAATTAAATTTTTGTGGTGTGAATTCAAAATTTCTATAAAAATATATATATATATTTGCCAGATTCAGCAGGTGGAAGCGACATACAGCTAACAGCGCTAGAGCGCAAGGGGTTAATACTTAAATAATAATAATAATGTACCCTGACGATATACGACAATAATTTTATTAAAAGAAAAAATATATATATACTTTTTAAATTTTCCCGCGTTACGCACATTCTATGGAAATTTAAAATTCTTCTAAAGTTTATAGTAAATGAGTTTGATGGAAAGTTTCTTTTAATTGTGGCAATACAATAATAATAATAATAATAATAATAATAATAATAATAATAATCGTATGAATGTATTTCCTACATTAAAAAGTTTCACAGAATACATTAACTCGCTAAACATTTGGTCTAAAGCAGGGGTGGCCAACTGTGGCACGCCGGATACCACTAATTTTTTAAAGAAATAGCCGACTTCTTGAATCGCAGAGATTCCATGATTAGATAAGACAATGATTACTATAAAATTTTAGTGGAGTCCAGCGTGCTACTGGTGGCCAACCCTGGTCTAAAGTTTCTTTCCGTAATTTTTTATTCCGAAAATCTGCGAAACATAAGTTTAAGTACTATTTTTACAAATTTTAAATGTATGTTTTTTTTTTATATGTGAGCGTTGAGCGCGCACCAAAAATTGTTTTGTAAAATTGATTTTGAATCAACATTGAACCGAAAAACAGAGACTAAATGAGATGCACATACACAAGGTACTGCGATCCTTTATTTACATATCCAGTAAATTTATTTTAAAATTCGCAGATTTTGTTAATAAACGAATGAAAAGTGAAAACAGATATTTGGTAAAAAAAAACCTTCCAGAAAAAAAAATATTAATAACTAACCAAAAGTCATGAAAACTAAAAATTATTACAATTAAATTTTAATTTTAAGAATTATCAATGAATAGCATTAAAAAAAGTCCTTCCGGCCAGTGCCGGGAGGAAGAGGTAGCTTTCATATTCCTTATTTTAAAAAAGCCAACTTATATTATTCAAACACACGAGGCTCAATTAAGTGGAAACCGAATGTAGGAGATTCAATACTAATTTTTATCAATACTAAATCATTATGAAGGAGAATTTCGCGAAATTAGTCAGCTTTATCCAAGCTGCTTTTAATTAAAGTAACTTATATTTGGCTGCCAAATTCGGCGATTTCTTAAAGTGCCTGCCATTTTAAGACAACATGGTGGATGAGGCTAACCAGTGAACTTGGTCGAGACCTTAGTAATTGCTGTGCACATGCTCATTCACATCGGAATCGGTTGATATATACGAGTGCTGCCGCAGGCAAAAAATCAGATTTTTCAAAATGTCACCCACGTTAGGAATTGAAACTACTACATCTGAGCCATTTTTTAAGATAAAGGCAAACAAAAAATGCTCCTGAATCCTTATATCAAGGTCAAATACTTAAGAAAGAAACCTTTTTCAATTTTTAATTTTTTTGCACCTCACTTTAAATATAATTTTTTTTAATTTAATGGCCGCCATTTTGAAACAAGATGGCTGATGAAGCTGGCCAGCGAACTTGGTCGAGATATTGATGTATACTATCCACATGCCTTCTTCCATCGAAATAGGCGAATACGTGTGGTATCGCGTGACAAATACAAGATTGTTTCAAAGTGTTAGCCATGATAGAAATTCAAAGTGCTAAAATTCAACCACTTTTTAAGATATAAACAAAAGAACAACTTTTCAGAAACAAAAACTGCTCCGAATCTTTGTATCAAGGCCAAACACATAAAAAAAATCTTTTTCATTTTCCAATTTTTTAATACCTCATTTTAAAATTTTAAAATACATTTTTAAAAAATCGCAACCCTTTTGAAACAAGATGGCGAATGAAGCTGGCCAACGAACTCGGTCGAGACATTGGCATGCACTATGTACAGACCAAGTAATATCCAAATCGGTTCATAAATACGCCTGTTATCGAAAGACAAAAATCAGGTCGTTTTAAAATGTCAGCCACAATAGAAATTCAAAATGTTATAACTCAGCCATTTTTTTAGATATAGACGAAACAAAACCTGTTCCGGAATCTTTGTATTAAGGTCAAACACATACGAAAAAATCTTTTTCATTTTCCAATTTTTTGGTATCTCATTTTAAATTTAATTTTTTTTAAATTTTTTTAAATGGCCGCCATTTTGAAACAAGATGGTGGATCAAGCTGGCCAACGAACACAGTTGAGTTATTTGTATGTACTATGTACACACCAAGGTACATCCAAATCGGTTCATAAATACGTCTGTTATCACGTGGCAAATATCAGGGCGTTTCAAAATGTCAGCCACGCTTGAAATTCAAAATGCTATAACTCAGCCATTTTTTAAGATATAAACGAAACAAAAACTGCTCCCGAATCTTTTTATCAAGGTCAAACACATAAGAAAAAAATATTTTTTCAATTTTCAATTTTTTGGTACCACATTTGAAATTTAAATTTTTCTTAAAATTTTAAATGGCCGCCATTTTTAAACAAAATGGCGGATAAAGCTGGCCAACGAACTCGGTCGAGACATTGGTCTGTTCTATGTATAAACGAAGTTACATCCAAATCGGTTCATAAATACGCCTTTTATCGCGTGACAAAATTCAGGACGTTTCAAAATGTCAGCTTCGCTAGAAATTCAAAATGCTATAACTCAGCCATTTTTTCAGATATAGACGAAACAAAAACTGCTACGGAGTCTTTGTATAAAGGTCAAATACATAAGAAAAAAATATTTTTCCATTTTCAATTTTTTGGTACCACATTTCAAATTTTAATTTTTTTTAAAAATTTTAAATGGCCGCCATTTTGAAACAAAATGGCGGATGAAGCTGGCCAACAAACTCGGTCGAGACATTGGTATGTACTATGTACACACCGGATTACATCCAAATCGGTTCATAAATACGAGAGTTACAGTATGACATAGGTCAGATATATATATATATATATATATATATATATATATCAATTTTGAACGGAGGGTGGTTTCGGGGTCTGGGGGTCATGATCGATGAAAATATACCAAAATTTTTTGAAATCGCTTTCCTCCGAACGGCTGCAATAGGTAGCTTTTTGTAAAGAAAGCTACCTAATATTGCATAGACTAAAAAGATTACGTCTGCAATATACAAACATTTAACGTCTGAATTTGAAACTTTTAAAAGACTAAATAAAATAAATAAAGTCAGACAGACTTGAATACAATTTAAAATTTTGGTTAATTTTGATAATCACCTATTCCATTCCTGGTGAAGTTTGTTTATGAAAAAATAGCTTTAACCTACACTGTACTTGATTTCTTCTACATATAAAAGCACAAATAATTACAGTCGAGTCTCTCTATAACGAAACTCCATGCATCGAATTTCTCTATATAACGAATTTTTAGTAGGAACGGTCAATTTCCCCCATGATCTCATTAAAAACAGTTTCCATATAGCGAATATCTATTTCCATATAACGAATTTTTTTCATAAAATGTTCTTTATTTATTGTTTTAAAAAAGCTACCAAATCACATGGAATCAATTTTCCATCACTGATTAGTGATTTATCGTTCAGTGCTGAGTTTTTTTTATTTTACTTTTCTACTTTGAATCTCCTTGTTTTTTATGCCCAACGAATTCATCTCCCCCTCCCCCCCGCCCCCCCCTCCTCCCACACACCTTCCAACATACTTTGTAAAACAGTGTCAATTGGATTGTTATACATATAAGAGCGGGATCAGAGAGGTAATTGAAGTTTAAGGTGAATGAGAATTCAAATGGAGGAAAATGTTCCCGATACAATTTTTCATTCCTTGCTAAAGTGTGAACATTTTTTCGAGAGTGTAACAGTTTTGAAATGAAAACAGCGAAAAATTACAGATTTCTTCGCCTAAAATTAATGTAAGTTTTCTTTATATGATTTTTATTGTGCTTTCAAATAAATGTCTGTTCTCTTTTTTGAAACTGTTTAAATTTCAGAAATACAATATTAGGTTAATATTTATAGTTAAACATTTCAAATTCTTAATTAAACACCTCAAAAGTAATTTTTGTTCAAAATTTACACATTAAATAGCAATTTTTACTCATTCTCTATATAACGAATTTTTTTACTGGAACAATGGATTTCGTTATATAGAGGTTCGACTGTACTTTCAGGGGCATAAATATAATATAAAGATATTTAAAATACAACTCAAAAATATCTTAAAAGACATCAGAAAAACCTAGAACATTTCCAACCATTACAAGGCCGTCATCAGTAGGATTTAAATGCTGTTATTATTTTCTTTGCGCTTATTCGAGAATTGTCCAGAAGAAGAAAAAAAGAAAACATTGCAATTTAAATGCACGTCAGATGAGATGCCAGATAAAGTTATTCAAATTTTAAACAAAACGAGCTTTCATCTATTATGCAGCAAATATCACCACACTCCATGGATATCGTATGATAGTGCATCGTTACAAGCTGTATCTTTATTAGCCATTATTTCAATTGATTCTCTTATGATGGCTTCCTGGTAACTATTTGTATGAAAGATAATTTTTGATTTATTAAAATCTACTTTTATAGGTTGATAATTTTTATTTTAAATATCTTTATATAATACACTGGTTATCAAAAATTAAGGAAAAGTCACAAAATGCTAATTTTCAAATACGCGAACACTCAAAAGGAAATAATATAATTCGAGTAATTACTATCTCTACAACACAGCTAGCCCATATAACATCTTATTCGAGTCACACATGGTCACAAGTGTCACAGTCATTACGGTGAAGCAAAAAAATAGGAAATTCCATACATCTCATTATGAGTCTCAAATGATCACTATATGTAACTCCACTGAGACGTCACTGTGACTGCTGCTCTGGGACGAGTTACCATGTGACTTTACAATGTAGTTACATTGTGACTCTCATGTGACTGTCATTTGTAGACTCAATTTCAAAGTCATCGTGAACGTTGCATTATGATAAATCACCAAATAATATCATATTATAGTCACATGGAGACTTTTCCCAAAAGAGCACAAGGGTGACTTCACAGTAGTCTCTCTGTCACCTGAAAGTCATCATGTGACTTTAATGTGACATTATTTGGTAACTTATCAGAATACAGCGTTCACGATGACTTTGAAATTGAGTCTACAAATGACAGTCACATGAGAGTCACAATGTAACTACATTGTAAAGTCACATGGTGACTCGTCCCAAAGCAGCAGTCACAGTGACGTCTCAGTGGAGTCACACATAGTGATCATTTGAGACTCATAATGAGATGTATGGAATTTCCTATTTTTTTGCTTCACCGTAGTGACTGTGACATTTGTGAGAATGTGTGACATGAATGGGATGTTATATGGACTAGCTGTGTTGTAGAGATAGTAATTACTTGAATTATATTATTTCCTTTTGAGTGTTCGCGTATTTGAAAATTAGCATTTTGTGATTTTTCCTTAATTTTTGATAACCAGTGTATTTAGACACCTGGAAGTAATTTTTGTACAATAACTTTATTTGACATCTCATCTGGCGTACATTTCAATTACAATGTTTTCTTTTTTTCTTCTTCTGGACAATTCTCGAATAAGCGCAAAGAAAATAATAACAACATTTAAATCCTACTGATGACGACCTTGTGATGGTTGAAAACGTTCTAGGTCAGGGACGGCGAACCTTTTAATATCCACGTGCCAAAATTTTCCAAAAATATATTTTACGTAATCATGACGTGCCAACAATAAAAAAAAATTTTAATGAATCAAAATTACTTAAAATTTTGTTTTAGCAATAAAAAAAATGTGGGTAATATTTGATGTTATACTTTGGAAAGCTATTTAAAAAATATTATTTCTGTTGTCTCATCTTAAATACGAAATAATTTATATCAGTTTCGTACTTAGATATTTTCAAGAGAATGCAAGCTGAATTGGACTCATCTGACAAGATGCTTTTACTTAAACTTTAAATATTAATTATTTGCGAAAAGAATGTCTCGCAGAAAATAATTTCAAAATAGCAAGCACCAGAATCTACAGCTTTCAGTGTCTGGAATTGAATTCCAAATCGTTATAATTTTACCATAAGCATTTTTGCTTATAATGCATTTTAATCTTTCTTTTCGATAATCTCCTAATTCTCTCTTATTCTTAAAATTTTTGTGAGCTAATATTGAGTTAAATTGGGATACATCAAGTAATATTTCAGTTTCTTCAATATGTATGACAATGACAATCAATCGAACTAATCGAATTCTGATAAACAAAGACAACATCTAGATTAACTAATGCATTTTGAGAAAATCTACTATATTTTGATGTAGAGCCTAATCCTATGGCGTGCAAAAAAAAAAAAAAAAAAAAAAAAAAAAAAAAAGCTGCAGCGTGCCATAGGTTCGACGTCCCTGTTCTAGGTTTTTCTGATGTATTTCAAGGTATTTTTAATTTGTATTCTTAATTTAATTTGTATATCTTTATATAATATGTATGCACCTGAAATTAATTTTTGTACAATTATTTGTGCTTTTATATGCATTTAATTATTTAACTCAAGGTGAATATAACACTGGAATTTTAACTTTCATTTATTGATTTCTTCTGTTGTTTGTTTTACTATGGTTAAATCGTACTGATGAGGCCTTGGGGGTTGCTTGGTGAAACGTCTACTAAATGTATTTTTAATGTTTTTAGTATTTTAAAACTTTTTATAAATTTTATCTAAACTGTATTCAAGTCTGTCTTACTTTATTAACCCCCGGTACGGTATGTTATTTCTTTCTCCCAGCTTATTTTGTCTCCAAAAAATAACGTTACCTTACAGACGCTAGCCGTAAAACAAAACATTACGATTAAATACACTTTAGCAATTTTTTTAAACTTCTAAGCATCGCACATTTTCAACTTTTATACCGTCGTATTGGAAAAAAAAAGTTTTTTTTAATGCAATTTGTTTGAAAACTGCATCTCCATTTGATTTTGAGATATTAATTTTTTTGCAGTTTTTAGCGACATTTGCTTCATTTTGGCAACTTAAGTCCTCCATTTCTGTAGAAAGTAAAGAAAAAATAGTTGAAAAATAGCAATTACATCTTTTTGTTGCCATTTTCTCATAAAAACTGAAAAAAAAAGGCGATTAAAATACGTGTTATTTTGAAAAAATACTAATGAATTGCTTTCTTTTTGCTGCATATGTGTATTGTTCTGAGATAGTGACGTCCTACCCAACTTTATTGTAGATGTTTATGATCTGATCGTAAATGAGGAATTCTTCAGCGGATTTGGATGACGTCGTTTTATATAAATAAAATCGCGTGTTTTAAGTCTTAAAACTGAGCTACAGTAGAGTCCCGATTATCCGAGTTCCCCTTAACCGAGTGTCCGCTTTCACCGAGTTATTTTCTTTTGATGGACTGATGGCTTCTATTATTATGAAACAGTCATTATAAATGAAGTGTTAGGTGAAGATGAAAGAGCAGTCGTAAAAAGTTAGACCTCTGATTTTCTGATCAGAATGGGGAAAAAAAATTATGGCTATTTTTTTCCCCATCTAACCAGAAAATCAGAGGTCTAACTTTTTACGGCTGCTCTTTCATCTTCACCTAACACTTCATTTATAATGGCTGTTTCATAATAATAGAAGCCATCAGTCCATCAAAAGAAAATGAAATAATGGAAATGTCGGGGACGACACTAAATTCTGAAAAAGCATAATTCCTGTTCTCTAGTTTATTTTATTTAGTCTTTTAAAAGATATTATGTTTATCAAAATTTATTGCTTTTGCTAACTGTGTAATAAATGTTTTTAGAAAAAAGAAAAAAAGGGGGGGGGGGATGATAAGAGCAGCATCACTCCGTAACAAATCATCAACTCCTTACTCAGTATATTATGGCTCGAGAAATCGCGTCCGCCATCTTCCCTCCGCAGCCTCCGTTTTGGAGTGAAAAAGCACAAAATCGATAATTTAGAGTGAAAGAGAGAGGGGGGGAAAGCAAGCATGTGGGAGAGACTTTCATTATTTGAGTAGAGTGGGGCGGGGTTTTGAGAGCTCCACCTTTTAACTGTGAAGTGTTACCATGGAAACCAAAGATTCAGGAAGCTCAAGATCAGGATTTTTAATCATCAAAATGTCAAAGCTAATTTGAAGTTTGAGAAATAAAAATAATTAGACATTCATCTGCCAAATTACATTTGTTTCTAAATTGTGGCAACGACCCTAGTTGAGATAATGTCAATTAAAGAAACGGAAAAGATTCGAAAAACGAAATTTGCATTATTTTTTTTTTTTTTTAATTAAATAACAGATGTTAACGAAATAATATTATAAGTATAATTTAATAAATTTTTACAGGGCACATGTTCTTAAATTTACTTTAATTTAACCATTTTAAATAAATGAATGAAACGCGAAAAAGGAATCTTCAATATATTTTAATAATTCATTGCAAGCCTTTCGAAGTTTTTCATAATAATTGAACATTGGTTTCATGCATTTTAAAGATTGTTGTCGTGGATATACACACGAAAAATTTTTCCACTCGACCAGATTCAGAAATGTAATCTATTTTTAAAATGAAGGAAACATTTTAAAATTTTATTGTGCGATGTGTGACTTTTTAGTTATTGTCTCTTTTATGTTTCTCTATTCTTCGGGCTAATGTGCCCCTATTTACGTAGATTTATTATTTTAATGTATATTATTTCGATTGGGAAACGCAAAACAAAATAACGAATACGTCCCAATCTTCTTTCGTTCATATTTTCTTTACCGTATATTCCGGTGTATAATGCGCAGCTCAAACTTAAAATTTAGACCCAAAAATATTATTTAATAAAATATAACTTATTGAATTGTTGTAACTCTTTCACTTTATTTATAAAAAATATATTTTCGTTCGAAATATTTTTCTTTTTTGAGTTGCACGTTATATGCCGAATTATACGATATTTTAATAGTTTCTAATAAACGCAACATTGAGTTATAATAGGCACAATGTATGGGGGCGGGGTGGGGTGTATTCTTTGATTTTTAGATGATTTTTACTCTAAATTGCATAAAGATCTGATTAACGCGACATACAGGGTGATCTAAAATGAACAGAACGTTTTTAAAAATTCAATAACAAGCAGTAGGTGGCAAAGTAGGTATACAAGCAGTTCTAGTGGTTTGAATGTGAACGCGTAAAACGTAAGCTGTGTGCGTAGCTGACTCTATACTATCAGCACTCTAATTTTCTGAGGTGCATTTGGTTTTCCTTGAAGTCTGCAGTTTCACGCTTTAACTAATAACCATATGCAAATTTAGGTGTCGTTGTTCAGTTTGCAGGAGTATAAATATTCGAGTGAAAGTGCCATGCAGTGGATTTTGGTCGCGTCCTGCCATTAAGGTATCTGAGACCAACGTTGAGCAATTAGCCTGGGAGTCTTTGCCGAATTGTTTGGTATTAGAGTTGAGCCTCATCTACAAAAGTTTGCGGAGTGTAAGCTAGGAGGAAAAAAAAAGCAGAGCGGCAAGCCATCTATATATATATTACGCTATCGTAGGTGGCACAGAAATCGTGATTATTTGTTAATTGTTTAATGGCAACGCCCGAATAAAACGCATCTCATTGGTTATTGAACAGCATTTAATGCATCTGCATACCTATAAGGGGGATTAGCCTAGGGGGAACCCTGTTCTGTCACCAAATGCCGCCAAGCAACCAAAATTAGACGCCAAAAGTGACGCCTACTCGTCGATATCTCTAATATTTCGCCAAATTCCCATAGACTTCCATTATAAAGCAATACACTGTTAAAAATATCGGGAAAAATTACCTCTGTTTTTCAAGGCTATCTATTTTCTGACCAATGAGAATGCTTCATAGGTGGTTATGTAGCGTTCTCATTGGTTAGAAAATAGAGAGCCTTTAAAAACAGAGGTAATTTTTCCCGATATTTTTAACAGTGTAGGGTGTACTTGCTTACAGAAAATCAACAAACTGAGATATTTTAATACATCAAAAACTAATATTAGCTTAAGGGATTATATTAATTATATTTAAGGCAGCCCATATAAATTAAATTATGAATAATTGTAACATGATACGATGCTTAGCATGCTTTCCCAAACACAAATTTTAAGAGAGACCAAACTGGTCGCCAAGGGCGGCTAGTTTTTAGAAAATTTATTGTGAAATAAAAGATCTCTTTACAGCCACGGGCTGTATTAACCACGTTCGTTACAACTTCCATGTGAACATTTTCAGACAGGGGTTAATCATTGAAGCCGTTCCAGAAAACGAATTTTATGTGAGTTTGTTTTGATTCATCTCTTTTGAAGTTTATAGTTGAATAAGATTGATTTTTATCATGTAGTTGAGGCTAAATTCTTCGAGGTCTTATCTGCCAATCCTTTCCCTACAGTTTTAAATAAAGAGTTTTTAACCATATATTATAGTTATGACCTCTCATTCACGTAACGGCCTTGCCGGGCACGTTAAGGCCGTTACAACTTTTCTAATATCAGTGAATTTTTTTAATGTTACTAAAAATGTGTTTATAAGCGCGATCCCCCAGTTTCCTGTCATACTAGTGATGGATAAGTAGGGAATTTAAATTCCTGTTGAAACAGATTACAGTGTTACTACTATGAAAATATTGTAAAAAAGACTTTCTATCATTTATATATCTTTTAAAGAGCCGAAAAAAAAGTTTACGAACCTATTACCATCTTGAGCCTTTTATTATTTGAGATACGTTGTAATGAAGCTAGAGTATCTCGCGAAATTATAATGTAAAATTTGAAAAATATTTCTTAGTTTATCTTATCGGTCTGTTCACATGTGGGAATGCCTGTCGTTCTTTCTGGTGTCAAGTTTTCGTAAAAATTCCCAGAACATGGCAAAACATACCCAAAATATTTAAATCTTTTAAGGACTCCGGAAAATTATTTCAAATAAGTTTTAAGCACAAATGTATTACTAAAGAAAAAAGCACTTGATCAAATTAATAAAACTCAGCAATATGCTTGACAGAAAACTCGTTTACTTTTCAAGTAGGAAACTGAATAAGATATTAAACAATGTTTCGTCAATACTAATAAAATCTAGCAACATAATCTTCAAAAGAGATTAAAACATATTCTTTATCAATAATCTGAACAAAAAAATGCATTACAAAATAAGAAAATAATCTTCGATTCCCATATATTTTAATGTTATTTCCGATCTTGTTTTAATTATTTATTGATTATTATTTCAAGAACTAATATTAATACCTATGAACGCATATTCTTAAAACTAAGCATAGTATAGTCCGAGTGTTTTACTGGGTAATTACACAGAATTCGTACGGTTCTTCAATTTGAGTACCACTTTTCGAAATAGTAATATTGACTTTAACAGCAGCAATTCTGCGATTTAACTCATTTTTAATATCATATGAGCCAATTTTCAGTTTCACAATTCCAAAATTGTGATATCAAAATTTAAGGACAGTACGAACCCTGTATTCGTACGGTTCTTCAATTTGAGTACCACTTTTCGAAATAGTAATATTGACTTTAACAGCAGCAATTCTGCGATTTAACTCATTTTTAATATCATATGAGCCAATTTTCAGTTTCACAATTCCAAAATTGTGATATAAAAATTTAAGAACAGTACAGGGTTCCTGTATAACTACGGAAATCGAACCCATAGAATTTGTTTAAAATTAAATGCAGATTTTCAGAAAAATTGTGCACATCGATTTTACGGGTAAAATATCGAATATTTTAAATTTAGTCACATACAAACATTTATACACTTCTGGAAACCGTTCGTTCAGAAAATTATTGTTGAATTATTTCATATATTATTTTAGTCAAGTTATTGAATTAAATAATAACTTACTTTAAAACTTGTTACATTTTATTAAGGACAGTTTGTTTTGAAATGTATTTGAGAAAGATGAGGAAGATGACGTGATATATAACAGCTAACATAGAAGTTTTAAATAGGAGATCTTGTTTTAGGACGAAAAACACAAAGGAAAATTAGAAGCAATACCCTGTTCAGACAAAGTGATTTAAGTTAACTCATATATAGGGCTGGAAAAAAGAATTCGGATATTTTTCCGAATAAAGATGTTAGTTGCTGAAATTAGGTTTTTAGATATATTATGCGTTTTTCAGACATAATCTTTTACCTTATTAAACATATTTTGTTACAGACTTCTGAGTGCGTTGGAAAGTATTTCATAATATATGCTTGACGCATGATTTTTATTTCTTGGTTTTTTATGTCAGGTATTTTTTATTTTTCTTTTGTTGTCGTAAAATTTATATATATATTTTTATTCGTTAAATAAGTTATTTTTATTTTTTGCAAATGGTTACAAATTGCAGTTACAAGTTTGTTAACTTATGCACACTTCCGTTTTTTCAGTTGAGTTAACTTAAAAATTTTTGTAATGCGAACAGGCAATTCTGATTCCGGGCTTACCACCTCCAAAATCCAAGATAACTTAAATATCGTGTTCTGAACAGAATATACTAGAACCAACAGCAGCAGAAGCACACAAGTTGACTGCAAACACTAGAATTTCCGATGCATGTGTTATTTTTCACTGTCTTTTTTCTATTTCCAATATATTATTGTTAATTATAGTTTAAAGTTTTTATATTGTCTCAAGCTTTTATTAAGGTAAATATGCTGTATTTTTCTTTGCATTAGTTTTAGATGCACAACAAAGCACCTTTAGTACGCTTCTGTTTTATAGGTCGTCAAGGTCTCTTTTGCACGTCAATTTTTATTGGTCCCAAAGCGTTGCTTAACAATGTTAAAATACTTTTCTTTTACGTCAGATTTTCAACTGTTTTTCGATTATACGTCGTTGTAAAAATGTCTAATGTTTACGAGGAATCTTATTTCTGGTTTCATTATTTTTTTTTTTAAAAGGATTTTTTTATTGTTTTTATTCTAATTTAAACCAATAAAGTTATAAAACTTCCAATCATACAAATTTATGCTTCCCAGGTACTGAATCTGACAACAACTGCATGGTATAGTACCAAACCAGAAATGGTGCAGTATTGAAAAGATGAGCTTTAAATTCCCAAATAATTTCACTGCTCAAATAAAAATTGTAATTTGTTGTTGGCACTATTTATATTGTTACTTGTTGGGAGGAATAAGTGAATTTTGGTGGAGATTTATGTGTTCCAAAAGTGTGTTTTCTGTATGGATTAACTACATTTTTAGAATGCATGGATTCTCTTTAAAAATATTTAATCTACCGAAACAGGAGCAAAAACATATTTCAACATTCGGATTCTGCACAAAATATAATGTAAACTGCTATCATTTGATGCATTTTGCATCATTTCTTTTCTACATCCTTTTCAATCGCTTTCGTTTGCGAGATTTAGACAAAGAGATTTTCTGTACATTCAAAATAATTTTAATATTTAATTAATTAAATTTTAATACTTTACTCAGCACCTAAAAAAAATAATATTTTATCCTCGTTTTATCTTTAAAACTTTAACTTTTATCACGTTTCAGCATTTTCTTCTTCTTTTTATTACATAATCTAACAGAAAGTGATAAAATTTTATACATCACATTTCTTTGATATTTTAAACGGCTTTTCATGGCTAGTTCCCAAGTGAAAGCGATGAAAGGAAAATCAAAGCCATTGGCGAAAATAAAACTCCATTCAAAAGGGGGCGGGATATCAAACTTTACACCGTGAGGGGGGCTCATAAAAAGAAGACAGGGGAACGATAAAAATAAATGAAATAAAGCTAGGGAGAGAGAGAAAGAGGGAGACAGTCAAGGTGGGTGTGGAACAGAGAGAACAAATTCGATAGAGCTATCTTGAACGAGAAAGATTCTCTCTTGAATTTCAAGCAGAAATCGATTTTTCTTTGAAAAGCAGGAGTTCAAGACGTGACGGGGAATAATGATTGAAGAAAGAAAAAATATAATGTGAAATAAGACACATCATCGGGTCATCATTATAAAAGTCATTTTACAACTATGGCTATGAATGGAAAATAAAAAAATCCGAGATTCGAAGATAGGTTCATTTTTATGATCGAAAATATAAATGAGCGAAGGGTTTAAAAGATGATAGTCGTTGTTTTAAAAAAGATAAAATGGGAATTATTTTGATGGAATTATTTTAAGTTAATGCTTAAAATAAAATGTTTATATTGCGTGGAATTTCTAAGTAGAAATCAATATTTTATTGAAAAGTATGACTTTGCGATATGATATGGGAATAATGATTGAAGGAAGAAAAATATAATGTGAAATGACATCATCGGATCATCACTATAAAAGCCGTTTTACAGTTATGGATATGAATGGAAAATCAAAGAATCCGAGATTCGAATATCGGTTCATTTTTATGATCGAAAATATAAATAATCAACCGGTTTAAAATATAAAAGTTGTTATTAAAAAATAATAATAATAATAAGAGAATTATTTTGATGGAATCATTTTAAGTTAATTGTTTATAAAAACGTACAGCAAACGAAATTTAAAGCAGATACCAGCATTTCTTTGAAAATCAGGAGTTCACGATATGCTGGGGAATAATGATTGAAGGAAGGTAGATATAATGTGAAATAAGACAAATCATCGAGTTATCATTTTAAAAATCATTTTCAACTATGGCTATGAATGGTAAATACAAAAATCCAAGATTTGAAGCTCTCGTGTGTTTTATGAATGAAAAAAGATGAGCATAGGATTTAAAGAACCACAGGCTTAAAAAAAGAAGAAGAAGAATATTGTGATGAGGAAATCTTTTAAGCTAACGTTTTGAATAAAACTTGAATGGAATTTGGGTACAATATGTGAATGACTATAAATTTTCATAGTTTTAGGATAATATATTTATTTCTTTTGGATTTCTACTCTTTAAAATTCAAATTTTCTGAGAAATAGTACAAAAAATAGAAAAAAGAAGAGAAAAAAGCTTAAAAAAAAATAAAATACATTTCTGCATCTCTCTATTCTAAAAAAAAAGTAACTAACGCTGTCACTACCGCCGGTTTTGAATTTTTTGTGACCGGAGGTCTTTCTTCGTTAATATTAAGAAAACTATTGCATACAAAAATATGAAAATCGGTGGTACTATAGAGAAATGTTTGATAAACACGCTAATGTAGACAGTTTTCAAGTCGAAGAATTATTTTAAGAAATATTTAATCTTAAAGCTGGTCAAAATCGTTCCATTGAAAAAGTTTTATAGGAGCAAAAACTATACATAGGAATTTAATCATTTTTAGATCATTTTATACATTAGAAGTTCCCGGTGTGCAGACTGCATTTATTTTTTTTAATTTGACTCATTTTTTGAGGTTTTATTTCCATTTTAAATTCAAATTTTCAGCATTACGAGAGATATTTTTGTACAACTTTTAGAAAAGGGTATTATTTTATATTCTTGTCCAATTTAAAAACAGAGCAAAGAATAATATTTCCTTCAAATTAAAAATTTATTTGCACGTGACTATTATAAACAGAAAAAACTTTCAAATGAGAATTAAATGATTACGTTATAAAAAAACAGGAAAATATTGATACTAAAAGCAGGAAAATATTGATAATAATTACGTCATAAAAACTATATTTACACGTGTATTTTAAAAGAGAAAGAAAATTGTAAAATAATAAATTCATTAATATGCATTAAAAGTCGTAAATGGTGGAAATTACGTCATATTTAAAATTGACAAACCATAATATTGCCAAACAGTTTAAATTTAAAAATATATTTGCGCGAGACATTTATTTCATATTTTGAGCTAATTTTTTAAAACTATTGTTGAAAATTCTAAGACAGCGCAAATAATATTTCCTTTCTAACAACAAAAGTATTTTCACGCAAATATTAAAAAGAGAAAGAAAACTTTGGTGAAAATTCCGTCAGATTTAATACGATACAATTAAAATGTACTATTTAAAAAAACTTTCTTATTAAAACTCGTTTTTAAAAAATACCGGGAGACAAAGGCTCTGTTTACTTAATTCATTTTATTTTAGCTTAATTTCACATGTTTCACTGATCTGATTTAATCAAAGATGAAAACAACCCGTTAACAGGGAGATCGCCACTGTTTTTTTTTAATTATAATTCATTCATCCGAAATTTTTTTTAATCCGATCAATTTAGCATACTTTTAGAGTTTGCGGTGTCTGAACGGGGGTTGGCGAGCGTAGCTCATAAGGGGCAGAGCCTCCTAGTTTAAAAAATAAATCTTGAATATGCGTTATGCAAAATTTTCGACTCCTTCACAGAATATGCTACATCGTGACAGCTTTCATCGGTCGGGACTTTTGTTGAACGCAAACACTTAGAAGGTTTGGCTGAATTTTAAGATCAGTCATTCTTTATGCTTTGATCGGCAACCTAATTGGCTTCAATAGATCGTCAGCGTAGAACTAACTAGTTTGTTTACGTTGCATCAATAAAAACAAAGCATATTACTACTTATCATTTGAATTAAAAAGAAAGGGTTCATGGCAAGTTGGTGAATAATGGTTGAAGGAAGAAAAAATAATGTGAAATAAGACACACCGTCGGGTCATCATTTTATAAGTCATTTTAGAATTATAAATACATATGGAAAATATACAAAAGTAAGATTCAAAATTCGGCTCAATTTTATAATAGGAAAATAATAGGGTGCAAGATTTTATCAGTAATAGTTGTTGTTTTAAAAGGAAATTAAGAAAATGGATTTATTTAGGTTAGGAAAAAAAAAAAAAAAGTGAATTTCAAACAGGAGACAGGAAACATCTTCCTGGGCGACCGACCCATTGAATTTCAAGCCAAATTTCAAACAGAAATCAACTTTTCTTCGAAAAGTAGAAATTTATGATATGGTGGAGAATAACGATTTTAAAGATGAAAACTATAATATGAAATAAAGCAAATCATCAAGACATCATTATATCAGTCATTTTACAAGTATGACTGTGAATGGAAAATATAAAAATACGAGATAAGGTTTTATGAACTAAAATATAAATGAACGATTGGTTTAAAGGATATTAGTCGTTGTTTTTAAAAAAGGGGAATAGAAAATTGTTGTGGTGGAATATTTTACGTTAACGTTTTAAAAAATTATGAATTTCAAAGCGGAAATTTATTTTTCTTTGAAAAGCAAATATTCGCGATATAACGAAAAATAATGATTGAAAGAGGAAAAACTAACGTGAAATAAAACACGTCACTGGATCATTCTTATAAGTCATTTTACAACTATAGTTCTGAATCGATAATATAACAAATGGAACTCTTCCAGTTCTGCTCAGTCGGAAGAGTAGGTTGATTTCTTTCTTTTTTTTCTTTTTCTTACTCCCCCCCCCCCCTTTTAAGGAACATACATCAGATTTAATACAAATGGAAAAAGACTGCTCTCACTCCTTCTAAATTCGCCTTTTTGCCGAGAAATTTTAAATTAGGCTTACCAAATATAATTAAATGATATCAGGCAATTGAATAAATTTTTTACAAATTTGTTGAAATCAATAGTTCAAAAATCGCACGTAGGCTGTAGCATGACACAAACCATTCAATGAATTTAATCGAAAATCGAATTTAATCGTTTATTTGTAGTACTGAGGCCTTTAGGGCCTGATGAATCTGCCTTGGTTCTACAAATTTCCATTATATTTCTTTGATCCTATTTTTACTATGTTTTTATAATCAATGTTGAAATTGTTTAGGGGAATTGTTCGTAGGGGTTGAAATTGTTCAGTCTTTATGGTTTATACTTTCACAATCTTTGTAGGTATTTTGTAATTGCTATTAATGGTTTTATATCTATCTATCTATCTATCTATATAGGGTGTTCCAAAATTCGACCGGCAAATTCAGAGTGGTGGTAGACGGTATCAAGAGGATGAAAAAGTACAGTAGAACATGGGGTCGCAAAACACGTATTTAATCAAAAATACAGGGTGTTTAATCCTAACTCAGTTTGGGTTGACGGTAATAACTTTCAGAAAACTGAAGTATATTACAATAAAACATTTAACAGGCATCCTCACCTTTGTTGTAAATGGGATAACACACACACGCGCATACAAAAAAAAAAAAAAAAAAAAAAAAAAAAAAGCAATTTAACAAAATACAACAATCATTTGGAAAATAATTTTTTCGAAGACTAAAATTTAAGACATAAAAAATCGCACGGAGTTGATCATACATTACGTACGCCATAAATTAAACATTAATAGTGTTATTACACGTAAAAATTGCAAGCGACAAAAATCGCCTGCGACCCGTCAGATTTCTTTAAAGTTACGTATTATCCACCTGAAACTTACGCATTATCCAAGCATTTCATTGGCTGTTCGGGAAAAGGCTGTTCCATCGTCCAAGAAATCTGACGACCCATTTTAAATAAAATTTCATTCTTAAACTTCTAAACATCCCACACTATTACTTTTTACACCATCGTATGGAGAAAAAAAAATGTGCTTTTAAATGCAATGTGTTTGAAAGCTGTATCTCAGTTTGTTTCTGAGGGGTTTTTTTTTTTGTAGTTTTTATTACTTTTTTGTCATAGTGTCAACAGAAGTATCCCTCTCTGTTGAAAGGAAAGGGAAATACAGATTACTGTATAGACCAATCAGAACACGAATAAAATGCGGATTAAACCAATAAAAAGCTTCAGATATGCTTTTGATTTCTTACCCTGACGAGGACAATAACCATTTTTCCAAATGGTTAAAAAAAATTGTAGAAGTTTGCATCATACGCGCCAGCAGTATGCACTGGACGCTCCACATTTTGTACTGTGATAATCAAATCGTACGGGTATCATCGATTACGTGAGCAACATTTTTTTTCAGATCTTTTCGTGATGTTATCACATTTTATACAAAACGAGATACATATCGTTGCATTTCCATTGCAATGTTTTTATTTTTCTCGAAATTATGACCGTTAACACGAGTTCAGTTAGTATGAAACACCCTGTATTTGTGACTAAATAAGTGGTTTGCGACCCTATGTTCTATGGCAATTTTTCATCCTCTTGATGCCTTACTATCACCCCTCTGAATTTGTGGAACACGCTGTATATATATATATATATAAAATCACACTACTTTTTTTTTTTTTGGGGGGGGGGGGGGCGGAGGTGGGGTTGAAATTTTCCATTTTTGTCTTAAACATTCAGTTATTTTTATTATTCTGTAAAAAAAAAAAAAAAAAAAAAAAAAAAAAAAAAAAAAAAATCTACACTCTGTTTATGAACAATTTGTTGGTTTTTTGTTCCATAATAAGTTTCGTCATTAGTGTGCTAAGCTTTAAAAATGGAGGGTTCTTAAAAAATAAATAAATCGCACTGCATTGGGGAGGGGAGGGGGACTGAAAATTTTCAATTTTGTCTTAAACATTCAGATATTTTTATTATTCTGTGAAGAAAGAAAGAAAGAAATAAACTATACTCTGTTTATGAACAGTTGTAAATTTTTAGTAATGACTTTTCTTACATAGATGCTATCTAGAGTGTCAGAAGTTCTATAAACATATTTGTTGGTCTTTTGTTCCATAGTAAGTTTCATCGTCAGTGTACTAAGCTTTAAAAATGGAGGGTTCAAAAAAAAAAGAAAAAAAGTTGGGGAGGGGGGGGGGAGGAGCTGAAAATTTCCATTTTTGTGTTAAACATTCAGATATTTTTATTATTCTGTGAAGAAATAAATAAATAAACTATACTCGGTTTATGAACAATTGTAAATTTTTAACAATGATTTTTTCTTACATAAATGGTATCTAGAATGTCAGAAGTTCTATAAACATATTTGTTGGTCTTTTGTTCCATAGTAAGTTTAATCGTCAGTGTACTAAGCTTTAAAAATGGAGGGTTAAAAAAAAAAAAAAAACTTTGGGGAGAGGGGGGGAGGAGCTGAAAATTTCCATTTTTGTCTTAAACATTCAGATATTTTTATTATTCTGTGAAGAAATAAATAAATAAACTATACTCGGTTTATGAACAATTGTAAATTTTTAACAATGATTTTTCTTACATAAATGCTATCTAGAATGTCAGAAGTTCTATAAACATATTTGTTGGTCTTTTGTTTCCATAGTAAGTTTCATCATCAGTGTATTAAGCTTTAAAAATGAAAGGTTCCTAAAAAAAATAAATAAATCACAGTACGTTGGGGAAGAGTGACGGGACTGAAATTTTCCATTTTTAGGTGCGTTCGTAATTATATAAATACGTAGCACCTATAGTCGTCGTTCAGTCCGTCCGTCCGCATATAATAGAGCAAAAACTACCCAACCGAATGGTCTGAAATTTTAAATATATGATTGTTGTAAAATTTTGTCGAGCCATTTCAAATTTTCTGAAAATCGGATGTATAGTTAAATTACAGGTACAGTCAAAAGTTTTTCTTTACATTACGGCCAATGGGAAAAATTATTGCACGTGCATTTTAATGATGTTAAAGCTTTTCGAATGGTCTCAAATTTTAAACATATAATTATTGCGACATTTTGTCGAGCCATTTCAAATTTTATGAAAATCGGACGTATAGTTTAATTACAGGGACAGTCAAAAGTTTTTCTTTACATTAAAGCCAATGAGAAAAATTATTGCAAGTGCATTTTAATGATGTTACAGCTTTCCGAATGGGCTGAAATTTTAAATATATAATTGCTGCAAAATTTTGTCGAGCCATTTCAAATTTCATGAAAATCGGATGTATAGCTTAATTACAGGGACAGTCAAAAGTTTTCCGTTACATTAAGGGGAATGGGAAAAAATTATTGCAAGTGCATTTTAATGATGTTACAGACTATGCACTTATGAATTGCAAATAAATACACATTCAGTACAATATGGGGTGCAAAAAATAATTATAAAACTAGTTATAGTACGAACGCACCTCATTTGCCACGTTTGACGAGCAATTTCCAACTTGTTTTCTTAAATATTCACACGTTTTTATTATTCTGTGATGAAATAAATAAATAAACTATACTCTGTTTATGAACAATTGTAAAATTTTGGTAATTTTTTCTTACATAAATGCTATCTAGAATGTCAAATGTTCTATAACCCTATTTATTGGTCTTTTGTTTCATAGTAAGTTTCATTGTCAATGTACTAATCTTTATAAATGGAGGGTTCCTAAAGAAAAAAAAATCACACTAGGTTGGGGAGGGGAGGGGGGACTGAAACTTTCCATTTTTGTCTTAAATATTGAGATTTTTTTTTAAAATTATTCTGTGAAGAAATAAACTCCACTCATATCTACTTTTAAGGGAATTGCGCGATAAAAAGAGGGATAGTTAGAAAAAGGTCAGACGATTGGACTAAATGACAAGGGAATAATAATATGCACTAAGCAATATTATATAGAATATATCCGCTTTTATGAATGACCAATAGTTAATTCTTAAGAGTGTCCAGGGCTAAAAATTCTATAAAAAATGCCCTTTTTTTATTGGCTTAAAAAAAGAGTTTTTAGCGTTAAATACCTCAAACCGCATGCTTTTAACTTCATTAAATCCAGAGATATAACACCTTTTGCATTGAGAAGCGATGCATCAGCTGCCCTCTGCCGAGAACTTTAACTTCATTTATCTCAGAATGAATTTTTTCACGATTTGTCAACTTTAAAAGAATATATCTGAAGTTCCTTGCAAGATATGTATGAAATTTTCAACAGAGATTTTATGCTATATTGCCAACAAATTAACTTCGGGATTTTTAATTTTGAGTGATAATTGTGAAAATATGCTAATTAATAAAAAACTCACTCATAAAAACTTCCTTTTTTTACTTAAATTTTTTTATAAAATTCATAATCAATATTTTAAGAAATCCTGAAGACAAATTCAAATGACAAATTTTTTGTACACAAAAGTGTAAGAATTTTGTAAATCGAATAAGTACAACCAGAGTTATATCAAAAATTAAATATGTTTAAAATTTTAAAATTAAAACTTTTTTTAAAAATATTTAAAATTTTTCAGATTTTTTTTACATGTACATTTTACACATACATTCTTATTATATTAAAGCATATTTCAGAAAAAATCATAATAAAATCTGTATTAATTAAAAAAAATAGAATTTTGAGCCCCAGATCCCCTTAAATCGTTAGTTTTAGAAACATATTTGCAAATTCAAATACTTTTTGAAGTATTTTTTTTCTGTCTCATCAAATGTATTTTACACCAAAATAGTTATTTTTGCAAAAATTATGAAATTTAAATTTTTATGCGGCACCTTGAATCCTAGAAGCTATATTTAGAAAATCATTCGTGCTCTAACAAATAGTAAAATAAACTTTTTTTATACATAAAATATGTAATTTATAGTAATTTCATAAAATTTCCAAAAATCATAGTATCATAAAGTATAAAAGACATTTTTTTTTACTTAAAAGAGTGTTTTCTATTTTTTTTCTTTTTTGGTTATATTTGTTAGAATATGAAATGTATTTTTCAATAATAATAATAATAATTTTCGTGACTTTTAAAAACATTACTATTTTTACCTAAATGGCTTCTAATATGATAAAGAACAAAATTTAAAATACCTTTTAAAATGGATGCTTATTTCTAAAATTAAAAGTTTGGGATTAGTTATTGGGTAGTAATATGTGAGGTCATTCTGTTCTGTACACTGACAAGGAAGGTCTCCTTACAGGGCATACTTAGAATATGTTGAAAAAAATGCTAGTGAAACTACTCACGTATGTAATAAGGGATCAGTCAAATTTAACGGCGGAATTTCAGTAGAAAGTCTGTTAAAAAATGAAATACTTTCGAATATTTGGCGCGAAAATACGAAATTGACACGCGATTTGGCGAGCAGGATTTTTCCTCGCCAAAAGCAAACGATTTTAATGCATCTGAAAATTGTTTATTAATTGTTTTTTAGAATGCACAGATTTTAAGGAATTTAAACTTAATCAATGAAAGAGGTTATTATATATTTTTTTATATTGCATATATATGTCGCTTTTTGCTGTAGTTATTTAATTTTATCGCTGTAAAAATATTTTATATGCTTTGCAAGTTGCAAATATATATTTTAAGTTATAGTCAGCTGACATTTGATTGCCATAATACATTTCCATATCGAAGACGAAGTCGTCTCCACAGCAACAAAATCAAATCGACAGTGCTCCATCTGCCTTATTTTTGAGGTTGAAATAATTTAAATCAATTTAAATTTTGTTTTAAATCGTAAAATATGATACTTAAATTTTATTATAAATGCATATAAATATATATGACAAACTATAGTTAAAACAAACTAAAAATGACAAACTAAAGTTATTTAAATTAAACTTATATAAACAAATTCAACATAAAAAGTTTTTTCCTACATAAAAGCGTATTTTTTTTTCATCGCCAACCGATGATAATTCGCCAAATAAACGAAAATTTCGTTATTTTTTTAAGGACGCTGTATCGGGGTTCCGCCAAAAATTTTTTTTATAAACACATATATCCATATGAGAAGAACATTCTGTAATTTTTTTCAGATTTTTCTGAGTATGCCCGTATGGAGACCTTCCTTGTGAGTTATTATGGTCACACCATTGTCAAATATATTTCATTGAAGGAAAAATTTTAGAGTTTGTTCAAAATATGTAAAACTTCAGTGAGCTTTACCTTATTATGAAGTATAAGTGAAATAACCTTATATTAAGTAGAATAAAGTATTTGTAATTTTTTTGCTAACTTTTTCCACTAATTTATTTTCTATTTTCTATTTTCACAATCTTATTTTTATTTTTACCTTTTTAAAAAATTTTCTTTCATATTGAAAATTATTATTATTTAGAAAATGTGTTTCAAGTTTCGAATACTATATTTATAAATAAATATAATAATACAGATATCGAAATATACAATAAAATAATGTTCAGGTTAATTAAATTAACAAAAGTTGTACATATCCAGTTGTAAACAGCTAGCTATAAATGAATATTAATAATAATGATGATGATGACACTGAATTATTATGGTCACACTACTTTCAAATATATTTCGCCCAAAGGGAAAACAAAATTGAGATCTTGTTTAAAATATGTAAAACTTCAGTGAGCTTACCTTATTATTTACTATTATTTTAAGTAAAATAAAGTCATTGTAATTATTTTTTGTAACTTTTTTTCATTAATTTACGATTTTATTTTCACAAAACTTATTTTCAGTTTTACCTTTCCTTTCATATTGAAAATGATTAATATTTAGAAAAAGTATTTCAAGACTAATATATTTTTTATTTTCACAGTACTTATTTTTATTTTTACATTTTTTTTTTTTTTACTTTTTCTTTCACATTGAATATTATTATTATTTAGAAAAAATATTTCAAGACTCGAATTCTACGTATAAATAAATATACAATTGCAGACATCGAATAAGATATCAATAAAATGATTAAAATGGAGATATAAATACATGTCACTAAAGATATCAATAAAATTATCAATAAAATGACGTTCAGGTTAATTAAATTCACAAAAGTTGTGCATAGCCAATTGGAAACAGCTAGTTATAATTGAATGATGATGATGATGATGATGATGATGATAAAAATAATAAAAAATATATATAACTTGAAATAAACATCTAAACAAGCATATAGATCACTAAAAAGTACATAGATCACGGCTCACTTTTCGCAGCGGATAATCTAGCCTAGATTTTATAAAAAATTTCTGCATGTGGAAATTCTCACTGTGAGAAACCTTCATTTTCCATCGTTCCCTGGCCTCCAACATAGTTTATGCCCTACAGGTAGCAGAAGCCACCTGTCTGAAAAACGGGTGCAGCCAAGTGTTACATAATTATTGTTATTATAGCTGTTCAAATGGTATGGGCATATAATTTTGAACGTCTGTTTGAATTAATTTGATTTATGAGATAAAAAGTAGATCGCTTTTAATCGGTAAAAGTATTTTCTTTGATAAAGAGAGGGGGGGCGGGGGGGAGGGCATAATTCAGATAAAGATATCAGCTGGAAATAAGTAAAATACAAATATAAAAGTAAAATGTTTTTTTGTTTTTTAAACACGCTTTAATAAGCATTCGATTTTTGTCTTAAAAATCCCATCTTATTTCACTCATGTTTCGTACGGATACCTTTATTTCACCAGGAAAACTACTAGTATCTTTTTATAGAAAAAGAAATCTAGGTTAAACGCGCAAAATTTCGCCTTCTTTTAAGAAGATAATACTGCTGCTGAAAAATTTGTCTGCAAAATTCAAAGAGGCGTACGAACCATGTAACTGTAATATAATGTAATAATTCACGTTGCTCCAAAAAAGAAAAAAAAATAATAATAATAATTCTGTTACGATACGTGAATTTGGTGTGGGCCACGATTGTAGCAAATTCGCTGATTTTATTTATACTTGGCAGAAAGTGTGCACTAATGAATTTATTTTAAAAAATTTGCTAAGTTTCTTTTTAAGATATGGAAACAGGAGAAAAAACATTATTTAAATTATCTATTCCTTTTTTTAAAAACTGTATTTTCAACGTATAACTATAATTTATTAAATATCGAACTATTAATTTTATGATTAAGTTATAAAAATATTGTAAATATTGTATTGTCATATGGAAAACATAACTGTACACAAATTCTAGAACTCTAGCTTATCTGGAAGTGGATTAAAAAGGAATTACGCTTTTCTATCTTTACATAAATGAACCAAGATAAATTAAATAAAAGAGTGTAATAAATTAGCAAATAAAAACTTTCTATTGACAACATAAATATATATATATATATATAAAAGCTTGTTGAATTTAATTTTTCATAAAAATGTAATTTTTTTCCTTCGTGGTTTCTGAACAAGTTTTTGCAGGCTTATTTTTTTTTTTATTTCTTCTATTTTTGAATAATATTTTCTAATATTAAATTTAATAATTAGAGAGCCAAACTGTAATAAAAATTAAGTATAGAGATGAACATTTCTTAAACCTCTAAAAAAATAAAATAGCAAATAACTTTTTAGTTTAGAGTTAAAATAAGTTAATCAGAACCGCGTACACATTTATAAAATAGATCGCAATTCAACGAAATATATTTAATTAATTCATATGAATAGAACAAAGGCGCAAAGCAAACGGCAGACAAGCTCTTTGTTGTTTGCATTAAAAAAACTTTTTCGTTGTCATGGGTATAAACACGGGGTAAATATAAAACATTATATAACATATAATGTTTATTATATGTTATATAATTATAACATTATATATCATAAAACATATAACATAAAACATTCTGGGTATAAACACGATTTTGCTGCACCTGAAGAAGAAGTGTGGATATGTTATCTGCATATGTGCAATGATATGAACACGATGCTACAGACTTGACATCAAAATTATAATCCCGCAGATTTAAACAGCATTAAAAAGCTTAAAATTTCTACTCTGAAATATTTTTTTCATTCAGTGGAACAAATCATTAATCTACAAATGCCAAAGATACAATGAAGATTATTAAAAAATAAGTAAAATATATGCATATTAAAAACGATAAATGTACATATTTACATACAGTTACTACGATGTATTATCAATTATTATAGTTCATTATTAAAATAGTATTACTATAATCATAAAATAATTAGAAAATTTCTACCAGAATTAAATAACTGAAGTAATATATTAGTCTGTCTTAAAAAAAAAAAAAAATTCTGCTATATTTTAAACATTCTATTAATTATACTAATGTATGGTCTCTGTATAGAGTCTTTTTTTTGTGGGGCACCCCCCCCCCCCCGGTAGCATTTTCGCCTTTTCCTTTTTTTCTGCAACTAATGGAATTTTTTCTTTATTATTTAAAATGTTTCTGTTTCTTTTTTGATTTTCTTTTTTTTTTAAAATCATGTTATACTAGTACCTATGTACTTTTTTATTTTTTGTTAATCTTTTCTTAGTCTTAAAAGTAATTTTTAATTTTGTGGCTACCAGCCACGTCTAAGCATTATTATTTTTAAGACTCTCTAATGCCCTTGCAACACAATCGCCTTTCCACTGGATGTAAAGTTGCTACGCAAGTAGGTAGTCCATACAGCTGATCGCATTGTTCCATTGTTCCATATAGTTTTACTTATCCCAATGGCTCACAAAACATAAAATATTTCATTTTTTATACCGGGTGTTAAGCTGATTTGGGTGTCAGCTAGGAAACCACTTAATGCTGCTCACCTGTTCAGCACCGATTTTAACCAATGGAACAATTTTTGAAATGATGACAAAAATTTAAATAATAACGTTTTAATAAACGAATCGATTCCAATCGTACTTAGTTATATTAACTGATCTTATATCTTAAATATTGTGTTATTTGAAATATTTTTTCTTTTTATCCCTTTAAATCATATTTTACATTGAATTTGCAGAGGCTATAATGATTGTAGCCTAAAATATGAACGCATAATTTTCAGACTATCAAATATAACAACAAATAAAATAAAAATAAAATGAAATGTGATAGTAAAATAATTATTTAAAAAAGAATATTTAGTTTACAATTTAAGTTATCGATGAGTTGAAAATAAGAAATTAAATAAGTAAAAAGTTAAAATGTATATAATCGATAAAAAAAAATTACAGTCTCGCAACCAAGTAGAGATTTTCATTAACATTAATATAGCTAAAGATTTACAGAATTAAAGAATCAATATGATTAAGCGAAAACGTTTTAATGGAGGAATATATTACCTTTATGGAGGAATATATTACCAGTACATTGCATCTGGAAAACAGTCTTTGAATCAAGATATTTTGTACATAAAAATGACGGAAATATTAAATTTTCGATTTTAAAAAAAGGGAAAGATGTTTAAATACAAAATTTGAATGAGAAAAAATGTTATTGATATCCAGGAAGCTTAAACTAGAATTTTTTATCACCAGGGCTTGAATGTTGTTAAACAAACATTCCCACCCAAAACAATGCGAAAATATCCTTAACCCTTTAAGACCGGACTGCTTTTTGAGTTTTTTTTAAAACAATGATATAACTGAAATTCGTAACTGATAATTCACTATCTGTTGACAAAATTCATATAATGTAGTTTCTGTTAACCAGCATAATCACTAGGTTCTCCCATTTATGGGAACCCAGGATAGGGTTCCCTTCCAGGATGGGATTACCCAGGAAGGTAGAATTTTAGTTAATGCCTAACCCGCACGATCGTGCGGGTCCGGTCTTAAAGGGTTAAAAATTATCTTTAAAATTTAAAAGGTGAGTGTTTAAGTTTGACTTTAAAATAGTTTGAAACTTTAAATTTGCTAAAAAGAAACTACTATTTTAGGTAGAATATAAAGTAAATCAAAGGCTACCAAGAATACAATATAGAAATTAAAATAATAATAATAATAATAAATTTTTTTAAAATCTCTAGTCTCTATTTTATGTATCATTTCAGAAGTTATATATGAGAACATTCCTTCCAGTAAACTAGAAAAGGATCGTCAAAGAATTTGGAGAATGATCTTGCATGGAATAAGAAATCTCTCTTTGGTTATAGACAAAGACACGGTGCAATATAATTTTTTTTAAAGAGCAACTATATTCGAATAAGAAATGGAATTTTGTTTTTCTACAAATCAAAGCACTAAAGTTGTCAGTTTGAGAATATAAATCGAAAATTAATATTATATAAAATAAATAAATAAATAAATAAAATAATTGGCCGAAAGATACACAAAAATAATCTAAAAAAAATCTGAAAAAGAAAAAAAACACAAGTAGAACATAATAACAAATTCTTCAATTAAGAAAATAAATAAAAAAATCATCACTTTAAAATTCACAAGCCAAGTAAAAAAAAAAAAAAAAAACAAAAAACTCTCTTTGAAAAATAAATAAATAAAATGAAATGAAATGAAATGAAATAAAATAAAATAAAATGCAAACTTAAATATCTGGACATTGGCTATTACACATACTTATAAATAATGTTGTAAGTTATGTAAGTTAATGTTGCTATTCTGGCATAAAACAAGCTTTTTTTTTCTTAAAAAAAAACAAAAAAAACAGTGAACAAAAAATGAATGGATTCTCTGTAAGAAAATAAATCTAAAAATTGATCAATAACAAACTGATACCCCTCCTACACATGCTTACATGCAGAGAGAAAATGAAAGAGGGCATTCATACTCATACAAGGATGGCTAAAGTATAGGGATTATATAAGTGCTTAAATCTAACGAAAACAACCTGAGGGAAAATGAGAAATCCCAATCTTTTCAAATATCCGAATCTCACCATCTGTTGCAGATTTCCAGATGCATCTCCTTCTTTCCGAAACATGACTACAGGCTTGTTCGAATTAAAAATGAGATGCAAAACATCGTCAACAACTTTTTGAGGGATGAGGGGGCGGAACGTGATGGGGCGGGTTTTGAACCAGGGCCACATGAGGGCGGCACTAGTCTCTGTTCTACCCTCCCCCACTCCGCAGAAGTGGAGTCGGATCTGAGTCATCCTAAGTTAAGCGAGCGAACAAGCATCATCAAGCTCTCTCTGAAGCAGCTCGAAATTACAGTTTAAAACTAAAGAACGTAGAGCAGAGAGGGCGAATCTATAGCATGCGTGTCATAAGTGGCACGCTCCAGAATACTTTCGAAATCAATACGATTTACACTAGCTGAGCTTATCTGAATTCGATTAATTAGAAAATGATGAAATTAAAATGCAATTAATTAAATTTCAATTTAATTTCATATAGGCTCAAAAATTTATCAATTCAACTAGAGTAATTCAGATGGTGACTATCGAAAACGAAAGATTATCAGGCATTATAAGCAAAGATATCATTTATAAAGTTATGACAATTTGGTTGGTTGGTTGGGGATCGCTACTATTATTTTTATCATACGAGGGCTAAACAGACTCATGGCAATTTAGAATTTAATTCCTGGCATGCATGTCTGCTTAATGAATGTGGCGATTGCCATTTTGGCCATTTGTTTCTCTATCCATGTCTGTTAGCCATTATTTTTGGAAATTAATAATCTAAAAAAAGTCAGATAATTCCAGTTCAGCTTGCATTCTGTTAAAAATAATTATGTATGAACTTGATTCTAATTATTTGGTATACAAGATACAACATCAGAAATAGCTTCAGTGTTTTATTGTTACTTTTATTAAATTATAAAATATAACACATACATGTGTGCTGCCCACACATACCTTTTAAATCCCAGTGGCAAAATTTCAAGCAATTTTAATTCATTATTATTTAATCAGTTAAATTTTTTGGTTGTTGGCATCTGATGGTCATAAAAAAAAATTTGGGGGGAAAATTTGGAACTCGAATGTGAAAAGTTTCCCTGGCACAGAGAATATTTTAAATCACACAAGTTTGTAATTTTCCCCTAAATTTTCGACATCGCATAGGGTGACCTTGCCAGTAGTTGACACCCTTCCAGTAGTTGATCAAATTTTTGAAATATTGCGCCATTTGAGGCGGAAATGAGTTTTATACGTGGCACTATACATAATATTTTTGATTGAATGTTGGATCATCTGTTGTTACATTTTTGTCAACTGTCTAGTGTAAGAGAAGCTGTTTTATGATTTTTTTTATTAGAAAGTGTAAAAATTTAGTTTTCTATTAGTTGGAGACAATTACGATGAGTTAAAATAATCCACTTCCATCTTTCTTATTACCCGACTGCCAAGAAGAGTTATGTGTTTTATGGGTATCTGGGTTGGGTTGATTTTTAACGGCCAATTATCTACACTAGGGATATAGGCTCGGGGGGGAAATGCCCTCCGTGGGGGTCTTTCTAAGGGAACCTAATTCGTGTTTACGCATGGAAAATCCACGGCTCGAAGAAAACCACGAAAATTCCGAACGATTAGGCCGACGGGCGCGATTGGGATCGAACCCAGCACCTCCCGTCTACCAGCTTCGAGAGCAGAACCTCTCGGCCACTGGTGGGGCCTTATGCGTATCTGGGTATGTGCATTTCTTTATACCCTCGAAACATCCCAACGGCTGGATGGATTTTAATGAATGAGGTCTCTATCGATTCGTCTTAACCGTCTGATGGTTATAGGCTAGGTTTTGTTTTAAAAATTCAAAATGGCCGTAGAGACGAAAAAAAAAATTTTACGCGCCATACTGAGTGGCATATCATTGGATAGGTCTTTCAAAATGAAGATGATGTGTCATTGACTATTTTACAGTCAGAAGCTCCGTTTAAATATTACACAACCTGGAAGTTGTGTAGGTAGGATCTCTTGCTTTATTGTAACTCTAACCTTCATAGACATCTATAGGCCTCATCAAAACAGTGCTTATACATAGGAACTAACAATTAAACACAACTTAAAAGTCCTCAATACAAGTAAATAAACAAAATAGGAAGTAATATAAAAAATAGTTTCACATTGGTGAGAAATAATTAATTAGTTCACTTGCAGTCGGGTTTTTTGATTTTTTAAATTTATTTCAAATAATAGTTTTATTAGAATTATTGTTAATCACAGTCCAAGCATGATATTTTAAAGATTAATGTTTGAATTTTCGTCTGATTTCTGCGACTGATCAACTGCTTCTGGGGAAATGGCAATTAAAGAAACTATTTATTTATAATTTTGTTGCTATTTAATTTCAGCGGATTTCATTTTTGCCCATTATAGGACATTCATTAAGGGTTGTAGCAATCATATTAGTTTACTTCTAAAAATTTAAGAGAAGGACATAGAATAAAACCCCCGTAGCACTGACCTTATTCGATCAACTACTCGCTCGGTCACTCTGTGGGCTTTGATTTCTAACTGTGAACCATAAAGTGCAAAACCTTTCTTTAAGCCCTTGTAAATTTTACCTTATTTAATCACCGAACTTCTGGAATTAAATAAAAAAAAATATTTCTATTTGGAATAACTGATGCTAAAAGATTTAAAATTGGGTATGTCATTCTCGTTGCGAAGGGGTTAAGTAGTAAAATTTGGTAAGCTTAAAAAATGATCGTATGAAGCACAAAACAGTGATTGAACTCAACGTATACTGGAATTTGAATTACTGAAATACGCATGTTACGTTTAAGCTAACAATTGAGTTTTCGATTTGAAGTTTTAACTGGTGCGTGCATCCTTTATCTTGATTTGAACCTTCTATCTTACTAAATATGTGATTAAGGAAATAAAACAAAAATAAAAGGAACTGACATTTCAGAAAAACAATATATTTTACGCAAAGCTTACAACTAACAAAAAACTAGAGCCGAACTTGCAAAATAATTGGGAGTTCTTATTCTTGTATTCTCTGATCGAAGATAAACATAAACGACATGGGTAAATAACAATATATATATATATATATATATATATATATATATATTTTTAATCTTTAACTAACTTCATTATCTATAATAATTATATATTGCAAGATAATACTTTATATTTACAGCATGTCGGTATACCACAAGGCGGTTGTACTTCCAGTTTACTCTCAGACTTATACTTATCTCATTATGAACGTAATTTTACTAATAATAATCTACATTTATATCGTTATATTGATGACATCATTTTAATTGAAACTGATCAATCTGCAATTACTCGATTTCCAGTTGATTATCCCACTAATTTGGAATTAACGGAAAACCTTTTATCTAACAATACAATTAACTTCTTAGATCTTAAAATTACAATAAAAGACAATAAAACAATCACAGATTTATATGACAAACGTAAAGAATTTAAATTCACAGTTAATACATTTACAAATTTTAAATCTTGTCTACATCATTCTGTATTTCGTAATATAATACTTAATCATTTATATAGAATAAAATGTTTATGTTCTTCTCCTCTAATTAACAATAATATTAAAAAACTAATTTATGATGCATTAAATTATGGTTTTCCAAAAAAATTCATATATTCATTAATATACAATTAGTACTTTTCTTACATGATCTATAAACACAAATTAACACATGCGTAAACAAAATTACAAAAAAATTATAAAATAAAAAAATATCTATAAAAAATTAAAAATTGTAAAATAATATAAAAAAAATATTATAGGTTGGTTGGGTGGGTAGATGTTAGAGTACGGAGGAGGGTGGTGTTGTCTGGATAATACGCAATGGTTAATTATTTATAAAAAAAAAAGGGGCTCTTGTATTATTACTATATTTTTGTTATGTATTTTATGTGGATGTTGATTTGATATTTTATATGTAAATTGGAGATTTTCATTAATATTATAATTAGCTTAATTATTCATTAATCTAATTTACAATTATTTGTTATTAAATTTTAATTTACTAAGGACAATATCATATTAATTACTAATAGTATGCCACTCTTAGTTTAATGTTTTTGAATGTCCCACATTCATACTTTATGGATTTTTATGGATGTCTGAAAATAATCCTCATTCTATATTTGTACTTTTTAAGTAATGGGATTTTAAGTATTATTTAACCTTCTATATACTTCCACATGTTTTTTATTTCCTGTTCATTTTATAAATATCTTATATATAATTCATTAAAAAATAATTTATAAATTATTTTTAATAATTATTTATATTAATTATTACTGAATTTATTTTGTTTTATAGCATATAGCTATATGCTATATATTATCAATGTTCTAGCATTATTTAAACTCTTAGTTTAGTTTAAATCAGTTAGCTAATAGAATATATTGTATGCTTTTAAATTTTATTAACAATAGTTTTAAATACATTGTGTGATTTATATTAGGTTTATCATTCTCTATATATAAGGATTTGTTTGGTTTTGCTGTTTAAACAGTTATTTACATTCAAAAGCTTACAAATTTTTATCTTGCGATAAATGTTTAATATAATTAATAACAGATGGCAGCACCAACTCTCTTGTCTCTTTCAGATTGCTCCAATTTTTATTTTTTCTAGCTCCATTTCAGTTATAATTTATACACCAGGGTGTATTTTTAGCTAAATTTTGACGATATTGTTAAACTGTTATCTATTAATTTAATAGTGCATTTTAAATAATGTAATTAATATCTATTTATTTTATATTAGATTAAATTTGTTTTACAAGGTATTTCAAATTTTATTTCAAAATGTATTAACTGCATCCTTTGGTATCATTTACTGTGATTCCTTAACTGTTTTATTCACCTTAATCTTTTTGATATACTGGTTGACATGTGCCCATGGATTTTTGTAAAATACTGAAATTTCAATCGGTATGGTGTTTATTATTTATATTTTATATCCTATAAATATTTAAATACGTTTTATTGATTCTTCCATTTGATATTATTTGTTTCTATTCTGCTTTCATTTTTAATCAATTCACTTGATTTTTGTGGTTGTTTGGGCACAGGGGAAAATTAATTTTAGCTTTAGCTTATTTTTCCCACAGAAAACAACCATTTTGCTTATATCATTGAATTCTGTGCCCTTGATAACGTAATTCAATGTATAAGCTTTTCAATTTTTGTCGGTGTCCACTTTTTTCTTTTTTCTTCCATAATAATTCTTATAATATATATTTTTTTTTAATACTTACAGCTTTAATTCATAATAATTGACGGTGGTAGGTTATGTTTAATTAATGTAATATATATATATATATATATATTTACTTAGTTATTTATTTATCCCGGGGTTAATTTTAGTTATTTTCTATATTTCATTAAAATTAAAATATAAGCTTAAAGTATACAGCCGAAATTAATCCAATATGGAAAAAATATTACAATTTATATATTCCTAACTAATTACATTTTATTTATTTTTTGCTCTCGACAAAATCATAAAACCTAAATTTCACAGTACAAAGAATATATTAGAAAAAAAAAAAGAATAAAAAAAAGGAAAGAAAGAAAGAAAACACGGTTTTAAAGTGCTCCCACATAACATGAAGAATACGTATACATCTGAATTTACAACACCCTCACTCATAAACTGTCGCCAGAGAAGAGGGAGAAGTCTTAAAAGTTTTTTCAAGGCAAGAGACGAAAAAAAAAAAAATACGTTTTATAAAATATTGCGTGGGGGAAAAATGCAACCAATTTCTTCATTCAGTGGTAGACGATGGTCATACAGAACATAAGCAATGATTAAATTTGTTTCTTTTATTTACTTATTAATTTACATTTGAATTGAAATATTTTCAAGATTTCGTTAAAATTTATTTTTAAGTCGTGTGTGATCGTTTTATTCAAACGTACAAAATTACAGCTATTAAGCTATTTTAGGCGTTCGCGTAATTTACATTACATTTGCTATTTACATGTTATTTATTTTATCCCATTTTTTTTTCTTTTTTTTTTAAGTAAAAACGAATACAAATAATAAATAAATAAGTTACTGTTTAAAAGTACTCGTACATGGCGTGAACGGTGTAATTCTAAATTTACAAAGCTCTCACTCGTAAAAATGTCACCTGAGAGGGGGGAACACTCTTAAAAAAATTTCCGAGACAAGAGAGGAAAAAAAGTATAAAGCACGCGTTGTGTAAAGTATAAGAGGGAAAAAAATACGACCAAACTTATTCAGTGGCAGTCAATAGTCGTAGAGATATATAAATATTGATGAATTTTATGTTCATTTTATTTACTAATTTATTTACATTTGAATTCAAATATTTTCTAGATTTCGTTAAAATTTAGATTTAAGTGACATGTGATCGTTTTATTCCAACATATAAAATTACAGTGATTAAGACATTTTAGGAATTCGCATAATTTATATTATATTTGCTGCTTGCATGTTATTTACTTTGTCCTGATTTTTTTTTAAAGTAAAAATGAATTATAAACAAATAAAAAAATAAATAACTGTTTAAAAGTACTCATATATGGTGTGATCTGTATACTTCTGAATTTACAACGCTCTCACTCAAGTTTGTCGCCAACTTGGCGATATATCGCCAAATTTGGCGGCCAAAATGAGTCGCCAAAAGTGACGCCAACTTGGCGATATCTGTAATATTTCGCCAAATTCCCATAGAGTTCCATTGTAAACCTACTTGCTTATAGAAAATCAACAAATTGAGATATTTTAATGCAACAAAAACTAATATTAGCTTGATTATATTAAATTTTTCTTTGATGGCCTAAGTAGGAATTGACTTTAAAAACAAAATTTTTATATTACTTGTTTCAAGGCAAATGAGGAAAAAAAGTACGTTGTATAAAATACGTGAGGAGAAAAAAAGTACGACCAAGTTTATTCAGTTTAAGTCGATATAGTCGTAGATAAACATAAACATTGATGAATTTTACGTTTATTTTATTTACTAATTTATTTACATTTGAATTCAAATATTTTTTAGACTTCGTTAAACTTTAAATTTGTCATATTCATATGGATAAGATTAGACCATTTAAGACATTTTAGATGTTCGCGTAATTTACATTATTTTTGCTAATTACATTTCAAATATATTGCCAAGGGAAAAAAAAGCAAAAACCAGATTATAATGTACGAACAATAAATAAATAAATAAATAAATGTTTAAAAGTTTTCACATGACGTGAACTATATTCTTCTGACTTTACAAAATTTTCACTTATATACTGTCACCAGATAAAAGGGACTCTTAAAAGTTTTTTTTAAAGAAAAGACAAAAGTAAGTTGCATTAAATATGTGTGGAAGAAACTTACAACCACATTTTTCAATTGTAATGAAGTAGTCTCTGATCGAAAATACACAAACATTATGGGTAAAAAGCAATATAATTTTAAGTTTATTTTATTATTTTATTTATTTACTTTGAATTCATTTATTTTTCAAATTTCATTTAAATTGAAATTTAACTTTGTTTTTAAGGATAAATGACAGAGGTTGGAATTTTTTATTGTTGTTGCCAAGTTTACACCTTTTCCGTTATTTACGTTCTATTTCTTTCGTGTTCCGAAGAAATAATAAAATTACAAATGCCGTATATACTCGTGTATAAGTCGGCTCCCCCAATTCTTAGGCAAAATGGTGAAAAAAATTGAATTTTCGTGTATAAGACGAACCACATTTCTGCTAGTATGCTGAAAAATGATTTGTAATCAAGGATTTAAAAAAAAAAAAAATCATTAAATTAGTAAACTTTTTTACGTTTATAATCAGACTTTTTTCTTAAATTTCAACGTTTTAAAACTGTATAATTGTGTAAAATCAAAGAAGCTTAAACTATTTTGAAAGCTATTCACATCAATTCAACGATACTTAAAAAGTTTTTTTTTTTTTCAAAAATCTATTCAAGCCTTATTTACAAGGGTAAACAACTTCTTAGACGCTAAAATATAGTACCTCTTTGTATTGTAAGACTTTTAGGAGAGATATCTAGAAGCATTCTCAAGTTGAACTCTTTTAAAAAAGGGGATTAAAATGTTGAAAGGAATGTTCCTGCATTAAAGGGAATTCTGTCCCTAGAGAAAATGGGTGCAGAACAATTACAGGGACGTTATTGTTGAGCCTTTTTTTTTTTAATCACAAGGGAATGAATGACCATTGTCCGCTTTTATCTCTCATGTGATTATTTAAAAGACCTGCCCATTCGCCGATTATCTGCTATTTTTTTTACCTTGTGTGTAAGTCGTCCCCCACCCCCCCACCCCCCGTTTTCAACTCCCAAATTTTGACTAAAATTCTTCGACTTATAACGAGTATATACGGTAAAATAAAACTAGATTCTACTGTACATATAATTATTTATTTTTTTAGTACTCACACATTACGTGTACTATATACTTCTCAATTTACAGCACTGTTGCTCATGAGCAGTCACCAGAGAAGAGGGAAATCCCTTAAAAGCTTTTTGAAGGAAAGAAGAAAAAAAGCTGCATAAAATATGCTTGGAAGAAACTTACAGCCAAGCTTTTCAATTGTAATGAAGTAGTCTCTGATCGAAAATACAGAAACAATGGGTAAATGAAAATATAATTTTCTTTTTCTTTTATTTACATATTTATTTACTTTAAATTCAATTATATATCAAACATCATTAAAATGGAAATTTAACTTTATTTGTAGGAATAAAGTGGCAGCCGTTAAACATTTTATGTGTTTGCCAAAATTTATAACCTTACCGCTAATTATGTTTTATTTCTTTCGTGTTCCAATGCAAAAAATAAATTAAATTAAAGATAGATTCTACTACATAGAATTTAGAGAAAAAAAAATTGTTTTAAAAGTATTTGAACATGACGTGAACTATATACTTCTGAATTTATAACACTCTTACGAATAAGCTGTCACTAGAAAGCTTTTTGAAGGAAAGAAAAAAGTAAGTTGCATAAAGTATAAAATATGCGTAGAAGAAACATACAACCACGTTTTTCAATTGTAATGAAGTAGTCACTGGTCGAAAATACACAAAAAGTATGTGTATAAACAACAAAATAATTTTAAGTTTCTTTTATTAACTTATTTATTTACTTTGAATTTAATTATTTGTCAAAGTTCATTAAAAATGAAATTTAACCTTAATTTAGGCATGAGGTGACAAGGATTGAAATATTTTATGTGTTCTCCCAAATTACTCTCTCTTCGCCAATTATGTTTTATTTCTTTCGTGTTCCGATGAAAAAAAAAATTCAATAAAATAAAAATTAGATTCTACTGTGCACATAATTAATATTTTTTAAGTACTCACACATTACGTGAACTCCATACTTCTGAATATACATCACTCTTACAGTCACCAGGGAAGAGAGAACAACCATAAAAGTTTTTTGAATGAAAGAAAAAAAAGTTTCATAAAATATGATTGGAAGAAACTTATGACCAAGGTTTTCAATTGTAATGAAGTAGTCTCTGATCGAAAATACACAAACAATATGGGTAAAAAACAATATAATTTTGTGTTTCTTTTATTTACATATTTATTGGCTTTGAATTCAATTGTTTGTCAAATTTTATTAAAATTGAAATTTAATCTTATTTATAGGGATAAAGTGACAGCAGTTGAAATATTTTATGTATTTGCCCAAATTACACCTTCCTCTTAAGATAATTATGTTTTATTTCTTTCGTGTTCCAATAAAAGGAAAAAAAAAAAGCTAGATTCTACTGTACATAGAATTAAAATATATAATAATGCTTTAAAAGTACTCGCACATGACGTGAATTAAAAACCAAAAACTAAAAAAAAAATAATAATAATAAAAGCTAGATTCTACTATACATAGAATTAAAATATATAATAATGTTTTAAAAGTACTCGCACATGACGTGAATTAAAAACTAAAAACTAAAAAAAAAAAAAAAATAATAATAAAAGCTAGATTCTACTATACATAGAATTAAAATATATAATAATGTTTTAAAAGTACTCGCACATGACGTGAATTAAAAACTAAAAACTAAAAAAAAAATTAAAAAAAAAAAAATAATAAAATAAATAAATAAATAAAAGCTAGATTCTACTACTATACATAGAATTAAAATATATAATAATGTTTTAAAAGTACTCGCACATGACGTGAACTAAAAACTTCTGAATTTATTGCACTCTTACTCATGAACAGTCACCAAAAAGCTTTTTGAAGGAAATGAAAAAATAAGTTGCATAAAATATAAAATGTGCGTGGAACAAACTTACAACCAAGCTTTTCAATTGTAATGAAGTAATCTCTGATCGAAAAAAAAACACAAACAATATGGGTAAACAACAATGTAATTTTATCTTTCTATTATTTACACATTTATTTACTTTAAATTCAATTAATTATCAAATTTCATTAAAACTGAAATGCAACCTTATTTATAGGGATAAATGGCAGCGGTTTACATTTTTCATGTTGTCGCCAAATTTACGCATTTTTTTCGTTAATTACGTTTTATTTCTTTCGTGTTCCGATGAAAAAAAATATAATGATAGATAAAATAAAAAGTCATTATTCTACTGTACATATAATTCTTTTAAGTACTCATACAAGACGTGAACTATATACTTCCGAATCTACAGCACTGTCACTCATAAACTGTCTTCAGTGAAGAGGGAAAACTCTTAAAAGCTTTTTGAAGGAAAGAAAAAAAAAATGTAAAACATGTTGAATAAAATATGCTTAGAAGAAACTTACCACCAAGTTTTTCAGTTGTAATGAAGTAGTATCTGATAAAAAATATCCAAACATTATGGGTAAACAACAATATAATTTTATGTTTCTTTTATTTATATTTATTTACTTTAAATTCAATTATTTGTCAAATTTCATTAAAATTGAAATTCAACCTTTTTTATATTAATAAAATGACAGCCGTTGAAATATTTCATGTGTTCGCCCAATTTACATTCTTTTTGATAATTATGTTTTATTTCTTTCGTGTTCCGATGTAAAAAATAAATTAAATAAGATAAAAACAAGATTCTACTGTGCACATTTTTTTTTTTAGCATTCGTACATTACGTGACTTACACACTTCTGAATTTACAGCACTCTCACTGATAAACTGTCATCAGTGAAGAGGGGAAACTCTTAAAAGTTTTTTGAAGGAAAGAAAAAGAAAACATGCTGAATAAAATGTGCTTGGAAGAAACTTACAACCAAGCTTTTCCATTGTACTGAAGTAGTCTCTGATCGAAAATACACAAAAATTACGGGTAAACAGCAATATAATTTTATGATTCTTTTATTTACATATTTATTTACTTTGAATTCAATTGTTTGTCAAATTTCATTAAAAAATGTAACCTTATTTATACGATAAAGTGACTGTGATTGAAATTTCTATGTGTTCGCCCAATTTACACTCTTTCCGCTAATTATGTTTTATTTTTTCCGTGTTCCGAGGAAAAAATAAAATGATAAATAAAATAAAAACTACTTTCGAATTTACAGCACCTTTAATTCATAAACTATCACCAGTGAAGAGAGAAAACTCTTAAAAGCTTTTTGAAGATAAGAAAAAAAAGGTGTATAAAATATGCCGGGAAGAAACGTACAACCAAGCTTTTGAATTGTTATGAAGTAATCTCTGATCGAAAATACACAAACAGTATGGGTAAACAGCAATATAATTTTATGTTTCTTTTGTTATTTCATTTATTTACTTTGAATTCAATTATTTGTCACATTTCATTAAAATTGAAATTTAACATTATTTATAGGAATAAAGTGACAACGGTTGAAATATTTTATATGCTCGCCCAAATTACACTTTTCTTTTAATTTTACGTTTCTTTAATTTTCTCATTTATGTACTTTGAATTCAACTATTTATCAGATTTCATTAAAATTGAAATTTAATATTATTTATAGGAATAAAGTGACAACGGTTGAAATATTTTATATGCTCGCCCAAATTACACTTTTCTTTTAATTTTACTTTTCTTTAATTTTCTCATTTATTTACCTTGAATTCAACTATTTGTCAAATTTCATTAAAATTGAAATTTAACATTATTTATAGGAATAAAGTGACAACGGTTGAAATATTTTATATGCTCAGCCAAATTACACTTTTCTTTTAATTTTACGTTTCTTTAATTTTCTCATTTATTTACTTTGAATTGAACTATTTGTCAAATTTCATTAAAATTGAAATTTAACATTATTTATAGGAATAAAGTGACAGCGGTTGAAATTTTTTATGTGATTACCCAAATTACATCTTTCTTTTAAGCTAATTATATTTTATTTCTTTCATGTTCCAAAAAAAAAAAAAAAAAGCTAGATTCTACTGTACATAGAACTAAAAATTACAATAATGTTTTAAAAGTACTCACACATGACGTGAACTATATACTTATGAATTTACAGCACTCTCACTCATAAACTGTCACCAGAGAAGAGGGAAAACTCTTAAAAGGTTTTTCAAGGCAAGAGGAGGAAAAAAGTACATTGTATAAAATATGAGATGAAAAAAAATTACGACCAAGCTAATCTTCGGCCTCAAGTTCGCTGTCATATGGAGCGTGCCTCAGCCCCCAGTAGCGCGATTAATTTTTTTTTTTCTCCTGCTTATATTCACTCCCTCATGCAACTAAGGATGAAAAAAAAAGAAAATGAACGAGAAAAAAATAGGAATAAAAACTAATCGCTTCTTTTCTCAACGTTCCTCCTTAAAGATGGGGGGTGGGGGGGGGCTTCTTAGACAGGTGTTCTGCACCCTCTCTATATAAAAAATATATATAATGTTCTAAGGAGAATGTTTAACAAAGCAGCCTAGAAATACTAAACGCTTAGGATAGCAGGTGTCAGTATGTACCCTATTCCCCTCAAAGAATAATAAGTGGTATGATGAGATCTTTGCCAGCTCGTGCGCTTCTACAGGTGTGGTTAAACAATTATTTGGTCTGTTTCATATCGCATTTCTGTTTTCCAAATAAAAGTATTTTTAAAGAAACTAGGGAATTCAACCCGGATTACATGGATTAAATGTACCCTATGTACAAGCCGATGTACAGAACATAGATGGAAATCGTTTCTAATTTAGGGTGTCCAGGGGTCAAAATTTTATTTGTTTTTACTTATAGGCATTTGTTAATGAATTTTTTTTTATATGTCTCTTTCTATAGAGAAAATTTTCAGATAAAATTTTTTGAAAACATGAAAAAAAAATTTTCTAATTAAATTTATTAAAATTTTGATATAAAGCATGAATTACTTGCCCGATTTCATTACTTTTTTCTCACTATTGTGTACAGAAAAGAGTTTTTATTAATTCGTCTGCAGGATGTATAAAAATATTACTTACAAAATTTATGATAAATTTAAAATAAAAGAGAATTTATTAGAGAGATTTTTACTTCGATGACTATTAAAAAATTTCGCATGAAATTAAAAAGTTTAAAGACATTTTATTAAATACACATCATAAAAACTCTGTATAAAATGTCATACACATATCTTACCAGAAAGTTTTGATACATCCTTCTAAACCAGACAAATTATGAAAAAATCCATTCAGAGATAAATGATATAAAATTTTAATTACGGACAGGGCGGAACTGATAGTTCAAAAGAAAATTTGTTATATCTGCTGATGTAATATCATTGCAGGAATACGCAGTTTCCTTTATTTAATTAATTTAATTTTGTAGTATTTTATAAGAAAAATAAAAAAGGTATTTTTTAAAAATTTTGAGACCGCGGTCCCCTTTAAAACTATAATAGATTTTTTGCATTTAGTATACATATAAATGTACTAATTGTATACATGTGTATTTTATTTTCTTAGATCGCCCAACAACGAACAACAACATAATAACACCACAAAGCATTTTTGTTATCTTCGGGGGTATTAGCTGTATGCTAATGATCACTAACTATGATTACTAACTATGAACATGTTAGTCACTATGAATACTGGCATGTAAATGTACTAAATGTATACACGTGTATTTTCTTAGATTTCTAAACAACAAACAACACCACCACAAAGCATTTTTATTACCTTCGTATTAGCTGCATGCTAATGATCTCTAACGATGAATACTAACATGTGAATGTATTAAGTGTATATGTGTATCTTTTTAGCTTGCCCAACAACGAACACCACCTCCAAAAGGCATTTTTGCTACCTTCGTATTAGTCCCATGTTAATGATCAATCGTGAAGTATTTCAGTATTTATAGCAAACTTTGTGATTATGATTATTTAGGAGCAGAGGACACATATTAAACAGATATACAAGCGCGTTGTCCAACTGCATATGGGGCATTCTCACAATCTTTTGACTTTTAAGTCCCCGAATAATAATTTTTATTTTAGTACATATTCTTGGGTTTTTTTCTTTCATATACTAGGGAACATCCCATTGCATGACTGCATAACAATATTAACGATATAAATAAATTTTGGACGACGTTGGGGGTCCAAATATCCAGGAAACTCCTATACCGTCCCGTGTCCCTGATGCTGATTTTTAAGTTTGGAGCTGTCTGTATAAAATTGTTTCAATAAAAGTAATTCGATGTATTTATTTTCCAAAACTGGGACTATTGTTTTATATAAATATGTAGCAAAAAATTAACCTGCACACATTTTTACGGTTGTTATTATTTTTTTAAACTCTGTTCCTGGGTTTTAGATTCCTTACCGTCCCTCTTCTAAAATTATATAGAAAATCACTTCAGATGCAGCCACAGAATTTTTTTCTCATGCAGAAGTATGCTAGAGAAAGAAAATATAAAATTATTTGACAGGAAATTTACTGCAGAATTTAAATCAGCATTTAAATATCAATTTCAAGCATCGTGGCTTTATTTGTAGTCTTACCGTCCCCAAGGTTTATTCCTGCACTTTTCGATGTAAATTAATTTTTTTTTTTTCATTTAATCTAATGTAAATAACTGTTTCTAAAAATCAATTAACATTGTGGCTATCACTTAGTCTTAACATGATTTGCCTAAAAGTAGGTGGTAATTTTCATTATCGTTCCATCCTTACCATCCCTTTTTTTTCCCTTACCGTCCCTTTTTTCCTATACCTTCCCCCTTTTTTTACCTTACCGTCCCTTCTTTAACACCTCTTTAAGACAAAAAAAGTTGCACCAAAATTTTGCACTAAAAATACTACATTGTTATTATTTCCTATTGGAATGGCCTGTGGGTACTATGCAAATTCATCATAAGTAAAAATTTAGAAGAAAATAAAAAGTTTCAGTGGTAAAATGGTAAAGAAAATTAAACTCGCAAGTTTAACTTAAACCTCAGTTAAATAAAAAAATTTCACTGCTGGTCATTTTTTCTTTATTTTGAATCATTAAGGCATTCGTCTGTCAGATTAAAATGTTATTTTAGCAAGTTTAATTTCACCAGATTTTTATTCCTGAAAGTTGAAAGATTGTGAGAATGCCCCATATCTGTTAAATTCATGCTTTATTTATTTATTTATTTGTGAAGTTTTAATTTCGTTTTTAATTTAGTTATAGAATATTACACGACATCAAACAAATGGTGAAATATTTACATTGTTTTAAATGCAAATAAGTTAATCTTCTGTAATTTGGTTGTACGTTGATTTAAAAATATTCATATTTGAAAACTATTTAAAAATTCATAAAAAAATTAGTAACTTGACTGATAAAGTTTTTAAACATATTGCATTTGAAAATGCATTTCTTTTTCTATTCGATTGTGTAAAAATTAAATTTGTGCAACGTCTAATATATATATATATATATATATCGGTATACCACAAGGCGGTTGTACTTCCAGTTTACTCTCAGACTTATACTTATCTCATTATGAACGCAATTTTACTAATAATAATCTACATTTATATCGTTATATTGATGACATCATTTTAATCGAAACTGATCAATCTGCAATTACTCGAATTCCAGTTGATTATCCCACTAATTTGGAATTAACGGAAAACCTTTTATCTAACAATACAATTAACTTCTTAGATCTTAAAATTACAATAAAAGACAATAAAACAATCACAGATTTGTATGACAAACGTAAAGAATTTAAATTCACAGTTAATACATTTACAAATTTTAAATCTTGTCTACATCATTCTGTATTTCGTAATATAATACTTAATCATTTATATAGAATAAAATGTTTATGTTCTTCTCCTCTAATTAACAATAATATTAAAAAACTAATTTATGATGCATTAAATCATGGTTTTCCAAAAATTCATATATTCATTAATATACAATTAGTACTTTTCTTACATGATCTATAAACACAAATTAACACATGCGTAAACAAAATTACAAAAAAAATTATAAAATAAAAAAATATCTATAAAAAATTAAAAATTGTAAAATAATATAAAAAAATATTATAGGTTGGTTGGGTGGGTAGATGTTAGAGTACGGAGGAGGGTGGTGTTGTCTGGATAATACGCAATGGTTAATTATTTATTTAAAAAAAAAAAAAAAAAAAAAAAAAAAAAAAAAAAAAAAAAAAAGCGGGGCTCTTGTATTATTACTATTTTTTTGTTATGTATTTTATGTGGATGTTGATTTGATATTTTATATGTAAGTTGGAGATTTTCATTAATATTATAATTAGCTTAATTATTCATTAATCTAATTTACAATTATTTGTTATTAAATTCTAATTTACTAAGGACAATATCATATTAATTACTAATAGTATGCCACTCTTAGTTTAATGTTTTTGAATGTCCCATATTCATACTTTATGGATTTTTATGGATGTCTGAAAATAATCCACATTCTATATTTGTGCGTTTTAAGTAATGGGATTTTAAGTATTATTTAACCTTCTATATACTTCCACATGTTTGATATTTCCTGTTCATTTTATAAATATCTTATATATAATTCATTAAAAAATAATTTTTAGATAATTTTTAATAATTATTTATATTAATTATTACTGAATTTATTTTGTTTTATAGCATATAGATATATGCTATATATTATCAATGTTCTAACATTATTTAAACTCTTAGTTTAGTTTAAATAATTTAGCTAATAGAACATATTGTATGCTTTTAAATTTTATTAACAATAGTTTTAAATACTTTGTGTGATTTATATTAGGTTTATAATTCTCTATATATAAGGATTTGTTTGGTTTTGCTATTTAAACAGTTATTTACATTCAAAAGCTTGCAAATTTTTATCTTGCGATAGATGTTTAATATAATTATTAATAGATGGCAGCACTAAAATTGTATCTTTCATATTGCTCTTATTTTTAATTTTTCTAGCTCCATTTTAGTTATATTTTATACACCAGGGTGTATTTTTAGCTAAATTTTGACGATATTGTTAAACTGTTATCTATTAATTTAATAGTGCATTTTAAATAATGTAATTAATTTCTATATATTTTATATTAGATTAAATTTGTTTTACAAGGTATTTCAAATATTATTTCAAAATGTATTAACTGCATCCTTTGGTATCATTTACTGTGATTTCTTAACTGTTTTATTCACCTTAATCTTTTTGATATACTGGAAGACATGTGCACATGGATTTTTGTAAAATACTGAAATATTAATCGGTATGGTGTTTATTATTTCTATTTTATATCCTATAAATATTTAAATAAGTTTTATTGATTCTTCCATTTCATATTATTTGTTTCTATTCTGCTTTCATTTTTAATCAATTCACTTGATTTTGGTGGTTGTTCTATAATTCTCTATATATAAGGATTTGTTTGGTTTTGCTGTTTAAACAGTTATCTACATTCAAAAGCTTGCAAATTTTTATCTTGCGATAGATGTTTAATATAATTATTAATAGATGGCAGCACTAAAATTGTATCTTTCATATTGCTCTTATATTTAATTTTTCTAGCTCCATTTTAGTTATATTTTATACACCAGGGTGTATTTTTAGCTAAACTTTGACGATATTGTTAAACTGTTATCTATTAATTTAATAGTGCATTTTAAATAATGTAATTAATTTCTATATATTTTATATTAGATTAAATTTGTTTTACAAGGTATTTCAAATATTATTTCAAAATGTATTAACTGCATCCTTTGGTATCATTTACTGTGATTTCTTAACTGTTTTATTCACCTTAATCTTTTTGATATACTGGAAGACATGTGCACATGGATTTTTGTAAAATACTGAAATATTAATCGGTATGGTGTTTATTATTTCTATTTTATATCCTATAAATATTTAAATACGTTTTATTGATTCTTCCATTTCATATTATTTGTTTCTATTCTGCTTTCATTTTTAATCAATTCACTTGATTTTAGTGGTTGTTCGGGCACAGGGGAAAATTAATTTCAGCTTTAGCTTATTTCTCCCACAGAAAACAACCATTTTGCTTATATCATTGAATTCTGTGCCCTCGATAACGTAATTCAATGTATAAGCTTTTCAATTTTTGTCGGTGTCCACTTTTTTCTTTTTTCTTCCATAATAATTATAATATTTTTTTTTTAATACTTACAGCTTTAATTCATAATAATTGACGGTGGCAGGTTATGTTTAATTAATGGTAATATATATATATATATATATATATTAAACGAAATTTATTGTTCAGATACTGCCAACGGCAGTATAACGACAATATTAATCATGACCATTTTTTTTATAGATAATAATAATTTTTATTCATCGGGAATATATTAATGTGTGAAAGTTAAACCAAAACATTAATTAATATAATTGAAACAGATTAAAATTTGCTAAATAAACATGTGTTTGTTATCTCCAATAACACATTTAAAAGAAAATCAATTAGAGGCAATTAAATATGAATGCTAATAATTTATAAACATAATTTATGTTATATGAAAACAATCAAAATATCTTTAAAAAGAGAAATTTATTTCATATGTTATCAGAGAACAGAAAATCAATGGTTATCTACTTATCTTCTCATCCTCAAATATCAAAAAGGACATTTTCCACCTCTTACGAAAATTATATCCCATCTTTTAATTAAATTATATCTACTTTTCTTTAAATCATGCGTCTGCAATAAATAAATGTAATTCGGTCACCTGCTTCAAATTAGCGCGTGAATGAAATGAAGATTGTTTCATATTTAACAAAACAAAGTTTATTAGACATAGTGGTAGGTTGGGGGGTGGGGAGATTCCTCCTTGTGGCAGAAATGAGAAACACTTGTAAAATATGAATAGGCAAGGCTGTGTATTTCTTTCAGAAGGATAATGATTGCCAGAGGTACATATTTTCTTAGATGCAGCTTTATATAATCAGTGTAATTAGAAAATTTGATTAAAACAGCAGTTTTTTAAATTCTTACTATATGTCGCCTCAATGTGTTTCATAAAGACAACACACATTACAATTATAATTAATTGCACTAAAAAATATATCCGTCTGGTTGCCCTTTCATAAGAATAAGTCAAACACTACATATCTTTTACAAATGTTTTTATTTATTAGAACAATTACTTATTTCATATCGAAAAAATAAAGAAGTTTGTAATTACAATGATCATTTTCTATGAAACATTTTTATCTTTTGTGAAAACATGTTCTTATTTTTTGCTGAATGAAGATATCTTACTACAATTAAATTTGCCCTTTTTGAGCAAAAATAGCTTTTTTTTTTTTTTTTTTTTTTTTTTTTTTTTTTGTTATTTTATTTGAATGAGTGCAAAATTAACTACCCTAAACAGTTTATATTTTCTTCTTTCAATCATTAGAAGTGTAGATATGTTGTTTTTGGTTCAGCTCTCAAGTCTGAAGCGTGTATTTAAGTAACTACAATTTCTGGGGTTTAAGTAACCACAGTTAAAGGGTCTTAACAAAGAAAAAAATTTCTAATATTAAAATTAGGAAGCTACAACATATAAATCTGAAAAGTTTTTGAGAATTTGGAGTGAATATTTTGAATATATTTAACTTTAAATACTTTTCCGAAAAAACATGATTTTTATGAACAATTAGTTCGATCTTCAAAGATATTACTATAACGAATCACCAACAATTTATGTGGTGTTAAGAATGTAATGAACTTATTTGTTTAAATATCTGAAAATTTCCTGCAGTTTTACAGAAATTTTACAAATTAACACGCAGAAAATTTGTGAAAAATCATCAGGAAAATATAACATGAAAAATATCTGTGGAAGTTCTTATTTTATGGTTTAGATTGCAGTTCATTACATTCTTAGCAACTCAAATTGTATATTTATTGAAAAAGAAAATTGCGTAAACTAACCTTATTTTTATCGCGATGATATTTTTCGTAAGTATCAAATATTGCACATTTTTTATTATAAGTGTAAAAAATTAAAAATAGTAATTAAGTAAAAATTAAAAATTGTATTAAAATAACTTGTATAACAAATTAATTTATTCTTTTATATATTATTTAAAAAAACAAATATTCAATATTATACTCGTTTATTTCTTTATTTTAAAAAAGGGTCATCAAGCGTAATGGACTACTTTAAAGAAATTTTATTGAAAATACATAAATTAGTTTAAATATATAAAAAAAGTAACCTATCATTACCTAAACGGCTGCTTTCTAGTAAAGTGCAATATTATTTTAACAAGTTACATGTCCAAAAATCTTATTTTATTTTCTTAAACGTGAACATCTTATGGTAAATTTTTAGGGTTCCGTACTCAAAAAGTAAAGACGGAACCATTATAAGATCACTCCTGTGTCTGTCTGTCACAGCCACTTTACTCGTAAACTATGGAAGATGGAAAGTTCAAATTGGGGGAAGTAATAAAGACTATTGACCCAAATATTTTTCGATTGTTAAACATTGACAAATATATTTAGGAAAAATGTATAGGGGCTAATTAAGTAACTTGAAAAAAAAAAAACCTTTTTTTTATATCGTGTGGGGGTATCGGGTAAAAGCTTTTATAAGGCTAAACTCAAAAATACATTTCTTTTAATTTTAGGTATATTTTCAAAAATATCGTCGAAAATTAAGGGCAAAAATATGGTCCCCCCATCTAGTTCCGAATCTGCTGAAATTAAAATTATGAAAAAAATTAGTTGTTGTAGACGTTAATGTACTTACAGGAAAATTATAGCGATTACCCTAGGTCACATAGTTTTGAGAAAAGCTCGTTTTTCCGTTACACATAAATTTCGATTTGCAGGCATTCAGCAAAGGCGGTGAGGAGCGCTGGAGGTACTTATCGCAGTAGAAGTATTAAAGCATTGATGATACTGATTTTTGAAAAAAATCGTCGCTAATTAGCCGGAATATTAACCCTTAAATATACGGACGGTTTGGACATACATAATGACAGGGGTGGTGTACCCGATCTTTCATCGACTTTTAAAGCCCAGATAACAACTTTTAATGGTATATTTGTGTAATGCAATGCCGAGTAGCAGTATAAAAGCAATAAACGTCAAACTGCTAAAAACAGACTAATTTATTGGGTCCTGTACCTTTTAAACGCGTCGAAAGTTAACGAAAAACTTTGAATTATTCTATATACAAAACCGTTTTATGTATAATCATGAAATTGTGGATCTTGATTAAACAGATTATGCTTTATAATATGCTACCATTAGAAATTTATTAGTCTTTTACAAAATTTGTGTATTGTTGAAACTCAAAATAGCTCTTTTTTTACTCCATGAGTCATTGTGCGTATATCTTGAGAAAGTATGTATGGATTGTCATGAAATTTGGTAAAGGTACTAAACAAATATGTGTGTTTAAAATGACAACTTTTAAGTATTTACAATGGTAATATTTTTAGTTATGACTATTTTTATTCTTTAAAAATGTAAAATTTTATTTTTTTTTTATATATAGTTAATGGAATAATTTTCGGGTAAGAGTAGATCATTTTAAACACACATATTTGTTTAGTATCTTTACCAAACTTCCTGACATTCCATACATACTTTCTTAAGATAACATGTGCGCAATGGCTTATGGAGTAAAAAAAAAAGATCTATTTTGATTTCAACAATACACAAATAATAAATTACACAGTCTAATAAATTTCTATTGGTAGCATATTACAAAGCACAATCAGTTAATCAATAGTCAAAAATTCTTGTTTATACATAAAAAGGTTTTAACGATAGACTAATTAAAAATTTGAATTTTTTCGTTAATTTTCGTCGCATTTAAAAGGTACAAGACCCCTTAACTAGAATTAATCACATAAATGCTATTGCATTCGCGACTAGTTTTCATTGAGTGGATCTCTCTATACGCCTTCCGTGTCTTTAAAAGTTAAGTAAAAACCTATCTGAAAGTACGCGGCACGGACCGAAGGGGCCTTGCAACTTTGCGACCTTCTTTCGAAGCGCGCTTAGCACAATGCCAAGTTTAAACTTTGAAAAAATGTTTTGTTTTAGCTACACTGTAAAAATAAAATACTACGCTGAATTATTTTTATGAAATGCCAAATGAAACACTACTGATATGCACCTACTTTTATTGTCAGTACCGAATTAAGTTCATCATAAACTGATTCGGATAAGATTAAAAAAAAGAGTTATACAGAATGGCAGTATTTGGCATTATTTAGTCTTCATATCTCTTTGAACTTTCATGGTAAACCCATTCGCACTTTCCTATTATATACATCTATACGCAACTCTACTTTGTGTAGTATTTTCAAATTCTTTTTATTCTTTTAGCAACAGTCTTTTTAATAATACTGTGAATAATTCATACATTTATTGTACGGAAGCCTCTGAGCGCGAATAATACTCGCACTTGACCGTTTATTTTTAGGTGCGTTCGTAATTACGTAAATACGTAGCACCTATAGTCGTCGTTCAGTCCGTCCGTCTGTCTGTCCGCATATAACAGAACAAAAATTACCCAACCGAATGGTCTGAAATTTTAAATATATGATTATTGCAAAATTTTGTCGAGCCATTTCAAATTTTATGAAAATCGGATGTATAGTTTAATTACAGGGACAGTCAAAAGTTTTTCTTTACATTACGGCCAATGGGAAAAATTATTGCAAGTGTATTTTAATGATGTTACAGCCTTCCGAATGGTCTGAAATTTTAAATATATGATTGTTGCAAAATTTTGTCGAGCCATTTCAAATTTTATGAAAATCGGATGTATAGTTTAATTACAGGGACAGTCAAAAGTTTTCCGTTACGTTACGGGGAATGGGAAAAAAATATTGCAAGTGCATTTTAATGAAGTTACATACTATACACTTAGGAAGTGCAAAAAAATATACATTCAATACAATATGGTGTGCAAGAAATAATTATAAAACAAGTTATAGTACGAACGCACCTCATTTGCCACGTTTGACGAGCAATTTCCAACTTGTTAAAATGTGCTTTCATTTTATTAAATTTACAGGATGTCCATAATTGAACGATCCCATATTGAAGTTATCTACATACGAAACTATTGCTCAGAATGTTGTGAAATTTTATGGAGGACATAATAAAGGTAGGGGAATTTGTTTGAGTGGAAAAAATAGTTCAAACTTTCGCCGCTAGAGGGTGTCTTTTAACGAATTACACATGTAGCTTACATTTACGATAGTTTACAAATTTTATTACAACCTAATACGTTCCACATGCCGATCATCATTTTCAGATACTATTTGGAATCGTAAGATAGCATATTCCACAATTGACCGCATGGAAATGCTAAGAACATGTCGTGAAATGTTCTCTTTAAGACCAGGTAAAGTTAATAAATAAAATTTCTGATGTATGCTAAATGTGTAATTCATTAAAAAATGTCCTCTGGTGGCGAAATTTTGAACTATTTTTTTCACTTAAACAAATTCCTATCCCTTTATTATGTCTTTCACAAAATTTCATAACTTCATGAACAATAGTTTCGTGTCGTCTGTATACAACTTTAAAGTAAAGTCGTTTAATTATGGCCACACTGTATTTCTTTCGAAGAAACGTGAAATAATAAATTTACGTAATGTTATTAAAATCCGTTTACTTAAAATTTACTTAAAAATAGTCTTACCACGTGTAACGGATTAGCTCGGATATTTCCGGTTTCGAGAGTTTCACCCGCGTGGGATGTATAATTTGTCCCGGTTCCCTGTCTCAGATCGTTGGGGAATTTTAAAGTAAAGGCGAATTATCTAATACGAAGGGAAACGAAATTCGCAGAAAGTTTATAACCATGTTATTCTCCTAGTGCACAAAACATTGCTGTAGTATGGTAATATCGCTGATTTTTTTTTTTTTTAAATGCGATAATTAATAAAGATAACACGGATAAATACACTGAAAAAAAAAAAAAAAATGTATGTAAAGTTGCTGCGGAGATCTGTATGCTTACTAAAATTTTATCTATAGACTGTACAAAAAAAGATGTAAATCTACAAAACTAGTTTTAGTAAAGCTACAGAAATCTATAGCTTTACAAAAAAAAAAAACCTAATAAAATTGCAGTAATCGTACTAAAATTTTATCTGTAACCCGGGTTGCAGTTACATAAAAAGTTCTAGGCATCCCAATTTCCTAAAAAAAATTCTTAGTAACCTTACAGATTTTTGGATGTACGGTGCAAAAGTGTATCTGTTACATGAATTTTTATTGTTGCTGTTATAAAAAGTTTTAGGAATCCCAGTTTCCTAGAAAAATTTTAGTAACTTTACAGATTTTTTTTTTACAGTTTATTTGCCAATTTCCATTTTAAATATTCGAATACTCTTAATAAATTTAATTTTCAACGAGGATTTATCACATTTCAATGTTAAAACAGCATGAATTTGGATCCAGTACAATATGAAAATAATTTTTCAATTCCTACTATTAGTTCACACTCTCCCTATATTTATTTATATATTTATATATTTATATATCTTGTTCAAATTTTCAATCGTTAATAAAATACTAATTATTCATCTTATCAAGTTGAAATACATTTTTTAAAAACTTGTACTGGATGACAATTGATGTTAATACAGTTTTTTCAAATATTAATTAATTAATTAAATTTTAATTAATTAATTTTAGTTTTGCATGGGAAACAAAATGGCGGCCATTGGTTATTGAAGATCAATGAAAGTATTTTCAATAAGGGGTTACCATAGGGGGGACCCTGTTCTGTCGCCCAATACCGCCAAATTTATCGCCAACTTGGCGATATATTGCCAAATTTGGCGACCAAAGTGAGTCGCCAAAAGTGACGCCAACTTTGCGATATCTCTAATATTTCGTCAAATTCCCATAGACTTCCATTGTAAACCTACTTGCTTATAGAAAATCAACAAATTGAGATATTTTAATGCAACACAAAATAATATTAGCTGAAGGGATTATATTAAATTTTTCTTTGATGACCTAAGTAGGAATTGACTTTAAAAACAAAATTTTTATATTACTTGGTATGAATTATTACTTATAAAGCATAATGAGATTTGGAATAATTCTGCTCTACCGAATTTCTCTTGAAGTAGGAATATTCATGAGCAAAACGACCCAAATAGATCGATCATTAGTACTAACACCTTCGACATAATAATTAAGGCTAAAGCTGCTAAGTTTTTAACTAACAAAAAATCCAAACTTTTTGTGAATACTTTTTATTTTAAACTTAGCATTTTTAAAACTATAAATATTCAGTAAACAATTATATAACATTCCTTTAAGTGGCTTTGTCTCGATTTCAGACTGAGAAATTATGGTCAGGCTACTCAGAGATAATTTCTAGTGGAGGAAAAAGAGCATTTTTTGAAAAATGAAACAAAATGGCGGCCATTGGTTATTGAAGATCAATGAAAGTATTTTCAATAAGGGGTTACCATAGGGGGGGGACCCTGTTCTGTTACCCAATACCGCCAAATTTGTCGCCAACTTGGCGATATATTGCCAAATTTGGCGATCAATGTGAGTCGCCAAAAGTGACGCCAACTTTGCGATATCTCTAATATTTCGCCACATTCCCATAGACTTCCATTGTAAACCTACTTGCTTATAGAAAATCAACAAATTGAGATATTTTAATGCAAAAAAAAAACTAATATTAGCTTAAGGGATTATATTAAATTTTTCTTTGATGACCTAAGTAGGAATTGACTTTAAAAGCAAAATTTTTATATTACTTGTTATGAACTATTACTTATAAAACATAATGATATTTGGAATAATTCTGCTCTACTGAATTTCTCTTGAAGTAGAAATATTCATGAGCAAATCGACCCAAATAGATCGATCATTAGTACTAACACCTTCGACATAATAATTAAGACTAAAGCTGCTAAGTTTTTAACTAAAAAAAAATCCAAACTTTTTGTGAATACTTTTTATTTTAAACTTAGCATTTTTAAAACTATAAATATTCAGTAAACAATTATATAACATTCCTTTAAGTGGCTTTGTCTCGATTTCAGACTGAGAAATTATGGTCAGGGTACTCAGAGATAATTTCTAGGGGAGGAAAAAGAGCATTTTTTGAAAAATGCTTATTTTTCCTGTTGCGAAATAAATGACTTGAAATTGTCGAAAAGAAAAAAATAAATAAATAAAAATGAAAGATGAAGCAGAATTGGCAGAGTTACAAATCTGAATTTCGCTTTCATGCCGGTCTGTTTACATTCTTATCCTTCAGGGAAAATTAAGTGTTTTATGATAATATTATCAGATTTTTCATGTTTTATTTTATTTATTTTTTGACAAAATGGTAGTAATTAATGTTTTGTACATTTTTATCAAGATGTAGGAACTAAATGCTCTACCCATCACCAAATATTCAGTTTTGGATTTACGCATCAGCTTCAAGATGGACCCAGCCAACAGCAGAAATTGGGAAGTTCACTTAGAACGATTGATAATAAACGAGCTTTTCACATTCATGTTAAACCAAGAAATATAAGAGAACTACTAAATATAAATAAATGTGAAAAATTACTAAAAACACCATATACTACTTGAATCGGTTATATAAAAAAACTACATAAAGCCCAGTTTTTTTAATGCATTTTTACGTTGCAAACGTATCCTTGAAGGTTGACTCACATGTGTCGCCAAAATTTATATAGGTTTATTTATATGTTGACTATTAAAAGACACGGGGAAATTGCCGATTATTTCAAAAACAACATTAGTCCAAGCTATGTTCTAATTAACAGTGTCAGAACAAGAAGAAAATGGGATCGAACACGGTATTGAATATCTAAGTGCTTTATTGTCAATCCTTAAGATGCATATGTTAATTTATATATTTGTTAGTGTTATATTATAAATATTAATGTAATCTATAGATTTAAAACACTAAGCGTTTTCATTCGGCAGTTGATGAGAAAAAAACTACTTCATCAAATTACATGATTCTTATTTTAAATAAAATCAAGATTCATGCCAGAATTAATTTATCAGTTGATCAATTGATCAATTCAATATTCTTGTTTTTATTGGCTAAACATATCGCATTTGGTTACATAAATGTTTACAACTTTCTAATGAACATAAATGTTCACTATTAAACATTATTTTTAACAAGCTTTAAGAAAGATTTTTCAAAATAATTGAATCGCGCACATACGGCATTTTTTTCAGAAATTAATTGGCTATAAATAAGATGGCAAGGTAATAAAGTATGAAATATTTCGTCACAGATTTATTAACGTACACTCGTTTGTTCAAAACTTTTATTAATTAGCAGAAATTTTCAATTGAAATTTTACTACTGAGCTTGCGCAACGTATATGTACAAATCTGTGCATTTGGGCAGATGCAACGCACATGCGCATAATTGGCGCAAATATAGTCCGATTGCCATGAAATTGATATATGTTATTGAAGTTTACTATGGCATGTTCGGTTTTGGAAATAAAGTGCGCAGCATTTACTGTTCATCTACAGGAACACTCAAAAGAATTCCGTTATATTACGGTGTATGGCGAAAAATCATTTACGGTATATTTTAATGATATTACACTATTTTAAACGTATCGAAATTGATATATATCACTAAGGTGTACTACAAGGTTCTTATTATAGAATATGATGCGCATAGAATTTATCGTTCACAGTGTTGAATTCAGGGGGTGGCAGGGGGGTTACATTCCCCCCCCCCGGAAAAATTAAATGCCCCCCCACCCGGAAGATTTGAGATTTTGTGTTTTCGATGGTCAAAAAGTTAAATCCCCCCCCCCGCAACTCAAAAATGTCCCCCCGGTGCTACGGAAATCCCTCCCGCAGAAAAGTGTCTGAATTCAACACTGATCGTTCATTTACAGGGACATACAAAATAATTTGGCTACAAAAGAAAATTAACAATAACTGAACTATTGAAGCCTACGACCAATAATTGTTGGAAGTGAGTTTTCAGTTGCAGTATGCGTTTTCAAATTTCACTATAATTTAAATATTACTAGGTGTTTATGAGTTCTGTAGATCATATACAGGGCCGCACAAAATTTCTCAACAAGATCCGTTTATTGGCGGAAATTTCTGAATGGAAATTTTCAACTTTGCTATGCGTTTAATTGAACTAACTTGACATATTATGTATTGTATGCATACATATCCATAGATCGTATATAGGGCTGCAGAAAAAAATCGTATATCTTCTCGACTATACATCGTAATAGCAGAAATTTGATTTTCAAATACGGTATGGTTATGTGTTTTCCAAATTGTTCATTTAGACATCATCTTTCAACCTAGTAAAGTGCGAAGTTTTGTATGGTGTTGAGAATGTGTTGGAAAGTGCTTCATTATATGTGCTGTAAGCATGATTTTTCGTTCTTCTTTAAGGGGGTCCGGGACACAAAAATCTTCAAATTTTCAAAAAAAAAAAAAACTTTTATTGCATTAAAAATTTCTCTGTGTTTTTCTGCTTAAAATGACGTTTAAATCATGTTTCTATCTTAATTAGAACGGGAATTTTATTATTTTTTTTTGTGTTGGTTTGTTTTCAAAATCTAACTTTTAAGCAATGGTTGACATGGAAACGACTTCTTGTGAAAATGCGTTTTTTTCCATGATGGCTTTTATCACCATTTCCCGCATTTAAATCGTTATAAGTCAAAAACGGTTAAAGATAAATGGTTCAAACTTGGAACATGTCTTTTTCAATTGTTTTACTTTAATTTTGATTCAGCAAATTTGAAAAAATATTTACTTCTTTAAATAGGATTAAAAAAAAAAAAAGTTACACGATTTTTTTTTAATTAATATTTTTAAAAATGCTGAGTCAAAATTAAAACTTATGTATTTCTGTTTATTTAAATGAAAAAAAAAATGAAATTTTACAAATAATATTTCGAGTTATAAAGATTTTAAATGACCCCACTTTTTTAATGAATTTAAAATTTAAAATTTAAAAAATATGTATATGAGAAGTTTTACCATGTGATTTTGTTTACAAATAACATGGTTAACCATCACAAAAGAAATCAAAATTTTAACTCAATAAATAAAAATTATTTCAAATTGTGTCCCGGACCCCCTTATTATGTGCTCTTTTTAACATGTAGTTTTTGAAATGACTAATCCATTTGTTTTGAACGTAAAATTTTAAATCTAAATGAAAAATAATTCATTATAGCCTAGTTTACTTTTCTAAAGATATGTCATTTTCCCAAATTTATCACGTATATTCAGTGGTATTGATGCAAATTCAATTTTAATAATGTAAATACGTGTTCCGGAAATAATTTTATATTTTTTTAAACGTTTCGTTTTTTATGTTAAAATTTTTTTTGAATGTGTTAAAGGATGTTGAACTTTAACAATTAACAGACAGTAAATTACGTAACGTGTAAAATAATGGATGCAGGACACCATTGGTGTAGAGTAGAAAGAAATGCGGAGAGAGGCTAAATTTTTGAACAGTTTGTCTCTTGTCTGCCGTCCGCAATCTACAATGTTAAAAATTTGCAGCATTCTGGCAGGTCATTTGACGGTTTCTTCCGAAAACGATTACACAACCGTAATTTTAACACTTTTCTGACCATATTATTGGCCATTTTATGGTGAGAATATAGTTAAATTATGGTTATGAAACCGTTTTTTCAAAAAACGGTCGAATGACCTGCCAGAATGCTGCAAAATTTTTAACAGTGTAGGCCACATATTCTAAAATGAGACTATAAATATAAAATAAGCTAGACTAAGAATTTTTTGCCAGAATCCGTCGCGTAAGACAATTTTTAAACATACTAACGTAAGAAACAATACAGAAATTTAACAATTAAGAAATGCTAAAAATGCAAAAATGCATATGCTTCTACCGGCATGTTTCCAAATGCAGAATTAGTAATAATATGTTTTTTTCATCGGAGGATATTTCCTCTCCCCCACCTCTGAGACTCCCAATTAAGATAATTCTTACAAACATGAACGCAAAGGAAAAAAAAAAAGAAAAAAAAATGTATATACAGTGCAACCTCGATTATTCGCGTTAATTGGGACCGTTAGTACCTCGGATATCGGAAATCTCTGTTAATAGAAACTGTGTGTAAAAACTCGCCACGCTTGCAAATTTAACATATCTTAAAATAAAAAAAGAATAGAACGTTTTTTAAATAATAAAAATAAACATATGTAAAGTTATGTTTCACAGCTTAACATATTTAAAAAGGAAGTCAACTACTAGCTGTAAATTTTAGAAACAAATTGAAAATTTACGAAAATTCACACGGCCACTGGAAACAAAGCATTGTTCGCTGTTCACTTCTCAGAACCAAATGTTTCTTGGTAGTTGAGAGTGTTTTTTGGGGGCAGAAGAGCCTGTATAGGACGGGCAGTGAACTAAAAAGGTGTGGTCTTTTTTAAGGCTCATTCACAAAAAAAAAAAAAAAAAAAAAAAAAAAAAAAAAAAAAATCAGACTTTGTTATCGGCTTGGTTAAGAGAAAACTCGATTAATCGAAGCTTGGTTAATCGAGGTATATATATATATATATATAGTAGTGTTTATGTTCTTCTCATCTAATTAACAACAATATTAAAAAACTAATTTATGATGCATTAAATCATGGTTCTCCAAAAAAATTCATATATTCTTTAATGTATAATTAGTACTTAAATAATCTTAAAAAACAAATTAACACATGTGTAAAAAAAATTACAAAAAAATTACAAAAAAATATATAAAATAAGAAAATAATTATAAAAAATTAAAAATTGTAAAATAATAATAAAAAAATTATTATAGGACTGTTGGGTGGGTAGAAGGTAGAGTACGGAGGAGGGTGGCGTTGTCTGGATAATACGCAATGGTTAATTAATTTTTTTAAATGGGGCATTTGAGTTATAACTACGTTACTAATACACATTTTATAATGGATGTTGATTCGATACTTTTATATGTATAATGATGTAGTTATATTTATATATTTATCAATTCATATTAAATTTATTAATATTCATTAATATTTAATAAAGTTAACGATTAATTTGTATTTAAATTTTAGCCTACTCAGGGCAATATCATATTTATTTCTAATAGTATACTATCTTAAATGAGAATAAAATGCATAATTAGTGTATTTGTTATACCTAATGACAGTATGGATTTTAATTTCGTAATTTGTCTTTTTTTATTTTTCTCTATCCTTTTTAATCTTGTTTCATTTTTAACTTAATTGGTGTTCAATGGTTAATTTCTCGGTTTTATGTGTGTGGTAGTCCAAATTCATATTCTTTAGCTAATTTATGGCTAATATGAAGATTAAACCACACATTTTATTTGTGTAACTTAAGGCATTTGGGACCGGATGATTCTGTCTAAGTTCTACAAATTTCCATCATCCATTTCTTTTATTCAATATCTGCTGTTTTTACTATGTTTTTGGAATCTATGTTAAGTGTGTTTGGGGGAACTGTATTTGGTAATGTCATTTTGTTCATAATTTCACAGTTTTTGCTGGTGATCGGTAATGTTTATTTAATGTTTATATATATATATATATATATATATCCCTATGGGTTGAACGTTATGTTTGGTGGGTGCAACATTATACAAACCTTTAAAAATCGAGACATGACTGACTCCATCTATGCAAAGATAAAGTGTGATATTAATGGTTATAACGTTTATAAAGATGGAAAAAGTAATCGTGATTTAGGGATTACTAGAGAAAAATTGTTTGGATTGAAGGGCGATGAAAGCATTGTAACAGCTTTAATGAATTGTAACGGTAATGACAAGTTCAAGAGTATCAAATATATCATATTCAATGTCAAAAAGATGTTGATACCTAAGGTTTTGATTTTGTTATCGCAGAAAATAGGAATACATAACATAGATCTGGGTATTGATCTATTAAAATATAGAATAAAATTAAATAATTGGCAAAGTTACTGTAAGTCAAAGTGTGAAAATCAGGAAGATGCAGATAAAGTATATTTCGTTATAGACTACATAGGAGGGTGCTACAGTAATGTAAATTACAAAAGGATTTTTAATAAATATAAGGACATGTTACCAATAAAAAATTTAAATATTGTTAAAGCATTTAAGTATGACATGCCTTTAGGTAAAATGATCTTTAATTATAATTATTATGCTAAAAATATTAATAGGAACGAAAATGCAGACATTTGTAAATGTAATGAGGATGTGTACAACAAATATGTAGACAAACATTATGGACATGTAATAACTGGGAATCTAGATATCGTACAAAATGTCGAACTGAAAAATCAAATGAGTTATGGAGCAAAATACAGAATAAAACGGAATTTCACGAAAAGTAATGTAGTTAAACGGTTTAAATATAATATAGAAATCTTTATACAAAAGTTAACTTATAAATACAGACTACCTGGAGAATTATTTGAAGAATGGAAATATCATATTTTAAAGGAACTAGAGGAGACATACGTTAAAAACTTTGAGGGTTTGTCCGAAGAGAAATATATTGATTTAAGAAAAGCTATAAAAAACATCCAAGATGATTTTATAATAACATATGTAGATAAGGCAAGTACTAACTATGCAATTATCTGTAAAAAATTATATGGAAAAATATTAAGAGAAAGTTATGAAAACACAAATAATTATGAGTTAATTAGGGCAAAAATTAATGAGGTGGAGAACAGAATTAGGGCAATGTATAAAAAAATTAAAACAAAACAAGATAATTTGAATTTTCCTTATTTGGTTTTAATACCCAAGTTCCATAAATGCCCTGTGAAATTCAGAACCGTTACATGTGGTTATAATTCCTATATTGAATGTGCGAATAAAAAATTATTAAAGGTATTGAAGAGAATATTTTTGAAGATTAAAAGTGAGAATTCAACTTTTATAATAAGTAATAGTTATGAACTGTTGGAAAAAGTAAAAAGGTATAAAAATAAGATTACAGGATTGTATGCATATGATTTTGCAGATTTGTTTAACAACATAGAGATTGAGGATTTGAGGGAGAAGATATCGGAGGTGTATAATAGGTATGGTGATTCATACATGGATTTAAGTGAATTTCAAAATTTGTTTCAATTGGTGGTTCAAGAGAATTTTTTATATGAGGGCAATAAGGTATATAAGCAGATTAAGGGTATCCCCATGGGGGGGAGTTGCAGTTCAATTTTGGCCGACATGTATCTAGATATATATGAAAATATAAGTGAATTACATAAAGACATAGTGAGTTTCAGATATATCAACGACGTTTTGATTGTCGAGCTGAATGGAATAAAGATTAACCATGAATTTAAATATTATCCTAAAAATTTAGAATTGAAACTTTCCGGTAGTCATAATAGTTGCAATACAAATTACTTAGATGTAAATCTAAAATTAGAAAACAGAAATTTAATTACATCGGTTTATGATAAAAGAGACGATTTTAACTTTAAAACAATTGCAATATTGAATTTCAATTCAAATGTCCATATATCGGTATTCAGAAACATTTATATTAACGGTTTAAACAGATTAAACCGATTGACATCGGATAGTGTCATTTTGAATGAGGATATGCTGAAATGGTACGTCACTGCTGTGAAACAGGGTTATCCTGTGAGTCTGGTCAAAAATATGACGTATAATTATGTTAGAACTTGCAAGAACAGAAGTGAATTGACGCCTTTACTCGAAGCGTGTGGTTTACGGAATGTAGTGGAAACAGATCGCTTTTGATATGGATTGATTTCGGTCGGTCGGTTTCATATAGCTTTAATCTTGTTTCATTTGTTTTTTCAATATGGTCTCGACAGGTAAATCTGGGGAATGTTGCATGCTTAAAAACAGTTTTAACCCTGCATTAGCGTGTCATAAGCCACGCAGACCTGTCTCCATGTTTAATTAGTTATTTGCCTTGTTTCTTATGGTTGTTTTGTTTAAGTTAAAGTTGGTTATGTTTTGTTTCTTTAAGATTGTTTATTAAGTTAATTTATAGTTCTTATTTGGTTTGGTTAAGTTAATTTTGTGCTTCAATTAAAGTTTACAGTTTGTGGTAATGCTTGAAATAACTATTGGGATTTTTTAACTATATATATATATATATATATCTATATATATATATATAAATGGATTCTTGATTTGCAATAACTTGCAAAGTAATTTACCGTTCTTGGTTTCAATATTCTAATATAGATGGTAGCACTAAAAATGTTTTACTTACTTTTAATTCAACGTAGTTTATAACTTGAAAAATCACCAGTAGATGGAGGCACTATAAATTGTTCACTTTCCTTTTTTTCTCATAAAAAATATCATGTGATGCCAATTAATAAATATTACCTGAATCCCCTTCTCTAAATTAAAAACTGTATTTCTTCAATCCTATTTATAAACAATTTCCTATCAGATACTTTAAACAGAATATAAAATAATTTATTATGTTTAGTTTTATTACGCTAATACTTAATAATTATTATATTTATATTATTAAAAAATATTCCCTTCATATGCTCTTTTTGAACTGCCAGAATTTGCCATTAACTGCAACTCATCTAAATAACACGTGTAAAGGTATTAGCTGTGTTGGTATGGATGCATGAATGTATTTAAATTCTGAGATTTAAAATACTGTTTCTATTAATGAGTAAGTTTTTAACTCACATGATTCATTTTCATTTTTATTGTGCATGGCTTGATGGTCCAAATTTTATAGATTTATTTATTAATTATATTTCTTTCTTATTTTTTTCTGGTTACGGTTAATCGGGCAATAGTAGAAATATGCACTTAAGCGGTGGCTTATTATTATTTCTACTTCAGAAATTAACCGTATTTTACTAATGATATCGTAATATTGCCCTTGAAAACAAGTTACGAATCATTAGTTAAATTTTTATCCATTTTTATTGATGACAGTTATTCCTTTTTGCATTTATTTTGTAGTGTTTCTTATTGAATTAATGTATATTCAATTTTGATATCCTATATTTCGTACAATGAATTTATTGGGGCTGACAATGATCCATTTTTTCTGGTCTTTTTTCATTGGTTAAAATGTTTTGGTTACAAATAGCTTGCCAAAATATTCAAATATTTAGGATTTCCTACATATTTTTTGTTATTTATTTATTATTATTATTTCTTTTATGCATTCACCTTTCTTTTAATATTTACCTTTCGCACATTTTAAATGTTATGATTTTTTAATACTTCATTTATAAGTGATTGGATCTAGTTTTTATAAAATTCATTAGTGATTAGTTGTCTATTAAATCTGTATCATGTCTTGATACTCAATTTTTAAATTTTATTTAAAAATGATGATGATTTTTAATATTCTATGATGATGATCTGATATATATATATATATAAGTTCCATATTTATTTTGTATAATGTCAGTGTTGTGAATTGAAGCTAAATATATTCATTTAAATTTAGTAATTGGAAATAGATGATGAATTGTAATTATATAATGGTTATATATATATATATAACCATTATATAATTACAAATCATCATTGATTTCCAATTACTAAAATTAAATTAACAAATTTAACAACAATTCATAACACTGACATTTTACAAAATAAAGATGGAACCTGTAACTAGTAATACAGAATCAAGCTCAATTCCACTAATTCACTAGCACATTGCTGACGATAAATCCATATAAAAACATATCAAAAACCACCAAATTTTGATAAAATATCCTATTAAAGACAAAAGATGCAAATAACCAGTTAAATAATGTTGAACCAGTAAAAGACTTATCATAAACAAACAATAGATCAAATGGATGAATGAAGCCTGAAGCTTATATAGCATTTCACTTTTTCAAGGGTACATAAAATATATATATAAGCAAAATACATAGTCGATTTCTGTAATGGAATCCAGCAATAAGCTAAAATTTGAATTCCATTATGTACACAATTGGCTATACACCAACAATTATAAATACACCATTCAAAATAAATTGAATTAAAAAAATATATATATTAATCAATGCAATATCCGCAACAATGAACAACATTAAAAAATGAAACAAATTAAATCAAAGACATGCCCAGCAAGAGAACAGACAAGACCATATTGACCATGTCTCAAACATTTAACCAATTTTGGCGTAGCATAAATCCCGCCCAAATAACTTGCACACTTAAAAGCGAATCCTCACGGTTGCCGCAGAAAATATTCACATTCTTAAAATATAACAATTATAATTAACATATAGTCTATATAATAATTATTACATGCTATTTTAATGATCATGGAATAAATTATTACTAAAAGTACATTCAGAAGTATTTGTTTAAAATAAAAAAAAATAATAATTAGGAGACATTATCTAATATAATAGCCAATGGCAATATTATTATAATAGAACTATATATATATACACAAATCCTTTGAACGGAGGCTTTGCCTTTCCCCTTTTCCGTTTAAAGGATTTTTTTTTTTTATTACTTAATTTTTCTCTTGATATTTTATTATTTTAATAGGGATAAAAAGAAATTAGTAATTAAGACTATCAACCCCCAACCCCATTCCCCCATCCCAGAGCCCGTGCAGAGCACTAAAATGAACACTAGTCATATGAGTGAGGTAAAAACAATTCTTTTACAAAGCTACCAGGAAATCAATTCAGTTGTCATTTCATTTCTAATAACTTTTCAATAGGCTACATATAATTATATTAAAATTTTATATTACGAATACGTATGATTTCTTGATACTTTGAAATGGTTCTGAATTTTACATATACATAAAATTATTTTATATTGTTTGAAACTGTAATTGTCAATAATAACTATTATTTTTAAAATGCATTAGCAAGTGGAAATATTAAAATGTAATTTAAATTTCTTAGGATTAATATCTGTGAAACAAACAAACAAACTACAAATATTGAACACCGAATATTTCTAACATTGAAACCTGTATCATATTTTTAGTTAATATTCACTTTTATATTATATAGTAATCAAAGTAATTAATTTGGATTTACATTCCTTTATTTTCAATAAAAGTTGGGCTAAATTGACATAATAATAATAATTTTTATTTCAAAAAACGCAAAGTAGAAATATACTTATATTATTTTTTTAATCATAATACATTATGCTGAATGAAAGAAAAAGAAAAAGAAAAAAAAAAAAAAAGAAAGAAAAGGAATTTTATTGCGATCTGCATTCGTCGTTTTGTATATGTTTTTTAGTTCAACTTTACGATAAATTATCAACAGTGGAAGAAAATGAACAAATATCCGCATTCTTTTCTTCCACATATTTGGCAATCCAACAACTACTTGGATTACATGCATATCGCACACATCTAATGGGTATAAAGTAGAAAATTTTGTTTACATATTTTCACTACGTGCACTTATTAGTTAGTCTATTAATAATATATTTGATATTTGTGCAGAATTTGTTGCAAATGTTTTAGAAAGGAATTCTTTTTTATTAATAAATAAAATAAAGATTGTCTTGTTTTATAGGTCATTAAAAATAAGTAATTAATAAAGTAATAATTATAGTTAATATTTTGCTTTATGGATAAAAAAAAATAATAAGGTCCTACAGTTGTGATCCTTGATATCAGTTCCTCTAATCAAAAAGAATACTGAAAATTAGTTTATGTTGCATGCGCAGTTTTCTCTAAATTATTTTGTAAAATATCATGTAAAATATCGATATCTATAAAATGATACACATATATTTTATAAATATCATATCTATAAAATATCGATATCTATAAAATGATACACATATATTTTATAAATATCATATCTATAAAATATCTATATCTGTAAAATAATTAATCTATTTCTGTTTTATAAAATATATCAAAATAAATCTTAAATGCGTGAATTTTCGCATTGCTAACAAAGCGTATAACCAACAGAGTGAAAATATTAAATATGTGAGTGAAAATTCACTTATTTATTATCCAATAACTTTGGGCGTAATTTCAATACTGAAAATTAATTGAAAGATTAATTGAAAAAAAAAATAATAAATCCATATCTAATAATTTATCTATATAATAATAATAATCTATTCCAATAATATATCTATAAAAATATACCTATCAGTAAATATTTTATCTATGTCTAGAAAATTTCATATATATATTTTATAAAATATCATAGCCCCATAAAATGTTACAGTTGTGATTCTTAATATCAACTCCCCTTAAATGAAAAGAACATTGAAAATTAATTTATATTTCGTATAAATTTTGTTCTAAAATATTTTATAAAATATTATATCTAATTTTTGTATTGTTACACTGCTGGCAAGAATTGTAAATTTAATTAGTATTTAACTACCACGTAGAATCTGATGTTTGTTGACCTTTAAAGAAAGTACAAATTATTTATAGTGAGACAAAAGTTATTATTACCAGGAATCGAACACGAGCCGTCCATGTAGCAAGCAAAAATTATATCACTGAGCCACTGATGCTCAAAGAAAAAAAAATAACCCTCATTATTTGAATGACATGCGATAGAAGTTTTATATGCCTTTGAATGTCACAAATACGTAAGCGATAATGCAGTTTGCGACATCTGATGTTAATTTTGAGCTTAGCGCAACTGGCGAAAGGAAGGTAGGACTAAGACATGCAATTATGTAACAGGTATTTTAGGTTATAAAAATTTAATTTCTTTAAATTTAAAATTGAATTCAACTTTCTTATAAATTCCCAACAGCATTCTAAATTAAAATAAATCTATTATATACCAACTGTTTGCAGCAGGATATTTTTTTTCTGCATATTTTCTATATGACACTCTTATGAATAAAGGCAAAAAACTTCTTAATACTACCATAAAATTAAGAAATCCATAAGGGTTTTCGAAAGAATTTTGTATTTCTTCATCAGGCGAAAAGAAGACGTACACTTCCATCAAGTACAGTAGAGTGTCGATTATCCGGACCGGTCGGGACCGAAGCCAATCCGGTTAATGAAAAATCCGGATAAATGGACAACTTTAAGAAACGGCTATGGCACTGTTTTTTAGGTAACTTCCCTTTTTCCAGGCTTAGGATTGCCAATTGCAGTGGTGCACGTTTTAGCATATTACAAATGGCGTGTTTAGAAGTTTTTTTTTTTTTTTTTTTTTTTTTTTTTTAATTTTATTTTCTACAAAATTGGTACAAATTTATACATTGAAGTACACATGGAAATTATTAGATGCATATATACATACACTTTACGAAGAAACGCGAGCGGAGAGGGGGGGCGGGGGTCCTTCTTTCTGAGGACACCAGGGGCCAAAATAAGCAATTTTTCCACCACCCTTGGTGAATTTGAAGATGTAAAGGCATTTTTTCGCGAAAAAAAAAGAATATGCGTGGGATTCTCGCGTTAGAAGTGAAGCTTCTTAGGTTCTAGAAACAGTTGATTGTATGCATTGACCTCTTTGAATTTATTGCGATATTATTATTTCAGGATTAGGAAATTGTTATTTAATGGTTAACTTTCGTGACATCCAGTCGAATTAACCTACCCCGCTTAAAGAAGTTTCACGTCATTAATTTTGGAGAAGGTGGAAAAAAGCGTATGGTCCTTTATTGGTCCGGTTAATTGGACAATCCGGTTGATTGGCGTCCGGATAATTGGCGCTCTACTGTACAAAGAAGACATACACGTCTTCTTTGTACTTGATGAAGAAAGATTAAGTTCTTTTATAATTTTGATTTTAACGTTTTGTAATTTGACGCTATTTATAACTTTAAATTTCAAATGCTACTTTTCTTTTAGTTTAACCTTAAATGTATAATGTTATATGAAACACAAAATAGCATGCAACAAAAGTTCTTATATAAAAATAGAAATGTAGAGAAAAAAGATTAAATGTCAGGAACAAAATTTTACCACAAAATTTGAAAATTTACAAATACATAATGGTCGGATAAATCGTGTTCAATTAATAGTAAAAATATCTATTTTAAGGTTTATGTTACAAAAATTGTTGTATGATAAAATTGTATTCATATTACATTAACGTGTTTACGCGTGTATAATGTCTAATTACTATTTCTGATACAGGAAAACAAATATATGTTTGCCTATGCATATGTACTGTGCATAATAAATAAATCGTGCTATTTCAACCTCAGAAATTCGGTATAAAATCCTGTAGGAATCATGATTCGTAACCCCCTCCCTCCCTGAACCTAAATTAGAAAATGATGCAATAAAATTAATGTTTTTGCATTGTGTGCTTTTTTCTCATTAGAAATTTCATTTAAAAATATTTTACCGACAGTATAAATCGTTACCCTATATTTCCTGATAATACATAAAGTACAGCACAAAAAAAGTGCCATGATTTTATTTATTTTACTTACTATTCCTATATTCGTAGATTTATACTACAATTCTAGGTGTTGTACGTGTAATTTAGTGAAAGCATATGATGTTTCATATTGCTGCCAGAAATATTTCATATTTAATGCGCAATTCAACAGAGAATCAAAAGAAAAGGTCACAAGGTTTATGACCCCTCCCCCCCGCCCCAATCTCCTTTCTTTAGAAGAAGACTGCTTCTCTGCAACAGTGCATTTTTTGTAAAAAAGTTAATACACATTAAGGTTATTTTCAAAACAAAATAACATAAATTTTTCACGTTAACAACGCATTTTTTTTAATACTCAAGAAATCATGTAAAACGGAAATGCGTGAGATAGGCACTCATTACACTTTACGCGCCAAAAAATCCAACAAAACACGTGATATAACTTCAATTATAACTAATTATTCGCTGGAGATCGTCCCGTGATTTTTGAATCCAAAAATCAGCTTAAAATGATCAATAGCAACTTTTGCAGCATTTTCTAAAAGCGTCAATGCCTATATAATAAATTTGGAAACGATTAGATTTCTTAGTATCTAAATAGAACTTGCAAATCTATTTTTATGAATATACCTGCAAATTTGATGCATTTACGAATGAAAATGACTTCATGTTATAACGTGTCATAAAATAACCAATTTTAGGTTGTGGACAAACTTAAGGCATAAAAATTGCTCATGAAGAGATGTTATCCTCCCCCACCTTCTTCTTTCTCCAAGAAAAAAAAAAGAATCATGACCCTCCTTCCCCCTCCCCCACATCTAAATGAAATGCTAGATACGCTCCTAGTGCACCCCCTCATTTTGAAGGAAAAGGCGCATTATAAACGAATAAATACGGTACATTATATTTTCTTGTATTACATTTTTATAATAAATAATCAGAAAAATTTGTTTATCCTTAATTACGACACATTTTAAAATATTTATGTTACAAAGAATAATGACATTTAACACTTTCCAGGATTAAATATATCCTAATATTTAGTTTATCCTTGTTATGGATTTTTTTTTAAGGTTTAAGTTACAGATATATTAACATGCGAAGAAATAATAGCATTTAACTGCTTCCTTGATTAAATATATCTCAAAAATGTGTTTATCCTTGACTATGACAAAAATATTTTTTTTTCTTCTTAAATTAGCAAATACCCCCTGAGGCAAATTAAGCAAAATTCATAAAGCACAGTCTTTAAATTATAGTTCATAAATAATCACGTGTTTGTGGGGAGACACATGAAATTTGGAAGACTTTCACAAGAAAAAACCATTTTTTCTGCTAAATATATAACCATAAAGTAAACACTGAGAAAGGGGGTAAAAGTGTTTTAGAGATTGCTCTTGTAAACTCAAAAAAGTTATTTGAAAAAATAAAGAAAAAATATCGCGTTGTATTTACATTTTTGCCCTAAAAAATGGAGTTCTGTAAATATATCTGACGTCGCGACAGTTGAAACAAAAAATGAAAAAAAAAAAAGACCTTATGACGTGTAGAAAAACTCATATTCTATAAGTAGCCCGAAACAATATGGAGTATATCGGAGACGAGCATCTCTGTGAGTTATTTTTGATGTTAATACCTGAGCTTGCGGTAAAAAATAGAGAGTAACTGAGCATCGTATATGTAAACAGCCGCCGAACGAATGTCTGAAACATTAAGAGAAATACGAAGGAGAAAAAAAAATGAGCGCTAGGAAAAAAAATGATTATAAGTAAATGCTGCCATCTTTGTGACAAATGAGCTGCCCTTTAGTGCGAGGAGTTGTTAAAAAAGTATTTACCTGTTGCTACTGTGGATGTGGAATACGTTGGTTGGATTTTTGCCGAAGATATTGGATTCAGGAGAAGAAAGAACAAGAAGTCTTTTTTCTTGAAAAAGAGTTGCGGAGCATTTGCATTCTATGATCACGAAGTTTATCGATAGCGATTTATTTATTTTCGTCTTAGAATGAAGATGGCTATTTGTTTTGTACGTCCATTGTTATTCAATACTTATATATTTCTGAAATTTAATATTTGTACTTAAAATGAGTTGCGAAGCATTTGCATTAGTTAGTCATAAAGATTATCGATAAGGATTGACCTTATCTTTTATTTTTAGAATGGCGATGGCTTATTGTCTTATTTGTTCATTGTCATTTACCTGTTGCTACTGTGGATGTGGAATACGTTGGTTGGATTTTTGCCGAAGATATTGGATTAAGGAGAAGAAAGAACAAGAAGTGTTTTTTCTTGGAAAAGAGTTGCGGAGCATTTGCATTCTATGATCACGAAGTTTATCCATAGCGATTTATTTATTTTTGTCTTAGAATGAAGATGGCTATTTGATTTGTACGTCCATTGTTATTCAATATTTATATGCGAAGCATTTGCATTATTTAGTCATAAAGATGAATGATTTACCTTATCTTTTATTTTTAGAATGGAGATGGCTTATTGTCTTATTTGTTCATTGTCATTTACCTGTTGCTACTGGAGATGTGGAATACGTTGGTTGGATATTTGCCGAAGATATTGGATTCAGGAGAAGAAAGAACAAGAAGTGTTTTTTCTTGAAAAAGAGTTGCAGAGCATTTGCATTCTATGATCACGAAGTTTATCGATAGCGATTTATTTATTTTTGTCTTAGAATGAAGATGGCTATTTGATTTGTACGTCCATTGTTATTCAATATTTATATGCGAAGCATTTGCATTATTTAGTCATAAAGATGAATGATTTACCTTATCTTTTATTTTTAGAATGGAGATGGCTTATTGTCTTATTTGTTCATTGTCATTTACCTGTTGCTACTGGAGATGTGGAATACGTTGGTTGGATTTTTACCGAAGATATTGGATTCAGGAGAAGAAAGAACAAGAATTTTTTTTTCTTGAAAAAGAGTTGCGGAGCATTTGCATTCTATGATCACGAAGTTTATCGATAGCGATTTATTTATTTTTGTCTTAGAATGAAGATGGCTATTTGTCTTGTAGGTCCATTGTTATTCAATACTTATTTATTTCTAAAATTTAACATTTGTATTTAAAATGAGTTGCTAAGCATTTGCATTATTTAGTCATAAAGATTATCGATAATGATTTACTTTATCTTTTATTTTTAGAATGGAGATGGCTTATTGTCTTATTTGTTCATTGTCATTTACCTGTTGCTACTGTGGATGTGGAATACGTTGGTTGGATTTTTGCCGAAGATAGGATTCAGGAGAAGAAAGAACAAGAAGTGGTTTTCTTGAAAAAGAGTTGCGGAGCATTTGCATTCTATGATCACGAAGTTTATCGATAGCGATTTATTTTTTTTTTCTTAGAATGAAGATGGCTATTTGTCTTGTACGTCTATTGTTATTCCATACAAGTATTTCTGAAATTTAACATTTGTACTTAAAAAGAGTTGCAAAGCATTTGCATTATTTAGTCATAAAGATTATCGATAATGATTTACTTTATCTTTTATTTTTAGAATGGAGATGGATATTTTTCTTATTTGTTCATTGTCATTTCGTACTTCTTTTTTTGTTAAATTTCGTATAGTATTTGAAATTAAAAAAGAGTTGCATAGCGTTTGCATTCTATGGCCATAAAGATTTTCGACAATGATTATAGTCCAAGCAATAGGGAATTTTACCTAGCAAAATTAATGGTAGTTCTGGAAATCACCTTACTTTATGTTTTTTGGGTCGCTGAATCCGAATTTGTAACTTTCCACTAAAATTTCCCCCGGCAACCCCCCAAATTTTGGTAAAAAGCCCCCCCCCCCCAAAAAAAAAGGTTTTTATTAAAAAAATAAATTTTTTTATTGTTTTAGGGGAAAAGTATCTAAAAATTCAGAAAGTAGACAAAATTTGCAACAAATTAGATACATGACATTATGACTTAGGATGAAGGGGAAGGGGGGATCTGCCTCGGAACATGCGCGCGGTGCTGCGTGGAATAAGTTGCGCAATTCCACTTAAAACCACTCACACGTTTACATTCGCCCTCCCGTCTTCCCTCCGAACTTTCCTTATAAGGTTTATTTTAAGTTTTTTGGGTCGCTGAATCCGAATTTTTAACTTACCCTCCAAAATCCCTCCCCCCGAAACCCCCCAGAATAGTTGTTATTCACATAAATGTCTTATTGTTTTAAGGAAAAGGCATTATGAAATTCAGAAACTAGGCAAAATTTGCAACAAATAGGATATATGACATTATGACGTAGGATAAACGGGGGGAGAGGGGGCTTCCTCGGAACATTTCCCGCGCGCTTTTCTCAAAAACCAAATTTTTTCAAAAAATCAATTTTTTGGGGGGTTGCCGGGCGAAATTTTGGTGAGAAGTTACAAATTCGGATTCAGCGATCCAAAAAACATAAAGTGAGTCGAAATCCAGAACTAGTATTAATTTTGCCAAGTAAAATCCCCTATTGCTTGGACTTCATAACTTAGTACACGTAGCGCTGCAGTTCATGTTCAGAGGCAGCCCTTCCCGTCCCCGTTCATCCTACGTCATAATGTCATATATCCTATTTGTTGCAAATTTTGTCTAGTTTCTGAATTTTGCAATGCTTTTCCCCCAAAACAATAAGAAATTTAAGTTAAAAACAACTGTTTGGGGGGGAGGGGTTCGGGGGGGGGGGAAATTTTAGGGGGAAGTTATAAATTCGGATTCATTGACCCAAAAAACTTAAAATAAACGTTATAGAGAAAGTTCGGAGGGGAGATGGGAGGGCGAATGTAAACGTGTGAGTGGTTAAGTGGAATTGCGCAACTTAGTTCACGCAGCACCGCGCATGTTCCGAGGCAGATCCCCCCTTCCCCTTCATCCTAAGTCATAATGTCATGTATCTAATTTGTTGCAAATTTTGTCTACTTTCTGAATTTCTAGATACTTTTTCCCGAAAACAATAAAAAAATTGCTTTTTTAATAAAAACTTTTTTGGGGGGCATTTTATCAAAATTTGGGGGGGGAGGGGTTGCCGGGGGGAAATTTTGGTGGGAAGTTAAAAATTCGGATTCAGCGACCCAAAAAACATATAGTAAGCCTTTTTCCAGAACTATCATGAATGCTAGGTAGAGCCCCTATACGGACTCTATTGCCTGGACTATTAAACTTATACTTTATTTTAGAATAAAGATAACCATTTATCTTATTTTTTCATTGCTATTCCGTACTTTTTTTTTCGGAAATTTCGCATTTAAAATTAAAAAGAGCTGCAAAGCATTCGCATTGTATGCTCGTAAAGGTTATCGATAGTGATTTATATATTTTATTTTATTTTATTTTTCGTATTATATAGCTGTTAATCTTTTATGTCCATTGTTATTTCATACAAATTTTTTTTGATAATTATAAATTTTCGCATTTGTATTTGAAAAGAACTTGCAAAGCATTTACATTCTAGGGGCATGAAGCTTATTGTTTGGGATTTATTTATTTTCGTTCTAGAAGAAAGATTGCTACTTGTCTTGTATGCTATTTGCTGTTAACTCATATTGTTAATGTCTGCCCCCCCCCCCCCCATTTTTCCATCCTCGAAAAAAGGTTCTGAAGACTTTGCATTTGTATTTGATAAGAGTTGTGAAGTATTTGCATAATGGTCATGAAGCTTATCCATAATGATTTAATTACTTTTGCTTTAAAAGAAAGATGGCTATTTGTTTTACATATTCATTGTTATTTCTTATCGATTTTCTCCTATTTACGCTAAAAATGGTTGTAAAAATTTCGCATTTGCGATTGAAAACAATTTGGAAATATTTGTATTCTATGGTCGTGAAGCGTTCCGATTGTGATTTATTTTTTTATTTTCGTTTTTGTTTTGAAAGAAATATGGCTTTTTGTCTTTTATATTAATCGTCATTTCATATAAAATTTTTGAGTTGAAAATATTTGTGAAGATTTCACATTTGTATCTGAAAAACGTCAAGCATTCTTCTTCTATATTCATGAAGGTTATTATTATTAAGTTGTTTATGTAAATTATTTATTTTATATTAAAAGAAAGTTCGTTATTTGTCTTAAATGTTTGTATATATTTACATTTTGAATGTTTTCGATGAGTGTAAATAATTTTGAATGTTTCCGAAGCTATTTAGTTGAGAATTCAACTTTCGATTCGATAGCCACGAAGTTTATGAGCACAAACTCTTTTAAGTTTTGGAAGGAGAAAAATTGTACCTTTTTATTTTACATTAATGATAACAGTAAATGACATTTAGGGTGAAACCACCAGTTATTGATATCTAACCAGTAGCTGACATTTGAGCAATAATTTAACTCAAATAAACATTAGGGGCTGTACATATATAACGTTATCAACTTTTTGGTAATTTTGGACCTCCTCCCCCCCTTACAATATCATACGTTATCATCCCTCGAACCCCCCTCCCCCCATAATGATATCGTTATCAATGCATAAAAATTCTTTAGATTTTTGGAATTTTTTTTCTTTATGTTTGAAGTGATATACATATATGATTTATATGATTATACATATCATATTTTCGCATACTTTACTCATTCAGATGAAGAGAAGTGAATAAAATAGCAGTTTATATATGAAATAACTTAATATCAAATAACACTTAAGAGAAATAGTTACTGTTTAAAAGTATTTAATTATAGTTTTTTGTAACATAATGTATTCAACAATAATGTCTTTTTGCACTTGTTTCCGCACAGGGTGAGGCAGACAGAACTTCTTATCAACAAAGCAAATAGACAAAATTCTTTCTCTTTTATCTATTAGTAAACACAAGTATCATTTCAAACATAATTAGCATATGGTTTGTCGAACAGCGGATTATATATGCATACATGTCTGATAGAAGAATAGGAATCCCAAGCATCCATATTTTGTAACTAAATAATTTTATAATCATTTAAGGATTTTAATAATACCTTTGTATTTTCATAAAAATAGATAGCATACTATTTTGATGTAAAGACCAAGTTACAAATAAAAAGAGAAAATTTAGGTTGGATCAAAAATGATAACTATATCAAAAGACAACCCCTCCCTCCCCCTAGAGATATCTTACGATATCATGCGCCAGATTCCCCCCTCCCCTAAAATGATAACGTTACATATGCATAGCCCCTTATCTTGTAAAATTTTACAAAGTAATGTCATCTAGTGGTAACTTAGACACATATTTTTATTTTGGAGTTTTTGGAGATTTTATTCACAACTAGTAGACCAAGAAAATATTCAATGAAGAAAAAACTTTTGAGAAAAAAAAAGTACCGTTTTGAGGCATCCATCTTATTTCTAATAGGACCATGATTTCTAGTCATTTAATTTAGCTTAAGGAGGGGGGGGGGGGGGAGGGAGGAGGGTACCAGTTATTGATTCCAGTAATTTCATTTTACGCGTCACCGACAGAGGTGTTAATTATTATTAAAGAAACGCCGACATCTATAATTTGAAGTTTAGAAAAACATGACAATAAATTCAATTTATTTTGTACCAATCACCATTAAAATTTAAATTATTCTACAAGGGTCTGATGCCATTTGTGAGTTACTGGTTCATAAATGTCAGTTATTGGATATCTGCATTACTAACAATTTAAAACCTAAAAAAGCGACACATGCGTGTGTATTATGATATAATATATAAATAAGGTTTAAATATTTTGGTTTTATAATAAAGAGTAAAGTATTTTTAAAGCATAAATTCTTTGAAATATAAAATAACCTGTATTTTTTTTTTAATCTTTGAAAGTGAAGTGTCAGAAATGGGTTAACTTTATATCAGTTATTATTTTTTCAAATTGGGGTTGGTGCCAGTTACTGGAATAACTATATTTATCAAAAAAAAATAATAATAATAATAAATTTTTAATAATGCAATCAGAATTTTGTGAACAGTAATTTTTAATGTATCTCTACTATCCTTTAAAAGAAATAAAACAAGTATAAAATGGATTTAAAATTTTGTAATGGTGATTTGAACGAGAAAGAATCCTTATGGTGTCAGTTGCTGGGGATTTCACTCTCTCTCTCTCTCTCTTTTTATTTATTATTTTTTTTTGTTCAAAATAATCATAAAAAAAAATTATTTTGGAATTACAAAACTGAATTTTGACCAGACATTGTATTCAGAGGGGGAAGGAACAAGAAGGTTTTTTTCCCCTTGAAAATAATCCCGAAGCAATTGCGTTCTATGGTCATGAGCTGATATTTTTTTCTTTTTTTTCTTTTTTTTATACAGATATTTGTCATATATCCTCATTGATATTTAATCTCAGACATTTTACTTGAAATTGGTCGTAAAAATTTTGCATTTGCATTTAGTGGCCACAAAGTTTAACAGATTTTAAGATTTGTAAGTCAGAGAATATCTTGTTACTTTACATTCATTTTCTTATAATATCTGAAATTTTCACTAAAAACATTTCTGTGAAGAGTTTTATTTCAGTGGTCACAAAACTTATGAACACTCACTCCGCCCCCCTCCCCCCCCCCACCACACACACACTGGCTATTTTCTATTAAATAAAAATTGTAAGATTTCTTTTATATACAGAATTATTTAGTATTGAATATTTTGGTGAAAATGGTGTAAAATAATTTGCAATTTATAGCTACGTTATTTCTTTGGTAATTATTATTTTTTTTTTATTTAGAAGAAAGATATGATCAGTATATGTCAAATAGTCTAAATTTTGATAAGATCTCTTTCGACCGAATTCAACTTTATTGGAACATTCATATAAGTGTTAAATCAACATCTGAAAACTGTCAGAATCAGAAGTAATATAGGTGGAGTACCTGTGAAGCTTCTGTAAAATTTATTATTTATTATTTATTATTTATTATTTATTATTTTCACTTGTCGCAGAAAAACGATCAATCTTACTATTTGTGATATATGGAACTTTGTACGTTATCTAGTGCAATTTTTTGTGCTTAAAACATAATTTCAATATTAAAGATCAGAAATTAATACATTCCCCACTACTTAGTCTCAAAATGGACTATACAGTCTAAAATGGTGAATTTGTCTTTTATTTTAACAAGCTGTAACTACTTCAACGAGTGGCTTTGAAAATTTACCACTGTACCAATATTTTACTTATAAACATGACATGAGCTATTACAGTCGTTTTCTTCCTGCTCAAATATTTATAAAAATACTCATCTTTGAAATCCCTACAAGAAATAAACTCATAAATTCAACACTATTTTCAGAAACCTCTATCGCAAAGGAGACACTTCTGATTTCATTACCATTAGTACCATTGGAAAGAACAAGTCTTGATTGGTAATAAAACTTTTGTTTATTTTGTCGCTTTTTCGTATAAAATATTTAAAATAATAATAATAATAAAGTTCGACATCTATTTTGAGTGAGGTTCGTGTTCGTCTATTTTGGGTACATACGTGTGAAAAGTAAAGTTCGAGTACACTTAAGGCTCCTGTCCCTGCCGACGAAGACACTCATGAGCTAATGCTAATCCTATAGGGAGGGATTTATCTAATATCTTGTTTGCATTTCGACATTTTTTTTTTTTTTTTTTTTTGCATTGGTTAGCCGAGGTCTGTATCTACATCGCACCTTTTTTACTTTTTTGATTTTGGTCGCAGATATTTTTTTATAAAATTACTTTCACTTTCAAAATCGGTTCTGAAAATGAAAGTGTCATTCTAAAAACTATCTGCAACCAAAATCGAAAAAGTAAAAAAGGTGCGATGCAGAGAGGGATCTCGGGTATCCAATGCAAATATATATATTTAAAAATGTCGAAATGCAAACGAGATATTAGAAAAATCCCTCCCCATAGGATTAGCATTAACCCGTGAGTGCCTTCGCCGGCAGGGTCAGGAGGCTTAAATATTTCTTGAGTGCTACACATGGTAAACCGTTATGCGCTATAATAGGAGAATGACTGCTGTGTCCCTAGTGGTGAAATTTGGAAATTATTAACCCTAACTTCAAATGAATATCACCTGGCGAAAAAATTTCCATTACAAACCAATAATTACAACCAATTACCATTCCAAATGTATAGAGCATTTTCGATTTAGCATGAAATGACGTTTAATATTTGCAAATTATTTTATTGGAAGCTCTTAAATGTTAATTTTTCGATAGCCAATAAGCGGCATAAATACGCGAATAATCCTTGAAGTGTAGCATTATAAGAAAGATGTATATTTTCTAATATAAATAAAAAATAAAGAGACAAATATATTTTAAATAATACAACTTTATCGTTTAATAGTTTAATAGTAACTATACAATGATTATACGTTGAAAAAATAATTTGGAAATATTGAATTGATAGATTTAATAATTTTTTTTCCTCTTGCCATTTTTTAAAAAGAAAAAAGAAAAAAAATCACTAGATGGCGCTTTCTATCAAACATAAATCAAAGCGGTGAATTTTCGGTAATCGATGCCCACGCTAACTTAACGCATTGTATCGTTTTGCACTTTTCGCAATAATACTATATGAATTGCAGTCAAAGAACTAGACATCATTTTAAAGATAAACATCGAATGTTTATAAAATAGTGTTTTTAAAATTATATATTTTTACTTTTATTAAATATTTATGTGTTCCAAGAATGAATTTAAAACTAGATGCTGCATGTTTTGTACGTAATAGATCTGTTATCAATTATTATGACTAAATGCAAGGGACAAAATTTGCCAATCACGTTGACAACAAATATATTACTGTAACACCATCATCGGTAGATTGTTAGCATATTACATTTTATCTAGCATAATGGTTTTTAAACAGAATGCTTAGTTCTCTTGGAGATATCTCATTCCTAATGTAATCATCATTTCTATACCTTTCAACACACTTTTGCGTTTTTGTTGATAATGACATTCAGGAAATATGCACCGTGAAGTAATGGTAATATTTTATGAAAATGCAGTACAATTCATTAATGGAATAGCAACTTCCAGGAAATTTTGGGTAGTTCAAAATCATCCTTCATCCCTATCGCATTCATCAGGGTGGTTCAACAGGTGCTGTCATTTGTTTTAACACCCCTTGTGCAAGAAATGAATAACTTGTTGCTTATCACTGTCTTTACAGCAACTTGAATTATGAGTTTTCTCACACGCATCATCCCTTCTTCATTAATAAATCATCATTCGAAGAAAAATATCCGTACATAAATTTTATTGAGATATATTAGATGAATTTCAGACCGAAACCGAAACGATGACTAATAAAGTAAAAAGAAAAATAGCATTTCGGGAGGTAGGACGAGCATGATCTATATTAATAAAAGAAATTTGTTTGTCTCTATGTTCTATGTGTGAGTCTGTTTTTTGGCGATGGCTAAGAAAAATCGATCACATGTAGGGGTCTGCAAATTTAAATAAGAATAGATACAGATCCGAATGAACCTGAGATTCAGATTTCTTAATTTTTTTTTATAATTAGTCTAAATAGTAATTAAAACCATAATGGAGGAGCTTCGAGGAATTTTTTAGAATATCTCGTCCGCATTTCAATATTTTTTAATGATTTTTTGCATCGGGTAATACTTGAAGTCAATCTCTACAAAGGCCGTTTTTTTACATTTTATATTTTAGTTCCTTTTTATTAGGGTAGTTTCACTTTTGAAACCGGTTTCGGAAGTAAAAGTGTCCTCTTAAAAAACAAAAAAAATCGAAAAAGTAAAAAACGGCTTTTGTAGAAATCAAGCAAAAAAAAAAAAAAATAATAAATAAAAAAATGCGAGCGAGAAACTCTAAAAAATTCCTCAAATAGAATTAACATTAACGAGCGGGTGTTTTTGCGTAAGTGAAGATCACTTCTACGCATGTCCAGAAAATACTCATTTTTTCATGAAATCGCAATCAACTGATCACCTATAAAGTTTTTTTTTTTTTTGCGCATTTTCATGTTTGTAAAGGCACCTTAAAAATAAATAATAATAATTACTATTTAAAAGACATATTTGCCGTAAATTGATTTCATATTTGCTTTCATGTTTTCCATTTCTTCTGCAATTTTAAATTGTTTTTATGGAAAAAAAAAAAAAAAAACTATTTATTTTATTTTTAGTATTTTTCCTGTTTCAACGGTATTTTTGCTAAAAAAAAAAAAATAAATAAAAATAAATATTACTATTTACCATTTAGAAAAAATATTTTCTGAAGCTCGAATTTATACTCGTTTTCATATTTTTCGTTTTTTCAGTAGTTTTTAAAATTAAATCTTAAAATTAAAATAATCTCTTGTCATTTAACCGCACTGTCTCTGTGAATATAAATCAAATCAAAACTTTGAATCTAAATCAAATTCCAACTATCTTAGTGTACAACTGACTCGCTTTACAATTCTGTCACTGTAACTTTTTCCTAAAAAGAAAACATAATTGAATTTGAGTAATATCTTACTCGCTTTTCTTTTTACCCTGATGAAATGAAACCTTGCGGTTTCACAAAAAGGCAAGAAAAGATTTAAAAAAAAAAAAAAAAAAAAAAAAAAAAAGGAAACGAAATTGTTAGTTAAAAATCTCAGAAACCACAGAATTTTTTAGCAAACAAGATCGCGCAATTCGATAGTTTGTTTCTACAATAAAAAAATCAAATATTTGGATAAAGTAAAAGCCACGATAAAAAATATGTGCGCTAAAACTATCGTTTTTCTATTCTTTCTTTCTTTTTTTTTTTTTTTTTTAAACAAAGAGCTTATTTCTGTAATATTTGCGTACAATAAAGAGTATTACATTACCATTTACATAGGTTCGAAATAGTTAATTTTTTATCAATTTTATGTGCGTTGAAGTGTGATGTTGTGAATGGAAATTGCAATGGTGGAGAAAAAGTTTAATACTTTATTTTTGATTTTTTAAAAATATGGATGAAAGTTGTTTCCTCGTTTATTTAGTAGATTGTTGATCTTTCAGAAATGCCTTATCGCCCTCAAAATAAAAGACCTTCTTTGCAATACAGCAACTCTCCAAATCAACATAATAATTGTTCGATTTTCATCTATATTATATTAGTTCAGTATCGTGATAAAATTTATCAGTAGTACATAGTAATTTATTAAAACATTGAAAAGTTTGTTACTTAGGTTCTTAGGACTGCATTATCAAATTCTGGCTTCGGAAGTACCACTTCGACTGCCTTTCCCTCTAGAAGGGACTGTTAAAACGATAAAAGTTCCAGCATTTTTCAAATAACGCAAAACCGGAAACGGCTATTTATAACAATCGACTTCCCTTTGTTTGGCATAAAGAGCCGGAGGAATTGGATAATTATAATAATGTTGTCAACTGTTTCTCTGAAACATTCAACATTATTGCTGACAAGTGAATTGAAAATGTTAGGAAGCGCCAGTCGCTCATCGGTTACATAAGTTACGCCGGCAAAACGCAAAGAACCGTAACTTTGCCGACAGACGTAGTTTTCAGGGAGCTGGAGATATTAATAGCGGTAAAATGGGAATAGAGAGGGGAATAGCGAGTTATGTATACGGAAGAAGTGCAAGTTTTTTTGCAGATCAAGAACTAAAGATGAATTTCTCCAGCTGAAATGCGCATCGGTTCTTGGGGTGAGGGAAAGAAGCGCTCGACTTTGGATTGTTACAATCCCATTTTCATGAAAAAAGAGAATAGCGATACATCACGGATGACAAAGAGCAATAAGAGTTCATTAGCGAGTGAGCCTTACCCATGGAAGTGTTAAGTTAATCAGGAGGAGGAATTTAAAATGTGTTTGCGTGGAAAAAGGTGGCAGCAATTAGTTTGCTGTATTTTCAATTGCTGACATTTTACAATGATTTAATTTACGATTCAGTAAAATGTTCGTGAAACTACAGGAAAATAAATGGGAAAAACTTTGGGTAATGTTTCAGGAACACTTGTTTTATAGTATACTTTGCCAAGTGAAATAGAATTGAATGAGCGGAATACAATAGAAACAAGTCTGACTCAGAAAGGTTTTAGCTAGAAAAAAAGTGCAATTGTTATGAAAATGTTAAAACTTTTAACACTTAGAGTAACCCGTAATGTCTAAAGAAAGTAGTGCTTAACTTTCGCTTGTTACAATCCCATTTTCACGAGAAAAAATGATTAGCGATACATCACAGATGGCAAAGAGCAGTAAGAGTTCATTAGTGAGTGAACCTTATCCATGCATGTGTTAAGTTAATCAGGAGGAAGAATTTAAAATGCGTTTTCTTTGGAAAAGGTGGCAGCAATTAGTTTGCTGTACTTTCAGTTGTAGACATTTTACAAAGATTTAATTTACGATTCAGTTAAAAGCAAAACATAAATAGAAAAATTTAGATAATTTTTCAAGAGCAATTGTTTTATTTCACTTTTTTTGTCAAGGAAGATAGGAAGGAATTAGAAGAACATAATAGAAAGAAGTCTAACGTGGAAAGATCTGAACAGATTTTAGAAACAAAGCGAAAAAGTAAATGCAATTGTTATGCAAAGATTAGCACATTTAAAATTGAAAATAACCCATAATGTCTGGGGAAAATAGTTCTAAACTATAGCTTGTTAAAATCCCTTTTTCATGAAAAAAGAGAATAGTGATAGGACTTCAAAATGTGTTCTTCGAAAAAGGTCGCTGCAATTAATTTTCTTTATTTTCAATTGCTGACATTTTACAGCGATTTAATTTACGATTGCGCAAAAACATCACAAAATTCCAAGAAAATAAATGAACTAAGGCTCAGTAGAGTAAGTATTGTGTAACTCGAGTGGCAAATACCATGGGCAATGAAGCTGAAGAGATGGTAGTGTGACTATTGGAGAGTTAATGGAAAAATTGCAAATTTTATTAATGTAACATTTACAGAAATTAAAGCGGCCATAATTCAAGAAAACGTCTTTATCTGAAATTATGGTGAGAAAGCTATAATCTAAATCCATGTATGTTGCATGTGTCTAATTGGGTTCATGTCTGACTTGTATTGAGTTTGTGATCGTATGATAACGAGCAATAAGCGTTAATATGTGAGCGAACCTTATTTATGCAGGCTTAAAATTATTTAGGAAGATGAATTTTAAAATGTGCTTGCATGGAAAAGGAGACATAAATTAATTTGCAGTACTTTAAATTTCTGACATTCATTTTAAAGAGCTGAAATTTACAACATTTAATTTATGATTAAGTAAAAAATTCATGGAAGTCCAAAAAATTAAATGGAAAAACTTCGGATAATGTTTCAAGACCATTGCTTTATATCATACTTTGCCAAGTGAAATAGAATTGAATCAGCAGATCTAACAGAAAATTTTGAACAGATTTTAGGAAGAATGAAGCAAATACAATTGTTATGAATTTGCTAACGCATTTAAAACTGAGAGAGCCTATAACGTTAGGAAAAGAAGCGCTTGACTTTGAGTTGTTGCAATACCATTTTCAGGAGTAAAGAGAATAGTGATCATCCCCGATTATGAAGAGGAATAAGAATTATTATTAAGTCTGTCTTATCCAAGCAGGTATTAAATTAATAATGAGGAGGATTTTAAAGTGTGTTTGCATGAGAAAAAATGGCTGCAGTTTGTTTGTTGTTTCTTCAATTACTGACATTTTACAACCATTTCATTTATGATTATCTTAAAACTTCATAAAACTCTAGGAAAACATATAGAGATACTGGGACTTAGTGGTGCAACTATGGCTCTAGAACTAAACGACACAGGCTCCGAAGCTCATGGGAAGGGAGGGGCTATTATCAGAGAAGTAACATTAAAAATACGAATTTTAATAATTTAATTATTACAGAAATTAAAGAAATCAGTAGAAAAACCTCCATTGCACGAAATGCTGGTGAAAAAGTTACAGACAAAACTCGCGTATAAATTGCATGTATGCACAGAGAGCCCTGTCTCCTACATTCTAAATAAAAAGCAATGACTATTCACTCTGGAGGCGTGAATAGTCACTCTAAGAGTCAAAATATGCCTAACCTCTTTAGAGTGACTATTCACTCTGAGCAAAAGTGGAATCGTTGACTCTCTGAAAGAGTGAATTGTCCCTCCTGGGAGGTGAATATTTACTGTAAACAGGGGTGGATAATCTGTCATTCGGAGGAGTGACTTTTTACTCTTTCTAAAGGAGTTTGTTTTTCACACATGATAGGAGTGAATAGTCACTTTTTCATAGGAGTGAATGTTCATTTTTTATAGAGTGAATTCTTTTGTTTATGTTGCTTTTATAGGCATTTTAAAAGAATCATATCTTTTAAAGCATGAAATGAAAATAGATACATGTGTGGTAAAGATTGGAATAAAATACTTTACTGGCAATATTTATTTAAATCATAGTTTGTATTACTAATTGAACTTTTAAGGAAGAATTCAATTAAAGTTACATATTAATTAAATTAGATTACTGACAGAAATAAACTAAAATATTTTATTCCAATCTTATCCCTTGTGTTTGCATCCCGGTCGCGCCCGTCGGCCTAATCGTTCGGAGTTTTCGTGGTTTTCTTCAAACCTTGGTTTTCCAAGCGTAAATACGGGTTAGGTTTCCCTAGAAGGACCCCCACGGAGGGCACTCTCCCCCTTAGGGCCTATATCCCTCGTGTTGATAATTGTCCGTCATAAACATAACCAACCAACCAACCCTTGTGTTTGCTTTCATTGCATGCTCAATAAATATATGATAGTTTTAAAATGCCCATAATGGCCAGTAATTAACCGAAATCTTAATCAGTTAATATTATTTTTTTCTTTTCAGATATCCATAAAGTTGTATTTAGTATTTTAATAATTTCCGTGATGTACGTTAATTGTATTCTTTTTTTCATGTATAATTCAAGCTTTAAATATTTAGATCTCAGTACTTATTCATTGCTAAGGAATTTAAATCTAATCAAACGTTATTATTTACTGTATTTTAGTTACTTTTAAAGTTTTATTAATAATTGTATAATAGGTGGATGTTATATGATTAACAATGTACGATTTCATTTTAATTTTTGTTCTAAATATAAAATCTTATCTTTTTAGCTTACTTTTCAGTAAAGTAAGCTTTTTGAAGAACCCTATTGTTCTAAAATATTTTTAATTTTTCCACTAAAAACACAATGCTTATCAACTCGCATCTTTTTATAATAAGTTCTAAGCTTAATCTAAATATTAAGAATCATAATAAAATCATAAACAGCAGAAAAATCCTTACATACAATTAAAAAAAATAAATATATCAATTTGAAAAACACTAAAAATAATAATTAGTATTTTATAATTGTACTATTAAACAACAACAATAATAACGATAAATACTATAAGTATTTATAATCAGAAAACAGTAACAAACCGGAAAAAGAAATCCAAAACAGCACACTATCTCAACACATTTTCAACAAATCTCAAAGGAAAACAGTTCCAGATCAATCTTTTTCTAGTAACATAAAACTATTTAACTCATAATCATAACATACAAAATATACAGGAATAACATATTAAAATTAAATAAGACTTACCTTTACGTTTCATAAATAATCACTTTAATAATATCCGTATATTATAATCCTAAAATGACGGATTCCTTTTTCTTATCTTAAAAAAAGCGTCGTAAACTTGCTGTTCTGATTAGCTGCTGAGTAATACGGATACATACAATTAGAGATCGACAAAAAATTAGGTTTTGTTTTCGTCCCAAAATCTGACTTGCACCGAAAATTCGTTTTCGGCGAATATGCCACCAAAAATTCGGCCAGACCGAAACCTAATTCCTATAACCTATTCCAGAAATCTCATAAATTTTCAATATTACCCTTTGATTTGAGCTGTATTGGCTCAAATGATAAACTCTTTATTTAATACTATGAACTTCACTATGAATAATTATCAGTCATGGCAGACTTAAGACGGGAGTAAAAATTATAATGCGAGCAATGCATATATGACTCAACTTTGAAGATACTTTTCACATGCCCGATAAAAACTGCAGACTTAACAGTAATAGAAAAATTTTAGTTTGAAACCGCAAAAGTGTTTCGAATGCTCTTTCAGAATGTTCTATCATTCTATATCCTTTATGAATTAATTACATTTAATTTTATATGAGAATTAAAAGTTCCATAAATAATCACTTTAATAATATCCATATATTTTAATTCTAAAATGGCGGACGTCTTTCTCTTATCTTAATAAAGCGTCGTAGACAAAACTGATCTGATTGCCTGATGAGTAATACACATACAATACTCACTCCTGCTTAGAGTGAGTATTCACTCTTATTCACTAAATTTATCTAAAAATTCTAATCGAAATTACATGCAAAACGCTGTCAAAGCAGTAACAGGGAGCAAACACCACTAAGCCGGTGAACTGATACACCAAGAAAAAGGAGGGATGGAGGTGGGATTGAGCTGCTTTTTGATTTTACATGGTGTAATTTTTTTTAAATTTCACGTACCAGTATCAGACTTTCGCGTACCAGTAAACAGAGCTTCACTTACCAGTACTGGTACGCGTAGCATAGTTTGAGAATCCCTATGATAGAGGATATCTGAAATTTCTTATGTATATAGAAATAAAACTGATTTGGGGGAGAAAAATAGAAAATAAAATAAGATGTAAAAAAAAATATTCAATTCTTTCAAAGATGATTGAGAGTGTCTGAAAATTTTTATATATGTAGAAATAAAAATAATTTCGTGATAGGAAACAGTAATAAAATAAAATAAAATAAAACTTTTCAGTTATATTGAACATGATTGAATATATCTGAAAAAATTTATGTATATAAAAATAAAACTGATTTTGTGAGAGAAAATAGCAATGAAATAAAAAAAAGAAAACCTATTGAATTTTATTGAACATGATTCGGAAAATCCGAAAAAAAGGGTTTTTTTTATAATATATATAGAAGTAAAACTGATTTCGCGTCAGAAAATAGCAATAAAATTTAAAAAAAGAAAAATTATTCAATTCTTTTTTAACAAGACTGAAAAAAATAGTCGGAAAATTTTTATATTTATAGAAAAAACTGATTTTGTGACAGAAAATGCATAACCGCCCCCTCCCCTCACCCCCATCAAAACTATTCTATTCTTTTAAAAATGATTGAGAATACCTGAAAATGTATATGAACGAAGAAGCTTAGTTTAATCTTATCCGTTTATTCTTCTTGATATGAAAATACAAACAAAACTAATTTTATGTTTGGACCGATAAATAGCAAGTTTGGATTTTAAGGCATCCATCATTGGATTAATTATTCAGTATCTTCTATAATTAAAACTTCTTTAGCAGGCTATTAGAAAGCTGCAGTTTTCGTTAAATGATAGCCAGTATAAAAAATTGTCGAACCTCAAAACATTACTGTTAGAGATTTCAGCGAGTCTCTTTGAAAATCTACTTGTAAACAAGTCCTAGGAGGTTTTAAGAGGGTGGTGACAAACCGGAAAAGGGGTTTTCATGGTCAACAACCTTTAGAAAGCGGATGTGGAGTAAAAGGGAAAGAAAACTTTTTTGATATTGAAGGAAAACATTTTTAGAAGAGGGTGGTGTGGGCTAGGTTCAAAACGGTAGCCAGAAAAATAATTCCGGTGGGGATATGGAGCCCAGAATTTTATTCATGTCTTATTTTAGATTTGCTTTTTGCTAATTGAATGGAAGCAAGTGTTAAGAGTATTTATTAAGCTTGACTGTGAATTAAAATAATTAAAATTAATATAATTATAAAAGAAAATTTAAGCCTTTTCGATTGAAAATAAAATTTTAATCTTATTTAAAGTAATCTTAGGTGGCGTATTGACGTTAGTGTCAATCAACTTAACATTTTTAATTTTGTAAATAGGTTTTAAACTGTTTTATTGCCAAAATATTTTACCAGTAGCATATGTCTGAATAGTTTGTAGATATTTTAAATGACTTTAATTGGGACTAAATAAGTTTTACGATACTAAACAAGTTTGACGATGCTACACAAGCCTGACGATGCTAAACAGGTCTGACGATCTATAGCAAGCTTTCGTACACGTTTTATTTTGACATTCTGCTTTTAGAGAGTCCAATTCTAAAAAAAATTCGAATGAATTTTAAAGATTTCTTAGAAAATGCTTTTATTTGTTTAACATACTAATGGAATCAAACAATAAAGATATACTAGTTTAGAATTTTAATTTTCGAAAGTTGGCAGAATGATTTCGAATCTTTACGGTTTTAATTGATAATTAATGGCATATTTATAGTCAGACAGAAAATCCTCACAGAAATTTTAGAGGGGGATAAAACCCTGGTAATCCCTCCGTTGGCTATGGCCTTGTCTAGATTTGATGCTTTCTTATCCGAAATCAATATAAAAGATGGAGGAAAATCTGCATATAGTTGAGACAGCTTTAAATAAATACAGAATGTCATGTTTTAAAATATGTTACAAATAAATATCTTTGTGAGCAAATTCTTTTTATTTATTTTATTTATTTGTTTATTTATTTATTTTTGATGATGGAAAAGGAGATGACTATATAAACAGTGATTTTTGCTTCCCCTTCCCCCATACGGTTATTTCTTCTTCTTCTTTCTCTTTTACGAAATTAGGATTTATAGTTACTGCCTGTGTGATTATTTTTCGTTTGAGGTTCGTTTAAATATATTATACAAGATCAGTAATGATCGACCGAAACTGAAACCGAATTTAGGTAATCTTTCTACTTTCGGCCGGAAACAAATACGAAAATGTCGATTTTTTTTTTTTTTTTTTACAGTAATTAACATATACATAAATATACATAATTATTAATTAATTATACGTGTAATTATACGTGCGGCACAAGTTGACTCCCTGTGTCTTTGACCAAAACTTTTTATTTTCATATAAAATAAAATGTAATTAATTCATCAACGACACAAAATGATTTTCTAATTATACGAATTTCATCTAATTAAAAAATATTAATAAAACGCAAGTAATATAACTCCACGAAAATGCTGGATACGTATTTAAACATGAAAAATTAAACTTCTAAACTAGGGATGCAAAACCTGTGGCCCGCGATGGGTTAACGTGTAGCCCGCCAATTTCGTTGATCGGGCACAGAAAAGTCGTCACTTTTGTTGATCGGCTTCGAAAAAAGTTTCATAAATCGCGAGAAAACATTGCGAATTTTGTCACTTTGCCGTGAGAAGAAATTGCATATTTCGGCAGTCAGTTAAGAATCGCGAATTTCGCCGACAGGGTGCGGAAAAGCGCGAATTTTCTCGATTAGAAGTAGAAAAATCTTAGATTTTGTTAATCGACTTCGGAAAAAATCGAATGTTTCGTCTGTTTATTGCGAGAAACAATCGCGAATTTCGTTGACCGATTTTTTTTACAGTAATTAATATATACATAAATATACATAATTATTAATTAATTATACGTGTAATTATACGTGCGCCACAAGTTGACTTCCTGTGTTTTGACCAAAACTTTTTATTTTCATATAAAATAAAATGTAATTAATTCATCAACGACACAAAATGATTTTCTAATTATACGAATTTCATCTAATTAAAAAATATTAATGAAACGCAAGTAATATAATTGCACAAAAATGCTGGATACGTATTTAAACAGGAAAAATTAAACTTCTAAACTAGGGATGCAAAACCTGTGGCCCGCGAATTTCGTCAATTTATAACAGGAGAAAATTGCAATTTTTGTCCATATGATCGCAGGAAAAAATCATGAACTTCGTCAATTTGCTGCGGGAAAAATTTAAAATTTCGCCAGTCAGTTAAGAATCGCGAATTTTGTTGATCAGGCGCGGAAAAATCGCGAGTTTTGTCGATCGGGCTCAGAAAAATCGCGAATTTCGTTGGTAGAGAACGGAAAAATCGCGAATTTTTTTCGATGAGGCTCGGAAAAATGGCGAATTTTGGCGGTAGGACGTGGAAAAATCGCAAACTTCGTTGATCGGACACGGAAAATTCGCGCGTTTTGTCGATCGGGATAGGAAAAATTGCGAATTTTGTAGGTCGGGCATGGAAAAATTGCGAATTTTGTCGATCGGCCGCAGAAAAACTGGAAATTTCGTTGATCGGGCACAGAAAAGTCGTCACTTTTGTTGATCTGCTTCGATAAAAGTTTCATAAATCGCGAGAAAACATCGCGAATTTTGTCACTTTGCCGTGAGAAGAAATTGCATATTTCGTCAGTTAGTTAAGAATCGCGAATTTCGCCGACAGAGTGCGGAAAAGCGCGAATTTTCTCGATTAGAAGTAAAAAATTCTTAGATTTTGTTAATCGACTTCGAAAAAATCGAATGTTTCGTCTGCTTATTGCGAGAAACAATCGCGAATTTCGTTTACCGCGGGCGGAAAAATTGCAAATTTCATCGATCAGGCGAGTAATAATTGCAAATTTCGTCGATCAGACAAATAATAATCACAACTTTTGTCGATCAGGCGAGGAATAATCGCAAATTTTGTCGATCAGGCGAGTAACAATCGCAAATTTCGTCTATCAGGGAGTAATAATCGCGAATTTGGTCCATCGGGCACGGGAAAATCGCGAATTTTGTCGATGATACGCGGAAATATTGAAAATTTTGTTGATCGGCTGCAGAAAAATCGTGAGTTTTATCCGTTTAGCGCAAAAAAAAATTGCGAATTTCGTCAAACTGCCGCAGAAAAAATACAAATTTTGTCAAAGTCGGTTAAGAATCGCAAATTTCGTGTATCGGACACGATAAAATCTCGAATTTTGTCGATCAGGGGCGGAAAAATCGCAAATTTCGTCGATCGGGATTGGGAAAATCGCAAATTTCGTTAGTTGAGCACGAAAAAACGCGAATTTTGTCGACCAGGCGCGAAAAAAATCGCAAATTTCATCAATATAGTGCGGAAAAATATTGAATTTCGTCTATCAGGCTCAGATAAATAGCGAATTTCGTCAATCGGGAGCGGAAAAATGGCGAATTTTGTAGATCAGGCGCGATAAAAATCGCGAATTTTGTCGATCAGGCACGGAAAAATCTCAAATTTCGTTGATCGGGCGCAGAAATATCTCAAATTTTGTTGATTGGCTCCTCCTGCCTACCCCCACCCCCCACCCCCTTTCGTTCATAAAGTTCACATTTTTTTCGGCAGTAGCCACTTTCGTGACTATGTTTGTTTCTTAGCACTTTTATTAAAGCAAAATTTACTCCTTCGAATAAAGGCAAGAAATATTATCACTCTTTGCAAATAATCCTTGCTATATCTCTGCTATATATACAAATATAAACTGTTGATATATTTTTGCCAACTGAATTAGATATGTTTACTGGGTAAGGGAACCTAGAGAGGTAACACCTCCCCAAATTTTAAAACTATATTTTTATCTGATTATAGGCCACAAATCACCTCCATGAAACAGAATTCTTCTCGTGTTACTGGTGTGGCCCTCGACAACCCAGACATTTTTGTAAGTGGCCCTTCTCTTAAAAAGGTTGTGCACCCCTATTCTAAACTAACTTCTAGCTATTAAATAAATAAACTTCAGCCAAAGGTCCCTCGTTCCAATTTTGGCCTGGATACTTTTTCGCCCAGATTAGAAAAATTACAACTTTAATTAAAAAATGTTTTAGGAATACATACCTCGATTTATCTACAAGAACTTTCCCAAAGATTAATCAAAACACTTTTGCGATTTCAAACTAAAAATTTTCTATTACTATTAAGTCTGCAGCTTTTAACGAGTACTTGAAAGGCGTCTTCAAAGTTTAGTCATACTCATTTCTTGCTGTATAGTTTGCACTCACGTCTTGAGTCAGTCATAATTATAAACAGTGAAGTTCATAGCATAATAAATAAATAGCGTCTTATTTGAACCGATGCAGTTCGAATCAATGAGTATTGTTGAAAATTTCTGAACGAAGAAACGAGATGTTTGGAATACAGACAGTTTCGGTCCAGCCGAATTTTAGCCAGCATTTTCGCCGAAAACGAATTTTTGGGGAAACTCAGATTTTGGGCTGAAAATGAAAGCAAAACAGAATTTTCGCTTGATCTCTAAAGATTAGAAACGTAAGTACTTTAAAAAAGACAAAAGTTTATTTATAGGAAAACATAATATAATCACAATCGAAAAAATAATCTCTTCTGAGCTATTCACACTTCCGAAAAGCATGCTTTATTTTTAGAAACCTAACAAACCAATCAAGATTTTAAGAAGAATTTATACATAAGTTTCTTTAGCTGCCATTGATTTTCATAACCTTTTCCAAGCAGTTTTATAGTGTACTAACCCCTTCAAGGGCGTTGGTTCCTTTTTAGACCACTTAATTTTAATTCCTAAAGACTACGTTGATACCAGAATATTGGAATGAAATTTTCCCTTTTATTATGTACGTGAACGAAAACTTTTGCTTATTTTGAAATAAATTTGTTTGTAATTTTTGGTGCCATTCACTCATTTCAGTATTTTACGAATAAAGACACCTTGCCCCTGAAAGGGTTAATCCAAAATTTTCTCACTAATCCTTAAAGTTTCCTCACTCCGGGATATGGGTTAAGTATAATAAAGAAAGCATTAAAACTGCATCCATATGTCAAAACTTGAGTTTTTGACCATTGTAATGTTCTTGGCGGTGCTAATAATTTACGAAGACCATGATAATATGTGCACATTCATATTTCACGCAAACAGTACATAAAGACATTGTGTTGTATAATTTAAAAAATCTAAGCTAGCCTACTGTAACTCAAAAATCAGGTCATACATTTTTTTTTAATCTGACAAGTTGTATTAAAATAGTTTCTTTCTTTCTTTCTTTCTTTCTTTCTTTCCTTTTTAAATGTGTCATTCAGCTTGATCATGGGTGCATATATGCACCCGCAAAAAGAGCACACAGACCTTGTTTTTCTCTACAGTAAAAAAGAAAGTGCTTTCTTAGAGCATTTTCGTGATTATTTAAGTAAAAGTAATTTTCAAAATACTCAATAATTGCTATAAGTGATAAACATAAATTTTGAAAAACTTTTAAATAAAAAAAAAAATGTCAGGTTCACAAATTTCTATTTTTAATATTGCAGTTAATTTCATTATCCTTTTGCTCGCGTGATTTTTGTTTTTATTTTTGTTTACTTGTTTTTCAATTTGAATTTTTATAATTTTATTTTCTTGAGAATGCTGCCGTCTGATGCAATAAAACATGTCGAAATGTAAATAAATAAAGGTATTTTGCCTTTTTTTAAATTTATGTTTATCACTTATGGCAATTATTGAGTATTTTGATATTTTAAAGCGATTTTTATGTATAGGTTATAAAAGGTAACATTTTAAAAAATTGGTGCCAAGGGAATAAAATTTGTGTAAAAGGCGCCAGTCCCAAAAGAGTTAACATAGTTTTTATATAAATCTTGGAAGGCCAGTTTCTCAATTCTTCTGCGAAGTAATAAGATATTGAATAATTTAAACAAAATGATAATAATAATAATAGTAATAATAATAATAATAACAAGAAGAATGTTAATGTTTTGGAACAAATTTAAAACTTCTGCTGTTTAATTTATATTTATTTTGCTTCAGTGTTTTATATGCTAAGAAGATTGGGTTTCATTTAAGCTCGAGAGTTTTTCCTGAAAAATGTTTTAAACAACAACAAAATGTAGCGAAAGCTATAAATAATAGCACAGTTGGGAGGGGGGGGGGGAGAAGAAAGAAAAGAAACGAACAAATTAAAGATACTTCAATATATTTCAAATTTGGTTCTTACACCTCGTCCACGTGATATAATATTCCATTAATATATATTTTTTAATACTTTCCGCGAATGTAGAATTTTTTCTTCTTTAAACCTCAGACTAAAATAAACTCGTTAATTTTTGTTTAATTCAATGTGAGAAATAGTTGACAGGCATTAGTGAAAACTATTATAAATAAATATGCGTTAGAAAAAAGACATTGAAATTATGGTGCTGTGGTGTTTTTTTAGAGATTTCTTTAGAATAAAAATATCATAATTGATGTTTTAAACAAATTTCAAATTTCTTGGTGTATTTATTGAGTTGCTTTAAGTTGATGTTATAAGGGAAAAGGGGGGTGGGTAGGATTTCATATGTATCAGAAAATTTCTTCTCAGTACTTCTTAAAATTTTTATTATCTATTTTCAAAAAGCGAAAAGTTGTGAAAAATGAACAATCGTTACGGAATATTTTTGCTGTAAATTGTAAGTGAAACTAATAAACGCTTTGTCATTTAGTAATATTCACATTATGCTAATTTATTCGATTATGGATTTAAACAAATTACGTTAAATGCTTTATCTCTTTACACAATAAGATATTTTCCCCCATTCACACCACCTGATAGCGCAAATAATTTGTTTTCCAAAGGAGAGTATAGTTAGCAATTGTACTAATAGATGGCGCTGTATAATGCTTATAGCTACATATGGGATGATGCTTAGAATAATTGTCATATGATGTTTAGGATGTTTTTGAAGAAATTTTGAAGCGAAAAAAGGAAAAAAAAGTGTTTTTGAGGGAGGAAACACTAAAAGTAATTGGCTATGTATTAAAAAATGAGGCATTTTCAAATTATTAGGTAAGATTAACGGAAATTCATTAAGAATGGTTAATCCATCGAGGTGAGATAACTATTGATATCATTATCTCCAGTCTAAAGTTAAATCACGTATTTTCAACTGCTTTATGGGTATGCAGTCAATTTCCATTACAGCGAATTCCGATAAAACGAAACATCCATTATAACGAAATTTTTAGCAATACTCACATAAAAGACATGTAAATCCATTTTTATAAAATTTCAATAATTAATTTTTATAAAATATAGAAAAAAAACCCCTCTAGGAATACTTTTGTTGTTTGTTTTAACGGGAATCTACTGTACGTAAACGAAAAAAAAAATCATTTTGTAGGACCATATTCTCCTCTTTTCATTCGTCGTCTTTTTTTTAACCCGTTTTTATAGCTTCAGATTTTTTTTTTTTTTTTTTTTTTTTTTTTAAGTTTAAAAAGTATATACAGTAGAGCCCGGATAATACGAATCCGGTTAAATGGAAATATAGGATAAATTGAACTGTTTTAAATTCCTTGCAAATTGCAACATGTTGCCATGAAATCGGTTATAACGAAGTCTGTGTATACTGAAAGATATTTGGGGCATTCTCACAATCTTTTGACTTTTAAGTCCCTGAGTAATAATTTTTATTTTAGTGCATATTCTTCTGGGTTTTTTTTTTTTTTCAGATACAGGAAAACATCCCATTGCATGACTGCATAACAATATTAACGTTATAAATAAGTTTTGGACGATGTTGGGGGTCCAAATATCCAGGAAACTCCCATACTGTCCCGTGTCCCTGATGCTGATTTTTAAGTTTGGAGCTGTCTGTATAAAATAGTTTTAATAAAAGTAATTCGATACAATTTTCCCCCGAAACTGGGACTACTGTTTTATATAAATATGTAGCAAAAAATTAACCTGCATACATTTTCACGGTTGTTATTATTTTTTAAACTCTGTCCCTGGGTTTTATATTCCTTACCTAAAATTATACAGGAAATCACTTCAGATGCAGTCACAGAATCTTTTTTAAGTTTTTTCTCATGCAGAAGTATGCTAGAGAAAGAATGTCTAAAATTCTTTGGCAGGAAATTTACTGCAGAATTTAAGTCAGCATTTAAATATCAATTTCAAGCATCGTGGCTTTATTGATAGTCTTACCGCCCCCCAAGATTTAATCCTGCACATTTCGAGGCAAAATTTTTTTTAAAAATTTAATCCAATGTAAATAACTGTTTCTAAAAATCAATGACCATTGTGGCTATTATTGAGTCTTAACATGATTTGCCTAAAAATAGGTGATAATTTTCCTTACCGTCCCATCCTTACCATGAATTTTTTTTCCCATTCCCGTCCCCTTTTTCCTATACCGCCCCCTTTTTTTCCCTTACCGTCTCCTTTTTTTCCCTTACCGTCTCCTTTTTTTCCCTTACCGCCCCTTCTTTAACACCCCTTTAAAACAATGTTATACCAAAATTTTGTACCTAAAAATACTACATTGTTATTATTTCTTATTTGAATGTCTTGTGGGTACTATGGAAATTCATCATAAGTAAAAATTAAGAAGAAAATAAAAAGTTATAGTGGTAAAATGGTAAGGAAAATTAAACTCGCAAGTTTTACTTAAATCTCAGTTAAATAAAAAAAAAATTCACTGCTGACCATTTTTTCTTTATTTTTGAATTATTAAGGCATCAAATGTTGGTATGCGTCTTTAAATTTAACTAATTATTTGCATATTACTTGGTTTATATAAATTCTATAGATCATATACAAGGCTCCACTAAAGAATTCGAGAATATTTTATTTGTTTTATTGGCGGAAATTGCTGAAGTAGAATTTTCAATTGTGTCAATGCGTGTCATAAGTGAACTACGTAAAGTTTAGTATACTTTGTAGTCTATACAAATCTGTAATTCATAAACAAGGTTTCACAAAAGAATTCGAGTACTTTTCCGACTGTTGATGACAATTGGTGAAGTTGAGTTATCAAATGTATTATACATTTTTCAAATTGTTTACAACTTGCTATTACAAACATTTTGTTATTTATTTGTTATTATTTTGCGTGATACAATTGTTTATTTGATGTCATCTTTCACCTTATTCAACGGGGAAGTTTTGTTCTGAATGTGTTGGAAAGTGTTTTATAGTCTATGCTTCACAAATGTTCTTTCTTTCCTGTTTGTTTATTACAAACACTTTTACAGTATAAGGTGTGCCCCCGCTTATCGTAGTCTATAAGGTAATCCCTAAGCCGTTAGCTTTAGAAGTTTAATTCCAATTGCGGGTAAAAAATGTTTGAAATGTTGTTCACCATATTAAAAGCCAGTTTCCTCAAAACTATATATATATATATATATAATATGATATATTTATATATCATATATATATATATATATATATATCTTTATATATATATATATTGCTCTCTCATTATAAGTACATTTTGAAGTTTTTCTTTTTGAATTAATGAATTTTCAATTTTCAGATCATACATTTTGCGCAAAGGATTTGTTGATGCTGACAATAATTCATTATTTTAGATTTTTTTTCATTGGTTAAACTGATTTAGTTAAAATAGTTTTAGATAATATTTCAAATATTTATGATTTCCTTCATATATTTCATTATTTACTTGCTCTTTTTATGAATTCGACATCCTGTTGTTTTTCCTTTCGCCTATATCGAATGTTTTAATTTTTAATACTTCATATATTGGTGATTAGGATATAAGTTTATTAAACAAATTCATTAATGATTAGTTAAATTAATAATAGTTAATCCAGCTTTATTACGTATAACGTCAGTGTAATGTATTGATACCCATTTTATTAATTTTTATTTTTATAAAAAAAGATGATGAATTGTAATATTATATAATAGTTATATATAGAATTGCCCTTGATAATGAGTTACCATTATTTTCATTTTTATTCGTAATTTTTCTTATGTTTTGAGATCATTTGTGGTTTTTCCTTTATTGAATTAGAGTTTTTAAATTTTTAGAACATACATATCATACATATAAAAGAATTGTTGATGTAGACGTTGATTCATTGTATCAGGCCTTATTTCATTGGTTGAATTGTTTTGGTTATAATTGGTTTTACAATATTAAAAAAAATTATGATTCCCTGCATATTTAATTATTTATTGATTATTTAAATAATTTCGCCTTCCTGTTGTTTTTCCTTTCGCCAATCGTGAAGGTTTTTTAAATTCATCATATATTGGTGATCAGTATATTGGTAGAAATAATTCATTAATGATTCATTAAATTAAAAATAGATGATCCTGCTTTATTTTGTATAATGTCAGTGTAATGTATTGATGCTCAATTTATTAATTTTATTTTTAATAAAAAGAAAAAGATGATGAAATATAATTATATAATGGTTATATATGTATATACAGGGTGCCCACTCTCAACGGTGTCCAATGGCTAATTCCTATTTCCCAAATTGCTTTTAAAATATTTCTTTACCACATTTAAAACATTTTTGTAATTGGAACTGTATGTCTAGAACTAACGGTTTTGGAATTAGCCATTGGACATCGTTGAGAGTTGACACCCTGTATATATAACCATTATGTAATTACAATTCATCATATTTTTCCTTTTACTAAAAATAAAATTAACAAATTGAGCATGAATACATTTATATTTAAGTAATGAAATTTAAATTTTTATATGGTCTCCATATCCTATAAGTTATATTTAAAAAAGCCTTGTCTGTGCTTTAATTATTAAAAAAAATCTATGAATTTTTAACATTTTCCGGTACTAATAAGGTGTAGGCTTTTTTTTTCTTTTTTTCGTTTCTATCGCCATCAATCATTGAAAATTCATGAAATTAAAACTGTCATAACTTGGTAAGTTTCTCGCGTAAAAAAAAAATATTTTTTCATTGATTTACTTGTTAGAGAATGGAGAAAGTTCCTTTTAAATATAACTTATAGTACACAGGGACCATATAAAAAATGTAACATAATAATTTTTTCAAAGATAATTATCTTAATGCAAATTTCTTTTGATATGACGAAGAATTATATTGAAAACATTTTTTGCAATTGGAATCATACCTCTTAAAAGTTTAGGAATTATATGTTATATAAAGCTAAGACAAGAGCGGGACATCCTGTAGATATAAATTTCGTTGAAACTAAAGATGTATTTAAAGAAATACGCATTTATATTTTAAAGAAAAGAAAAAACATGTATGTGAGTTATGCTGATCTCATATCGACGGTGGTAACACGATCTATGAAATCGATTTCCTTTTTACCCGACTGAAAAGAAGGGTTATGTGTTTCACGCGTATCTGTGTATGTGGGTTTCTTTATTACCCTCGCAACGGCTGGATGGATTTTAATGAATGAGGTCTCTATCAATTCGTCTTAACGGCCCGATGGTTATAGGTTAGGTTTTGTTTTTATAAATTCAAAATGGCGGTAGAGACGAAAAAAAAATTTACACACCCTATTGAGTGGCATATCATTGGATAGGTCTTTTAAAATGAAGACGATGTTTCATTGACTATTTTACAGTCAGAAGCTCCATTAAAATATTATACAACCTGGAAGTTGTGTAGGTAGGATTTCTAGCCTTACTGCAACTCTAACCATCATAAACATATATAGGCCTCATCAAAACAGTGTTTATAGATAGGACAATTAAGCACAACTTAAAAGTCATCAATACAAGTAAATAAAAAAAATTAGGTAAGTAATGTAAAAAAAGTATTTTAAATCAATTCCTACTTAGGTCAATAAGAGAATTTTTCTTTCTCCCATTCTTCTTTCCTGTTGAGTGTTGCTTAAAATGCCTTGATCATGAAGAGTGCACTCTCGATTATTGAAAATTAATTAATTTAATTTAATTAATGAATTAATATTGAAAAAAAAACTGGATTAACATCAAGTGTCATTCACTACAAGTTTAAAAAAAATATTTGAGCTTGATTGTATGAATAATAAGTATTTTATTAACGATTGAAAATTTGAACAAGATATATATAGCGAGAGTGTGAGCTAATTGTAGGAATTGAAAAAAAAAATAGTTTCACATTGATGAGAAATAATTAATTAGTTCGCTTTTTACGCAGTCGGGTTTTTTGATTTTTTTTTAATTTAATTGTTTATTTTATTATTTTTTTTTTTTTTTTTTTCACATTTAGTTATTTCTAAGCATTGCATAATTTAAAATTTTACATTGCCAAACAGGGAAAGAAAATGTGATTTCAAATGAATTTTGTTTGAAAACTATCTTAATTTATTGATTTTTATAAATGGTTTTCAAAATAATTTCCAAGCAGAATTTCTTTCAGAAATCTATCTATATCGAGTGTAGATCGATTTCGCAAGATAATTCGTTTGCACTTAAAACAATATAAATACTAGTTCAGTGTTGGTTTCCGGTTAATATTCCATATCAAAATTAAAACTTTCTCAATAAATGAATAAATAAATAAAATAATATAAATAACCCAAAGTTTAACACATATGTAATCGGACTACGTGCTTAATCACAGAAATAATCAGAATAAAAAAGGATGCCATCGCGGCCATTAACCTCTGGTATAAGGCTAATATGAAGGTATCGCTTCAAAATGCTTTTTGGTGCTATTAGTGAGTAATCGACAAAATATATATTTAAATGTAAACTAGTTTGGATGTGCCAATCCCAAAACTTTCTTCTATCTCATATATTTTAACATTTCAAAATGTTGTTACAAATGTCAATGTTTCATTTTTATTAGTTCAATACTATATCAACTTCGAAAGAAAATTACACAAAAATTGCTATTATAGTGCCTCCTTTCGGCAGAATATTTCAAAATTAAGGGAGAACCTGCTTGACATGGCCAAAAGCATACACAAAAAATTTGGTTCAATTCTATGCATAACTTCATACACTTTTCGATGTACAATGGCGACATACGGACACACGGACAGACAGATATTTTCTATAAACATGGTTTTTGGGATCTCTAACCCCTAAAAAGTGTAAATCCGTCGAAAACCGGAAGTCGAAAAAATTTCGATTAGAATACTTTAAAAAATTATTAGAGTTTTCTATTTAAAGGAAAAAAAAAAAAGGTTTTCAGCCATGTTCTGTACATTAGACAGTGTATTTGTAACTCTAGAGGCCCTGATCCGTTGGTTCAAATTTAAAATGTAATTGAAAATTTTTATACGACCTGTAATAGATTGAAACGTATGGATAAGACAATTTTAAGGTAGTAATGTATGGAGTATGGAATCACCTACGTTCGGAGCGTTGTTTAAAGAAATGTAAAATACTGAGTAAATGCACATATTTTTAGTTCAGTTGCAATACAGAATGATGAAGGAAAGAAAAATCTTAGCCATATCTTCATAACATTTTATAAATTGTGGATTTTTGTCATTCTTTTAGCAAAATTTCATGCTTACGCCAGACAGCGTACTTTCAATTTAAGTAAATATATTTCTATTTCCTTTGTACTACATACTACTATTACACTTACCCGTGCACTGAAATAAGAGTTTTACAATACATTCAATATATTCAAAGTTAACTAAAATATCTCAAAATATGTCCAAAAATACATATTTTTTATTAAAAATTACCATTTTTTATGTTCGAGAATTTATAAAATAACTTACACAGTCGCATAGAGCTTGGATTCTAGTTCAGAACATAGTGAGTAATATGTAAAGAATTCTGACAAATTTTCACTGAAATATCTATAAAACATTTTCTGTTATGAAGTTTATGGTACAGGGAAATAATGGCAAAATTGATTTTTCAAAAATCGCATTTAAAGATTTCTTATCTGTATTATTTCTTATCTACAAATTAATCGAGAAGTGTCAATTAAGGTTTATTGGTGTTTTTATGTAAAAAAGTAAGAAAATCATGCATAGGAACACAGTTTACATTTCCACCTCTGGTATTTAACTCATTACTCTTCATTATCATTAATCTTTATTAAACGTTTTTACCTTAGAAATCACGACATGTTCCATTAAATAAAACAAAAATTATTATTTGGAATTTCTGGCATGAATTTCTGAATAAATAAAAGTGGTCAACTGGCCCTTGTAATGGGTAACGATATGCAGATATCTTATAAGATGAACAGACACCGCACAGTGGCCCCTTACTATGCAGGGTTCGATGTGAAAAATATTTGCATAACAGAAATATAAATCATAAAAATTTTAGAATTACATTTTTCTAAGAGAGGCTTATTTAAACATTTTTTTCTAGAGAAAGGAGCCAAAACTTTGACGCCAAATATAATAAAAAATGATGTGGTGTACTAATGATTTTAAAGCATTTTTTTTTAATGGATTTGTATTTAAAAGAAAAAAAACTCCTAGTAAAAGGTAATGCTCGAAAAGGTGCCAAGAGGACCTTTAAAGGGTGCCCTGTATAATCATGATTTACACCATATACGAAAAGGAAAAAAACTATTTCAGGAAATGAAGAGCCGTCAACTCATTAATCGAAATTCCGTTCAATTTATTACCGGTTCAACTAAATAATTAATTCTCTTACATTACATCTCGATGCAACTGAAGCGTTCAAAATAAGTAGAAAAAACCCTTTTTCGTTAAAAGTAGAAAAAAAAATCGAAAATATTAATTGGATTCCTCTTATTTTAACGACGTTTTAATCGATAGGACTCCATGAATGCTTGATGTCTAAAACGGCTTTTAATTCTTTCGTCTAATTAACCATTCCCCGACCATAGTGAGGGTTAAATGAACCTTTTTGTCAATGAAAAAGGGCTTTTTGAAAGGCACGTATTTGTTTGAGAGTTAATATGAAGCTGAAAAAATGGAAGGCAAGTTCCTTGAAATGATGAAACTGCCTCATTTTTTGTGCAAGTGAATTTATTGTTTTAGTAAATGGTATGAGATATGTTCTGAAAGGACTGGAATGTTATGTGTACGTGGAATGCAAATGAGATGTGATTACAGGCCATATAATTTCCCATTAGAAAAAAAGATAATGTACTGAAGGCAGCATGTTAACGATGATTAAGAAAAAAATAATTCATAATTGAAATTGACGTTTCTCATTTTTTATTTATTTTGCACTACTCATTACAAATAATGAATTGTTTTTAGGGAAATTGTGCTTTATCTTTTCATGATCATTGGTTTTTCTTTTACTGTTGTTTGTTTTCTTTTAAACATTTTTCGAAGATTTTAATATATATATATATTCATTGTGAGTGCACATGTCTCCCACACTGCCCACTATTATTCATAAAAATGCTCGGATACCCATGAAGACATTAATGAAATGACATTAAAATACATATTTAACTGGATATTCATATTAAAAATCGTCTTTTTATTAATTACAATACTTTATAATACTTTAAAAAATATTTCACAATAGTATTCGATTGCATTGTGATTACGGCTGGTTACTTTAATGTTCTTTTAAAAAAGACAATAACAAACCCTAATCCAGGGGTCGGCAACCTTTTTTGGTTGTGGGTCACCATTGTGTGTATTAAGAACACGTTTCGGGTAAGTGATATTTTCATTTTAAAACAGCCTTTTATGGTGAGTAATAAGATAAATTTTATTGGGAAAATAATTACAATAAGCTTTTTTAAACTTTAAACATAAAAATAAAATTACTATAAATAGGAAACAATGGTATCAGTGACTCCCCTGATGTTTTAATAATTATTTCACTGTGTAACTATTTGAGTTACTATTCTTACGCTATTGAAGAAGTGCTACAACTGAGAATAAACTGAGAGAACTAAGGTTCCAAGCCGCCAAAGAGGAGACTAACAGCTAAATTGTAGCAGTAACTGAAGCCGACTTTTGATTAGACAAAAGGTGAAGCTGCATTGAATGTGTCGAAGGCAGATATTGGACGCTGCCTTCCGCTGCGCCTTCGTTCGTCCAATCGCTGCATTCTTTATTTATGTTCCTTACTGCAGCTTTGTAATTAAACATAAATGTTATTGTTATTATTTATTTTCAGTTTATTTTTTATGTATTCTTCAAGTGCTCGTTTCATTTCTTTATATATATTATATATTTTTTTCGGAACTCAGATGGGTCTCTTAAAATTATGAAATGGGTCACTCGGGGACCTGCGGGTCACATGTTGCTGACCCCTGTTCTAATCCATACTCTAATTTAACTGACCTATTTTCATAAAAAAAAAAAAATGCGAACCATGAATAAATTTTGCATGCTTTATTTTTTTAAAGAGGGTTGGGAGGAGATGTGATTAACGATGATCAAAATTAATCCAATTGAGAAGGTCTAAAATAACTTTTAAAGAATTCTTTTGACCAATTTTAGAATTTTAAAAAATCAAATGCACTTTTAAAAATATATCCAATCTGTTCGAAGCTAAAATACTGTGCTTAAATCAAAATAATATGAGATTATTTCAATAACAAAATATACAGGGTGTCCAGCGAATAAGAGCCTGATTTAAAAATTAAATATATCAAAAACAAAGATCAATAAAATTATGCGGTAAACGGTTTGTTTATTAGCTAAGCTGTAAAAATGTTATACAGAAGTTGCAAAATTTAGTTGAAAAATCCGTTAACAGATGGCGCTGTAATCGCAATACTTGTAAACTGCTTCGAAGTCCAGAGCACTGGCGTCTCATTCCTAGATGGCTCCCTACGTAAAAACGAACATTGGGAAAGTCCATTTTTCCATTGAGGTGATGTGCAGAAGTGGAGATATCTGGTCACAGAATTATTGCATCAGCTTTAATTTTAGAAAATTTCAATTAATAGATTGTTCAATAAAAAGTTTAGAAATCATTATAAGAATTTTTTAAACATTTTACTAAATTTTAATCTTTAATTCCATATAATTATTTAAATCAAAATGCATATATTTTGAAAAATAATTTTGTACTTTTTATTTATTTTTTATATTTTTAAATCACGGCATAATATTTTGGTATTATTGTTTATACCTGAATTATTTTAAATAAAAAAGTAATTTTTCAATTTTAATTTATTTTTAAATCACGGCATAATACTTTGGTTTTAGCACAACACATATATTTCTTTTCTTTGTAACAATGTTTTAGAGACAGAAATTATGCATTAAATTATTTCTTTTTTAAAAGGAATTAATGATAAGTCATATCATCAACGTCAAAGTAAAAGTATTTTGGATGCTGCATTCCTTTCGAAAACTTCGGATCCTATCGCTAGAAGCTGCACCATATTTCTGTGCTCAATGATAAAAAAAATGAAAACGAGTTTTTAAAATTAAAATTTTTTTAAACTTAATTAAGTTTTAAAAAATAGAAACTTTGTATTTTTTCATTCGAACTGTTCTCTACAATTAAAAAAATGATTTATGAATCATTATTATAACTGCTCAATGATTTTTAAAAAAGGGATTTCTTTTAGCTTAATTTAATTTTAAAACCAGAGACTTTGGATTTTTTTTATTCAGACTTTTGTCACAATTTAAATAAATATAAAAAGTAAAGATTTCCATTTTTTTCAAATCCTCCTCTACTTGGATCCGATTCCACGATCTACCAATTAGGAGAGAAAAGACATACCACAGAGATATTGCTATCCGGATCGAAGTAGCTTATAACAAAATTTGAAACAAATCTCAATTCTGTCAACACATGGCTCCGCTTCTGCACATTACCCAAATAAAATATTTTTTAAGTTCTTATATAATGATTTCTAAACTTTTTATTGAACATTCTATTAATTGAAATTTTCTAAAATTAAAGCTGATGCAATAATTCTGTGACTAGATGTCTCCACTTCTGCACATCACCTCAATGGAAAAATGGACTTTCCCAATATTCGTTTTTACGTAGGGAGCCATCTAGGAATGAGACGCCAGTGCTCTGGACTTCGAAGCAGTTTACAAGTATTGCGATTACAGCGCCATCTGTTAACGGATTTTGCAACTAAATTTTGCAGCTTCTGTATAACATTTTTACAGCTTAGCTAATAAACAAACCGTTTACCGCATAATTCTATTGATCTTTGTTTTTGAGATATTTAATTTTGAAATCAGGGTCTTATTCGCTGGACACCCTGTATTAAGCATGAGCAAAATAAGAACATTTTTTTTCTTTAAGACAATTAGAAAAATGGATAGTAAAAAAAAAAAAAAAAATATTTTCCCAAAATCAAAAATATTAAAATACGTACAATAAAAAGTTCTGTTTATCTAACTTGGCATTTAATGCTATAGTTTAAATTCAAAAGACCAAACTACAGTAGCCTCACGCTTAACCTGCCTAAACGGGAAGCCAGTTAAGAGAAAAATCGGCAAACCGGAGAAGTAAAAAAATTTAAATAAGTAACTGCACGTCACAGTTTCACAGATAATCTGAATATCTCAACAAACGCATGATTGAAAACAAACATACGGGCAAGTAGCGCCATCTATGATCTAAGTTTAGAACTAATTATTTCCATTCGCTTGAAGAAAACTTCCTATCGTGAGAAGCATTTTAGTTCAAACGCCCTCCTGTACGATAGTTATTACTTGATTTTATATAGAATTTTATAATGTGCCAGGGACTTTTGGGGCACCCTGTGTAACAGCATACCCAAAACTGTTTTAAAATATTTATTTATTTGGGTCCAAGTAACCCCAAAGTAACGGTATTAGTTTAAAAATAAAGATCTGGAGTAACTATAATTTAAAGCTATAATTTAAATTATTTTAATTAATATAATTATTTAAAGTGTATAATAATAATTATTAAGTATAATAATTTCCTAATTTTTTTTTCATAATTTCTTCAACTAATGATGCACATATGCGCAGATAAATATACATAAAAAAATCGAAACCTTCGAATCATGTCTTCAATGAACTTTGTACAATGTCGTTAAAGGATATTTCTCATGAAAGAGTGACTCGCTTGATTATACTTTAAATTCAAAAGTATAAACTATAAATATTTTACAAAATTGTATCCTCTTAGAAAATAAGAATTTGATTTTTTGGCCTTGCAATTTATTTGTAAGACAAACTGGGCATTTGGTTTTACTTCAACAATATATTATTCATAATATAAGCTGTACGATTAGAATTATTTTCATGTTCTTTATATTCCGTAGTTTTAACAACAGAAGTCTCACGTATGCGCAGATAATATATACGAAAGGAAAAAAAAAATGAAGTGAAAATTCTTTAGCACGTGATGCCAAATGCATGATATAAGAATCCCTGACTATCATTTAATTTCAATTACCATTGGAGAAACTAAATAAAAACACTTTCAATAATACCTTAAAGTACTATAAACTCACTCGTGAGGATTTTTTAACTAAAGTTTAAATCGGTTGGATGTAATTATATAAATTCAACCGTATAAAATGTATATATACTTTAAATGTTATATTTTTTCAAACAAGAATTTATATAGATGGCTTTCAATGTATATTAAAGGCAATTGAGCTTGCAATATTATTTCAAAATGAAGCTTTTTAATTATAAAGTGTAAGATTAGAAAAAAAATTCACATTCGCTGTTCCATAATTTTCTTAGTCGAAGATAAACATACATCCATACATACATACAAAAGAAAAAGAAAAAAAAATCGAAAGCTCTTGATACAAGAATTCCCAACTATCATTTCGTTTTCCTTCCCATCTGAGAAACAAAACAAAAACACTTTCAACAATACCGGAAAGCACAAAAACCTCTCTCACTAGGATTTCTCTAAGATTAACTAAATCTAAATAGATCGGATGCTATAATATAAATTCAAATATAATTGAATATAATCAAAGATTATTAAAAAAAAAAAAAAAAAAAAAAAGAACGAAAGCTCTAAGTCCGATTTCGAGAATCTTATATTTTTCATATGGGAACGTAATGAGTGGAAGTGAAAATTTTTAAAAGATGAACATATTCGATCTTTGTTAATATAAATGGATAAATAGTCTAATGTTTCCTTAAATTAATAATTATAAATTATAATCATATACAATCATGTCGAATGAACGATACAAAAATCCTCGACCATCATTTCGTTTTCATCCCCATCCGAGAAACAAAACAAAAATACTTTCAACAGTATCAAAAAGCACAATAAACTCTGTCGCCAAGATTTCTCTAACTAAAGATTAAGTCACTTGGATGCTATGGTATAAAATCAGAACGAATTAACTATAAACTATGATTATTTTTATCTCTATCTAATGCTACCTCTTTACAAACAAGAATTTACATGGTTGACTTTCCAGGTATATCAAAGGGCGTACATTATTATTTTAAAAAGAAGTTTTCTTATTATAAATTGTAAGATTAGAAAAATTTCACACTCTCTATTCCATAAATTTCTCATTCGAAGATGTCCATATGCGCAGATAAACATACATACATAAATACAAAAATAATAATGACAATAAAAAAAGACGGAAAAAAAAAATCGAAAGCTCTAAATCATGTCATGCCGAATGCACGATACAAGAATCCCTGACCATCATTTCGTTTTCATCCCCATTCGAGAATGAATTGCAGCACAAAAGATGGAACAAACACAAGCGCCGCAGATCGCATCCCATTGTTGGTTTTTTGGCAGCCACCCCGCTCACCCCCGCACAACAGATGCGCGTCAACAGTAAACAAGAGCATAAAAACCTCGCGGCTGTTCGCAGCTGTCCGCCGTGCAACAAAGCTCCCCGTGCACAGAGAGGCTTGTCTCTCTGTCTGCCAGGTATGACGCTAATCGGGAGCAGTTTGTGTTTGTATTTATGTCTGCCTCTCCGCTAAGAAAAGGAAGATGAGCATCTTCCCTCAGACCGGCTACGCGAAGTTAGACGGAGAAAACAGATTGACAGGCGGAAAAAACGCCATATCGGTAACAACCGAAGCGAACATGGAAATGGTCTCGCTAAAACGAGGTTTGTCGTAACCAGTAGAATTAATAACTTGTAAAAGGTCTTGTGGAGCTGACGCTAAGTTTTGAAATTTTCTACAATATAAATGAATAAATATTTCAATGTTTTCTTAAAATAATAATAGTATTAATAAAAATAATAAAAAAATAAATGATGGTGGTGATAATTATCACGAAAATTATGTAAAAAAAAAATGTTCAAAAATTTGTTTTTTTTTCTATTAGGGTCTGAGATAATTGACTGATATGCGGAAAAAAGCCATCACAATAATATACGAAGTAAACATGGGGAATAGATTCGCTAAAACGAAGTTTTTTGTAAGGGAATGTAATCAATGGAGTTAATAAGTTGTAAAAAAGTCGTGAGTGGTTGTTGCTTCAATTTTGAAAATTCTGTAACAAAAAGGAATAAAATGTCCTGCATTATCTTTAAAATAACATTAAGATTAATAAAACTGTTATTAAAGAACAAAACAATGTATTTAAAGGCTCTTTGGGACTGAGAAATTGTCTTTCACAATAAATTTCAATTAAGATTTTGTGAAAGGCTGAGGATTAAATGTCGAAAGTCTTAGATTTTCTGCAACAGAAAGGAATAAAATTTTTAATGTTTTCTTTAATGGATTAATAATAATAGTAATAATAATAATAATAATATCTATATAATAATAGCCTAAGCTAAGTGACTGTCATCAACAGTTATGGGCTGACCGCTTCATTTTTTATATTCCAGGTGGCCATTTCGTACTTTATTGTTAGCAGGGTGCAGGTAATAAATCGCCAAATATTGCTCTATCGTCATTATTTCATCTATATTATAATAGTCATGTGACTGTCATAAACAATTACCGGCTGATCAATTCGCTTTTCACATGCAAGGCGGCCATTTTTAATCAAAATCATTTTCTTCGAGTAAAACTACGTAAAAGTTGCCATAATCGCAAAGATTTCCTGGTACTTTTATGTTTTCTGGCGCAAATCTCGCCAATAGCATTTTTAAACTTGCCAGTTAGCATGTTTAATTTTTCAAGTGATAAATTAAAACAATGCTTTGATATTGAAATTAAATATCATGGTTTATGTTTTTTTTTTCATTTCTTTTCTTTTCTTTTCCTTAAAAAAGAAAGAAAGAAAGAAAAAGAATAAGTTGAAGTAATGAATTTTAATGGTTTCATCTTTAAATTAAAGTTATGTATTTTAAATAAAATGAGTGAAAGGATTATATTTTAAATGAAATATGAAAAAATGCGGCGGGAACAATGTTTGGCAATTTATCACCTGCGCCCGGTTTACATAAATAAGTGCTTGTTTTCTCTATCAGAATCTTCTGATTTCGCGAAGGATTGAGCAAGTAAATTAAATTATGGATTACACAATTATGCATTATACAATACTTAGTATACATTTAAAGGAGATCAAACTGGTCTCCAAGGGCGGCTAGTAATAATAATAAGTAAACAGTGTCTTTAAGAGCTTCCTGGAGATGGAGAAAGTAGGTTGACAGGCGGAAAAAAAAATATCGCTATCAACCGAAGCTAACATAGAAATGGCTTCACTAAAACGAAATTTGTCGCAAGTTAACATATACCAAGGAGTTAATAAATTTTTAAAAATCCCATGGTGGTTGAAGCCTAAGTTTTAAAATATAAATATATAAAAGTTTCATTATTTCTTATCGAAATAAGAGTAATTACAATTATAACAATATTAAAAATGATAATAAGGAATGAAAAACGTATTTAAAATCCCGTGAGGACTGAGAAATCAGGTTGATAGGCGAAGAAAATATATTAGTAGCATATACTTGATATATTGAAAAAGAAAAAAAAAAGGAAGCTGTCTCTCTAAAACGATATTTTTCATATGGGAACGTAATGAGTGGAGGTGAAAATTTTTAAAAGATAAACGTATGTTAATATAAATGGATAAATAGTCTAATGTTTCCTTAAATTAATAATTATAATAATCAAGACAATGAAAAATTATTAATGTATATTTAAAGAAGGTGGATAATGTATGTTTTTTTTTATGAATAGAATATATGTATATTTTCTTTTATTTTTTCGATATTATGCAGCTAATATAAGGGAACGCAACCAATAGAGAGAATAACTTATAAAATGTCTCCTAATGACTGGAGTTAAGAAAATAGTTTTGAAACATTTTTCTTATTCAGCTATATCGAGTGATAATTCATTATTTGCTTATACATTTATCTTTAATCATTAAGATTGGAGACTTTCATCATTTAGAATTTTTACCTCCATTGATTACGTTCCCACATGAAAAATCTTGTTTTAGCAAGACTAGTCCCATTTTTTTTTCTTTTTATCGGTTCTTACTGAAATGCGTTTTATCTGCCGATCAGTCTGCTTTCTTAGTCGCAACAAGACTTAAAATAAGTTTTTATTCTTTATTATTATTATTATTATTATTATTATTATTATTATTGATAATAAATTCCATGGTCATTAGTGCAGTTAATAGAAGGTGTGAAAATGTCAGGGCGGCGCATTCGAAATAGCATAGAGAATTTTAGAAAAATAAAGTAGAAAGGCATAAAAATTTTAAAAATATCACAGTGCACTAAATATGTTTGACAATGGTAAATGACAGCATAAATAAGACAATATTAAAATTTTAAATTTCTGTCTCCTTTTAATCCGCCATTTAAATTGACTTGACAACTTTTTACAATATTTTAAATGTAAGTATTTTGCAATGCTCCTTTGGCATATTATTAAATAATTTCATCAAAGAAAATTATTTTATTCTGAAAATGTAAAATTCATAAGTAAATTAAAAAATATATTTTTATAAATAAAATAAAAATTATATTAAAAAATGAAATTCATTATAATAAAGTAAAATACCAAATCTCTACTTCTGCTGCAAATATAATTAATTGTAGGAGTCTTTTTTATGCATTTCTTACAGATGTTGTCTGTATCTTTCAGGATCAGATTTCCAAAACTAAATAAATTTGAGAGAAAAAAGATACTATCGCGACATATGTAAAGATATAATATAAACTATTTATTTAACATTTTTATTTGTATTAAATAAACATTTTATATTGCCAAAAATCTCATCCTTAACTTTAAAAATCAACACATAAGGAACTTCCATGAAACAATCAAGTTAATCGAGAAATATACAGGGTCCACTCTTGCCATTGTCCAATAGCTAATTCCTAAACTGTTAGTTTTAGGGATTAGATTTCCAATTGCAAAAATGGTCCAAATTTTGTTTGTCATCGTACTAAAAGGATTTACTTCAAAATAGTTATTTCTGTAGTCGTTACAAAATTTGAATATTTATATGGATCCTGGATCCTTTAAATTATACTTAGAAAAATTTGTTATTGATCTGACAACTAAAACAAAAAAAATTTCATTTTTGCACAATAAAAAGGTACCGAATTTTGATAGTTTGAATTTTGTGTGTTTCCTGCATTTTAGGACACTAAAAGTATGTTTTTCGATTAATGTTTTCTGTAAATTTATTCCTCGTTGATCGTTGAGAAAAATAAATCATTTCATCAGTCATTAACAAAACTAAATCAGTAAAAACATTTTAAGCTAGGTCTGAATAAATCTATATTATAAAGAACAAACGTGTCCGTTCGTGACGCTGACGTTATTTTGACGACGGCAACACCAAACTATTAAATTTAATAATTATACTGCAATTTTTTTAACTTCTAAACATTGCACCATTTTAAATGTCTACATAGTCAAATAGGGGAAAAAATGTACCTTCAAATGAAATTGGTTTGAAAACTGTATCGCAATTTGTTTGAAAACTGTATCGCTATTTACTCAATTTTTATTGTTTTTAAAATAATTTTCAGGCATGATTTTTTTAAAACCCCTGTCTATCGCGGGCAGACGATTACGTAAGATAAATTCGTTTGTACTTAAATTAATATAAATAGCTCAGCATTTGTTTCTCGCTTATATGACATAATGAAATTAAAACGCTCATTAAATAGAACAATAGAATATAAATAAAATGCAAATTTAAGACTTGTGATCAAACTGTGCACTTAAACCCCTAAAATTAACAGAATAAACAAAGGCTAATTTTAAATAGTGTTCTTTGGCAATTTCTTCTGCTGTAAACTCCTGGCTTGAAGCCAATACAAAACTATCACTTTTAATAAATTTCAAAACTTTATTTAAACTAATTAGTATTTTTCATATAAATAGGATTTTTTGTATTGTTAGTGAATATTCTAAAACAAAATTTAAATGTAAAAAATCTTATATAGTTATCAATCAAATAAATGGTTTTCATCTATATTCTGTAAACCCGGGAAGACCGGGTATATCCCCTTGCATTTAATAATAGCTCAAAATTTTGTTGTTTAATAAATTCTGTTAGACATATGATTTTATTTGTTAAAAAAATTAAAATAAAGAACATAACATAATTGAAAATGCATTTCCAGCAATCATCGCTACTGTACAGTACTTCGGATACAATATAGTATCTGAAATCTTTTGTGTGTCCCTGTAAATGCTATGCACTTCGTATTACGCATGAAATAAGTTATAGTAAACCTCAGCGACGTATATCAATTTCATTACCCATGAAATAATTTAACATAATTAAAATACGCCGCAAACAATTCCCTCCACCCCTATATCATCATGTAACGGAATTCTTTTGTGTGGCCACGTAAATGAATAATAACTATTCTTTTCACCGCATATTCTACAGAATACATATTTTTGTGCACGATGAATAAATATCAATTCTATGATGTTTGAAGGCATGTAACATCATTTAAAATTATTTTAAACGATTTTTTTTCCCATAGGCCGTAATGTAACGGAAAACTTTTGACTGTCCCTGTAAATGAACTAAACATGATAGAAACTTCATTTGAAATAGGGAACGTGCTATGGTGAACATAACATCCAAAATTTCAGGACATTCCGAGTATATTTACATGAGTTAGAACGCGGCCAGACGAACAGACGGACAGATAAACCGAAATCATAAACTGAAATCATAAATTTCAACTTTGTTGGAAAGGGTTAAAAGGGAAGACTTCTGAAAAGAGAATGTTGAGGAGCTTGTTTATCAAACGTTTTATTACCCAATGGAATGCTGTCCTTTATTTACTGAAATTTGTCATTAGTAATCATATTATTATTTCACTTTTATTTTTAAATACAACCTTCTGAAATAGTAAAGTTGTAGGATCTTGTTCATAAAATATTTTATTTACGGGTTAAATCTTATATTAATATTATATAATATAAATCTAATATATCTAAATATAATCTTATATAAATATTATTTACTGAAGATTCTTTCTAAGCTTTTTCCACTTTTAATTCAACATAAATTAAAGAATGTTATAGCTTCATATAAAAGATATTAAAAGTTAAGATGTTGATTCCTTTCATAATCCTGTTATACTTATGAAAATGTTCAATTTTATATTAAAATATTTAGTCATATATCATACAATATATAACTGCAACATAGAATTTTTTTTTAAATTGCAACACACAATCCGTAACTTCAAAAACTTAAGCAGCTTCTGACGTAAGAATGTTTCCAAAAACGTTTCACTTTTCCAATATTTCTTTTGGAGATTATAATCTGCCTCTAAAATGCCTATTATGTTTCATAACAGCTATAAATAATAAATAATTAAGTATTTTCCAATGTATGATGGCAACGCAAAAATTATTTCTTAAATAAAAACATTTGATGATAACATAAACCAAAGAAAGTAACACCGTCGTTTAAGAGAGATAAGAGATCAGATAATGCTTTTTAACACTTTACAACATAGTTTAAAAGTGTTTATGAATTCGGTTTGTCTGTCCGTGCTCTGGCGTAAATGTATTCCATGAAATTAATATATGTTATTGGGATTTACTATGGAATGCTCAGTATTGAAAATGAAGTGCCTAGCATTTATGGTTCATCTACAGGGGCACTCAAAAGAATTCCGTTACACTGCAGTCTATGGGGAAAATCGTTTACGGTGTATTATTATGATATTACACTATTTTAAACATGTTGAAATTGACATATATCACTGAGGTGTACTACAAGGTTCGTATTATAGAATGTGGTGCATAGAATTTATCGTTCATTCACAGGGACACACAAAATAATTTGGTTACAGAAGAAAATGAAAAATTATTAAACTATTGAAATCTATTGAAATCTACGAGCAATAATTGTTGGAAGTGCGTTTTTAAATTTAACTAGTATTTAAATACTAGCCGCTCTTGGCGACCAGTTTGGTCTCCCTTAAATGTATGCTAAGCATTGTATCATGTCACTTTTATTCTAATATAATTTACTTGCTCAATCCTATGCCAAATCAGAGGATTTGGATAGAGGAATCAAGAAATATGTGTTTTTATGTTTTCCAGGCCGAGGTGATAAATCGCCAAACATTATTCCCGTCGCATTATATTTCATAATTTCAATTAAAATATGATATATCCATTCATTTTATTTAAAATAAATATCTTTAATTTAAAACTGAAAAATTAAAAATTCACGACTTTCATTTTAAGAAAAGAAAAATAATACCATAAACCATGACATTTAATTTCAACATCAAAGCATTACTTTAATTTACCACGTGAAAAATTAAAAAAAATGCTAACTGGCGGGTTAAAAAATGTTATTGGCGAGATTTGCGTCCGGCTAACATAAATGTACCAAGAATTCTTTGTGATCATGGCAACTTTTACGTATCTTTATTCGAAAAAATAATTTTGATTAAAAATGGCCATCTTGCATATGGAAAGCGAAGGAGTCAGTCCATAACTGTTTATGACAGACTTGGACTATTGTGATACAGATCAAATGATGGCGATGAAACAATTTGGCGATTTATCACCTGCGCCCGGCTAACATTACTGCCAAAAGTGCCGCCTGGCATATAAAAAGTGAAGTGGTCAGCCCGGAACTGTTGATGACAGTTACATGACTTAGGCTATTATTATAGAGATTACTTTGCGTTTATGGACTCTATAGATCCTATACAGGGTCGCACAAAATTTTTCAACATGATCTTTTATTGGCGGAAATTCCTGAATGGAAATTTTCAACTGTGCTATGCGTTTAGTTGAACTAACTTATAGCATATTATGTATCGTATGCATACATATCCATAGATCCTATATAAGGCTGCACAAAAAAAAAAAAAAAAAAAAAAAAAAAGTATATTTTTTTGATTGTTCATGGTAATAGCAAAAATTTGTTCAAATACGATATGGTTCAAATACGGTATGGTTATGCGTTTTCCAAATTGTTCATTTAGACATCATCTTTCAACATGGTGTTGAGAATGTGTTGGAAAGTGCTTCATTATATATCCTGTACGCATGATTTTTCGTTCTTCTTTAAGGAGGTCCGGGACACAAAAATCTCCAAATTTTCTAAAAAACTTTTATTGCATTAAAACTTTCTCTGCGTTTTTCTGCTTAAAATGACGTTTAAATCGTGTTTCTATCTTAATTAGAACGGGAAATATTAATTTTTTTTGTTTTGATTTAGCTTTCAAGCAATGGTTGACATGGAAACGACTTCTTGTGAAAATGCGTTTTTCTTCATGATGGCTTTTTTCACCATTTCCCGTATTTAAATCGTTATAAGTCAAAAACGGTTAAAGATCAATGGTTCAAACTTTGAGCATGTCTTTTTCAATTGTTTTACTTTAATTTTGATTCAGCAAATTTGAAAAAAAATATTCACTTCTATAGTATTCTTTATATAATATTACTATAATATTCTTTAAACGTCATCTTTCACCTTAGTAAGGTGTGAAGTTTTGTTATAGTATCGAGAATGCGTTGGAAAGCGTTTCATGATCTATACTGTACGCATGATTTTTCGTTCTTGTTTTTAATATATAATATTATTAGATTCCGACAAATTCCAATTAAAATTCTGTAGGTGTGATTCATACAAAATGTAACTTCAACATAAAATATTTTAAACTAATGCAACATGCGGCAAATCTTAACTTGGGAAACTTAACCCTTAGGCTCCCAATGGGACACTATGTCCCAGTGTAACTTCGAAAATTACCACTGGACACAGCAATCCCTGAAACGCTTGGAAAACCAGGTCTGCTTGCACCACTGGTCTCTCATGTTCATTTGGGATCGTCGTTGTGACCAGTTCTGTGACTTTTAGACCTTATTAAAACACTGTGCTAAATTAAATTTAAAATATCCCACAAAAGAAAAAAAAAAGGGGTAGTTAAGGGGTTAAGCAGCATCTACCGTTGGTATAGGATTTTTTCCAAACATGTTTCACTTCTCCGATATTTCTGTTTTGGCGATTAGAATCTATCGCTAAACTATATACTTGTATTTAATAACAGAAATAAATACCAAATAATCAAGTACTTTCTGACGGTATGATGGTACAGCAAAAATTATTTTTAGGGGGAAAAAAAGTGATGATAACAGAAACCAAAGAAAGTTACATCGTCATATAAAAGAAATAACAGTTCTTTTTTTTTTTTTTTTCAAAATATTATATTATATTCCTAGAAAATTCCAATTAAAATTCTTTAGTTAGGATTCATGCAAACTGTACCTGCAATTCATAATTGTTTAAAATAATGCAACACATGGCATTTCATAATTTGGAAAACGTAGCAGCATCTGGTGTAGGAATTTACCCCAACAACATGTTTCATTCCTCCGATATTTCTCTTTGGCAATTATAATCCGTCTCTAAGCTGCCTATTATATTTCATAATTCCCATCCGCAATTCTACTACCCCCATTCCCTCACCTCATCCTTCTCATGAACACATTATGAGGGGGCGGAGAGGGAAATGGTGATATCGTCCGCCTCAGTTGAGGGGGGTGATTGCAAAGTAGATAAACAGTGGTCAGTGAAATATTGAGGGGTTTCTGTTCACAGAGAATTTTTAGTTGAAGAACAATTCGGTTAAATGAAGCAGAAAAATCAAATACATATACAATTGTTCTACAAATTTTCCTTGGTTTGACAGTTTAAGAATTTTACAACTAACATAGTATATGGCATACAAATGAGATTTTTTAAAAATATATTTATGTTAATTTCTTTTCTTAATCATAAAAATATACAGTTAAAAATATGATTTAAAAAAATATTTTAAAGATTAACGCTAACAACCCTTTTAAATTTGCCTTTTTGTCAAATAAGCAAAAAAAAAAAGAAAACAGACATTTTTTAGTCGAAGAACAATTCGGTTAAATGAAGTAGAAAATCAAATGCATAGGGGAGACTAGGGAGAGTTGACTAAAGGGGAGGCTTAACCCACCCATCAGATTTCATATTTAAAAGAATTTCAGAGTTTTATCAATAGGTGTCAACCAAAGCTACTGGAATGCTCAAACAACAGTCTTTGTTTCATACAGATAATCGAAATAGGTGTGAAAAAATCAATTCTGAAGAGTTTTCATCCTAAAAGTTGTGTTTTTTAGAAATATTTTGTAAGCTTTTTCAGATAAAATATATCATAGAAATTTAAGTCATTAGGTTTTAAGTAATGCAGAAATATCGAGCTTTCATTCCAAACATAAAGATTGTACAGTGAGTTAGGCTTAACATAACGATGTGCTATTCTTTAGAAAAGGGCTATGTGGGGAGGCTTGACCCAGTCAATGTGAGGAAGGGTTGACCAGATACTCAAGACTTCCTTAATTTAGTGGTGTTGGAAATCTTTTTATGTAAAATTATTCTGTAAAATTACGGTAAATTGGAGTGATGGAAAAGAAAATGTTTAACACTGGTTAAAGAAAGATGTGAAAAATTGCTATAGTATCCACTGCAAGAAAAAAAATTAATGAAATATAAATAAGAAAGTTGATAGGAACTTTTTCCATTTAAATATTACTTACAAGAGGTAAATAGTAAAAGTGGAAAAGGCTAGAAATGACTAGAAAGTATGAAAGCAGCAGTCTTAACTCTTCCAGGAGCAGTAGTATGTTTATGAAACCACTTAATTTTAATTCTCAAATGCCACAAAGGCACCAGAATTTTGCTAAAATCTTTTTCATGTAATTTGTATGTAAAATATAGCCTTTTTCTTATTTGCAAATAAATTTGTTCGTAAATTCTGGTGCCAATCCTTTATTTCAACAGTTTAGTACTGATAGTACTTTGTCCCTGAAAGGGTTAAAAGATGTTAATGATAAGTTAGTGGTCATGAGGCTGCAAAAGAACATAGCATTGATCGAAAAACTTTAGGAAGGTATGTAGACAAATTTCATCAGGATGAATACAGTGAGATGAAGCCAAACTATGAGTATGAGACAACTAGAGTTGTCAGGTCGAGTGTCACAAAAAGTAGGACAAGGAGATAAAAGAAAGAGGCACTTTGGCTCCTAATTCCGGACATAATAATACAGAAATCTGCGAATATTTGTGATGAAATTTTATATCTCGGAATTACAGGTGACTGAAAATCATAGCAGTTTGCAGGTATGCATATGTCTTAACAGTTTTTAAATGAGAAAAACACTTTTTAAAGATTAAAAATGTGTCAAACTCTATACCATGGTTGTGCTACAGTGGACCATGCATTATGAAAAGTAAATTATAATATTAAAGTGCATTTAAAAGGCAAGTACTTTATTAGAAATCGATATCCTTGCTTACCGATAAATTAAATAGTACTGGACACAACAATTGATTGATTTCAAATGCATAAAAGTATGTGAATGTTTTTTAATGTACTTATTTATTTTTTGTTCAATGATATTGTATACATGGATATATTAAACTAGATTTTACTGAGATATTTAATTTTAAATTTAAATTAACATGCAACTTTTAAAAAATAGATAATTTTAAGAACAATTTTCTTTGTAACATTCTGATGCTTTCAGTCACAGCATAAACATAGCAAACAATATTAATAAACTTTGTATTAAATCTGAGCCTTAACATAATGGGTTTCATCTTGAGACCATCCACAAAGTCAGGTCAGTTTTTAATATTGAATTGTTTAATCAATGTAACTTCTAAAAAATTTAAACCTGGGTTGATTGGAGGAAATAGATTCGTATTATGGTGACAAAATCTGAATAATGGCTAGATTAAAAGACAAAATAGCCATTTTTCAGATGTAATTGTTAGTTTTTAAAAGCAATATGAATATTTTTTTAAATGATTTTTCAATTCTGTGTTTTTAATTGAAATTACCTTTCTGCTATATAGATAATCGTTTTGTAATTGTTTTTTATAAATCACATTGTAAGTTTATATAAAAAAAAAGTAAAAACATTATAAATTTTAATCTTCTACATGCCAATATTCTCGATTAAGAACGTAGAATTGAAACAAAAAATTATACATATCAATTAAAATAAATTAATAATGGCTTTACTTTTTTTAGATAGAAATTACGTTTTAATCATAGAAGAGGAAATAATAAAAACTGCCTTTTTTTTCACTTTTTCAATTGCATATTCTTTAAATTGTAAAATTGTTAACCCTCTCGTCACCCTGAGCCTCATATGAGGCTCCTACTTCGAATTGCAATATTTGAAAGGAAAGAAAATATTTTTGTTAATTCCAGCACCTAATAGTGATAGCATATGTCGATACATTTACTATTATGACTTTACTTATGTTTCAGCATGTAATAATAATAATATTAATAAAAGTTTTATTAATTATTAGTAAACCGTTGGAGTTTCCTTTAATTCAAACAAATGTTTCACTCTTTAAATTTGAATTATGGACTCATTTTCCGAATTGGTAATTTGTGATAAAAGATAAAAAATACTAATAAATTTTTTATGTTTGTTTAAACTGGTTGTAATACGACATTTTCCAAACGTCTTAAAAAATTCGTCCTTAGACTATTTTTATATGAAAAACACGCAACATAACTACATTCGTTATGTTTCTGTGAAGAACACATTCGTTAAATTTCAGTAAACTGTAACTTCTATGATTTCGATAGCTACTTTTAATTTTGTTAGCTTAAAAGTAATTTTTCTCAAAATTAGAAAAAAAAATCAGTGCCGAGAGGGTTAAATATTCATAAATAATTAACAAACGATCCAATAACTCAACAATTGGCATAGATACTTAAAACGATTCGTTGAATTAAAAGAACACGAGAAATTAAAAAAATGTTCTTCTGTAATTTGTAAAACTTACATATTACCAATTTGAAAATTGGCCTATAAATGCAAGATTAGTTTACAATAGATGTAAAGCAAAATGCAGATACTCTTAAAATTAATGCAGTATCTGTTCAATTCTAGCTCTCTTGGCTTGGCAAATGAAAATTAAAATTCCAACTGCAGAAAAACACAGTGTGCATAAACATCATAACGACTACCATAAAGAATTTAATTCTTGGAATGTTTACATTAAATCTGCATTTGTACAAAATTCAAAATAAGTAAAATAACATCTTTAAAAATACTTGATGAATTAGTTTCGATCTTATATGTGAAAAGTTTTCTTCAGTTTTTATGTTTTGTCAGAAAATTGTAATTATTACAAAATAATTTAAGATTGTAAATTTTGATATCACGTAATTTTTGATTTTTTATTGTTGAAAACTGTAACATCTAATACTAAACAGAATACAGGTTACTATCCAAGGTATACTTTATTCATAAATTTAAAGATGATGTAAAAATAAAAAATCCCTGCTGGCTCGGTCTACAGACGCAGGTAGATTTCGAAGTTAAGTACTAATTTCACCAACAAAAACTAAATGAAGACTAGAGATAAACTCAGTTTAACAATTTTATCTGGCCGCTTTTGACTAGATTTTAATTTCAATTTTCTGTAAAAGCTGGTTTTATCAGAATAATGTTAATACCGATAATCATTAAACTTCGAAATCATAAAACGTCGAAATAAAAATCACTTGATGACGTAAACACGTATAATTTGTTTAAAGTCAAGTGAATGTGACATTTACAATCAACCCTTATTGGCATTTAATCTTATAGTTTGGCGATAGATTTTTGGTCGACGGGATAACCAAGTAGTACCATTATTATTTTTTGTTGCATTAAAATATCTCAATTTTTTGATTTTCTGTAAACAAGTAAACCCTATTGGTTTACAATGGAAGTCTATGGGAGTTTGGCGAAATATTAGAGATATCGACAAGTTGGCGTCACTTTTGGCGACTAATTTTGGACGCCAAATTTGGCGACAAACTTGGCGGCATTTAGCGACAGAACAGAGTCTCCCCTATGGTAACCCCCTTTATATGTATGAATTTGGATAGCGTAATATATATATATAGATTTTTATTTTTCACGTGGAAATCTTGCAATAGAAAAGTAATTGTTGTAGTAAGAATTTTATTGTGTTTTTGTTGTTGTTGTCGTTGGCAACTGCTGTAGCGAAATTTTTTAAAAAATTCAAGTCATTTTTCTGTAAGAGCTGGTTTTAACAGAATCATGTTAGGGCGGTATTCAAAATTTTTAACCCTCCCCATTTCTACTACCTTTGGCCGATTTTTCTCATTTGCAATCCCCGCCGAGATATTACCCATCTGAATGTGCTTGGCTAGTTTGAAGGCGATCCGTGCATAATTGTGAGTTTTATCGTGCGGACAAAATTTAGTACATACATATATATATATATATATATATATATATATATGTGTGTGTGTGTGTGTGTGTGTGTATGTATATAAACTTTTTAGGTGGGGGTGGTTTTAGGTTCCTGGGCCTTGGGTTCCTATAATGAAAAGTTATGAAGGGATTATTCAAAAGTATTTAAATTAATAAATAAAATAGTATTTCAAAATTAGCGATGGTAACGACTGCAGTAGGTAGTATTTCCTTCGAAATCTACCTAAAACACATTAGGGTCATTTCATGCAAAATGAGCAAATCAGCTGCGGCTGACATGTCACAGATATTAATAAAAATCAGTATATAAGTAGATCATATCAATTTATGAGTAAATGTAAAATACAGTCGAGTCTCTATATAACGAAATTCATTGTTCCAGTAAAAAATTCGTTATAAAGAGAAACTTGTTATATAGAGAATGAGTAAAAATTCCTATTTAATGTGTAAATTTTGAACAAAAATTACTTTTGAGATATTTAATTAAGAACTTGAAATGTTTAACTATAAATATTAACCTAATATTGTATCTCTGAATTATTTAAACAGTTTAAAAAAAGAGAAGAGACATTTATTTGAAAACATAATAAAAATCACATAAGGAAAACTTGCATTAATTTTAGACGAAGAAATCTGTAATGTTTCGCTGTTTTAATTTCAAAATTGTTACACTCTCGAGAAAATGTTCACACTTTAGCAAGGAATGAAAAATTGTATTGAGAACATTTTCCTCCATTTCAATTCTCATTCACCTTAAACTTCAATTACCTCTCTGATCCCGCTCTTACAATCCAATTGACACTGTTTTAAGAAGCATGATGGAAGGTGTGTGGGAGGGGGGGGGGGGGGAGATGGATTCGTTGGGCATAAAAAATAAGGAGATTCAAGGTAGAAAAGTAAAATAAAAAACTTAGCACTGAACGATAAATCACTAATCAGTGATGGAAAAATTATTCCATGTGATTTGGAAGCTTTTTTAAAACAATAAATAAAGAACATTTTATGAAAAAATTCGTTATATGGAGATAGATAGTTCGCTATATGGAGGGAAAAAGGGACCGTTCCTACTAAAAATTCGTTATATAGAGAAATTCGATTTATGGAGTTTCGTTATAGAGAGACTCGACTGTAATAGATTTCAGGATTGTTTATTTAAATATTCAGATTTACAGTAAAAGTTGATGCACATGGAAAAATTATTCCATGTGATTTGGAAGCTTTTTTAAAACAATAAATAAAGAACATTTTATGAAAAAATTCGTTATATGGAGATAGATAGTTCGCTATATGGAGGGAAAAAGGGACCGTTCCTACTAAAAATTCGTTATATAGAGAAATTCGATTTATGGAGTTTCGTTATAGAGAGACTCGACTGTAATAGATTTCAGGATTGTTTATTTAAATATTCAGATTTACAGTAAAAGTTGATGCAAAATCGAGGTATTGTCTACGTGCTTGAAATGTCAATTTTGATTATTACCGTTAGGAATAAAAAGATTATATTAAAAATTAATTATAATTAAGAATGAATAATAAGTAACAGATTAGCGTAAGTTAGTAATTGTATTTTTATTCCTTAATCAAAAGAAAAATATTTTTGAAAATTTCTAAGGGAAAATGCAATATTGCTAATGGTCGTTTGTACACGAAGGACAGCTCTGACAAGTTTAAAATTCCTTGACGTTATAGCTAAAAGTATACATTTTAAATATCGAAACTTTAATTAATGCCTTTTTATTCCTTAATGAGAAAAAATAAACAGTAAAAAATGTTGAGGATAAAATGCAATATTTCTATTGTCTGTTTGTACGTAAAGGATACCTCTTTTAAGATGTTTAAATTATTTGACATTATAGATAAAAGTGTATATTTTAAATATAGAAACTTTTATTCTTGCTTTCAGTTTATTTTTGGCTATTAATATATTTATTTTAAACTACAGTTAAAAATAATAATAATAAAAAAAATATTACGTTGAACAAAAAATTATATATTTATCCTCTACATCCATAGATGGCAGCACTACATTTTACCCCTTTGAAATCGTGCAATATTGTAAAAAACGCGCGCGGATTCAAAGAAGAAAAGCTCTTGGAATGTAACAAATATTACTTTTTTAACCCAATTTTGTGACGTTAGGAATCAAAAGGCAATCTTGAATTTTTTTGAGCATATTATGGACTTATTGATCTTTATGTCTGTGAAGCAACTGTAATATATGACCTTTCCTTCATTTTTTTTTTTTTTTTTTTTTTTTTGCCTATCAATAAGAGGAAAAATTACGATTTTGTCATTTTTTTAAAGTTTCTTAATTTTTTTAAAGGTGAAGGAAATATATGGCAACTTAAAAACTTTAGCAATTCGATCTTAATAGGTAACACTACATCAGGCATCAATTTCACAGATGTTTATGAATTCCTTTAAGTTTTATAACATTTTTAATTTTCTCAAAATTGACAAATTTTTAATTTTTACAAAAAATTTAAGATTAATCATGACGTTAAAAAATTATTATTACTAAATAAATATGAAGATAATTTTTCAGAGATTACAATATTACAAAAAGATTTCATTTATGTTAAATAGTTTTCAAGATACGGAACTTTAAACTTGCAACTTTGAACGATTGTACACATGCCATTCTATGTCACAAATTTTTTAAATGTCCAGAACTTTCAAATTTTTTTATTTGTTTGTCGAAATATTTTGCAATGCTCTATTTGAATATGAATTGAATCTATGTAACAAATTTTATTAAAATCGGTTATTATGCAGCCACGACTTTTTTTACAATTTTGCTCATTTTGTGTGGAATGACCCATTTATAAAATAAAACTCAACGTTTCGGCAGGAAACAATATACAGGCTACATCGTCAAAACTATTAACTAAATTTAAACTGTTTACTATTGCGCTTTTAGAAAATTTTACTCCTGAAGAGGGTTTTGAAGATTAAACCGAAATGTCGAGTTTTATTTTATTCATGTGTTTTTATTTTTACATCATCTTTAAATTTATGAATAAAATATACGTTGGATAGAAACCTCTATTTTGTTTAGTATTCGATTTTACAACGTAAAGTCCTTAATTATTACTGTAAGATATATTTTTTTATGTAGCAAGATGTTTATAAGAGTTGATTATAATCCAGAATTTTAATTAATCTTAATACAATTTATAAAAAGTAAAGAGAGATTCTTTTGGAGAAATATCAAATAATTCTTAAGAAAATCAATCAATATATTGACTACTATAGTGATGTACTTAAGAACAATTTTTTTTCTAATAAAAAAAAAAAAAAAAAAAAGAAACATGTACTAACAAGATAAAAATTGTAGTCTAGAACATCTTAAACAAACGAAATTAATAAATTACTTTTACTGAGCAAAGCAGTTAATCCCACGGAAAAGTCTAAAATAAAATCAATTCCGCAACAGTTGTAGTTCAAACAACATGGTTAGAAGCAGAATACGGTGAGAACTCCCCAGGGTTTAGGGTCTGAAATAGAAGAAAGGTCCCTCAGGATACAGCAGGGTTTCATTTTGTTTGAATTACAGTCTTTCGCAATCCGTAAATTAAAAATAGAAGAGAACTTTTAATAAGTTATAATCTACACTTGATTTTTGCGTTCATTTTAAGATAACGGAAACTATATGTCTTACCATGACTTAAATGAACTTTGACTTGTTAAAACAACGCTCAATGTAAGTAGTACATTAACTGGTAATTCACTGAATATTAATATAAATTGAGTGTTACAAAGTTAATTGGAAATAAGAGAGCAATAAGAAAAGGAAGTTGTAAATATAAGAGAGTTTTTAACGTGCATGCATGAATTTTTGTGTTGATTTTAATACAAAAATAAATTAAGTAAATTGTAGGTATATTAACACGTTCGCTGCCATCTATGAGAATACTCGTAGTTGGCAAACTGGGTTTCCTTGCCAGCTACGAGATAACTCGTTATTGATCTTCTTATCTAAATCACCGATTACGGTCACTGCCATAGAAAATACCTGCAATGTTTCATATGCCAACAACGAGCATACTCATGTGAATTTATTTTTTGCTAAAAGTAATTCGTTATATATATAGTACTTAAATAATAAAACAGAAAATAATTTTAAAAGTACTAAATTGCAGATATGATCTTGGCGTGTATGAACAGATGCACCATCTCAGGTTTGGCAGCGAACGTGTTAAAAATGCAAATTGAATTTTATGTATTTAACCTTCCGTCTACCAGACGGGTCCATTGGACCCGACATGTACATTCAAAATATTTATTCAAACCAGAAATTTCTTCAAAACAAACTAAATGTATAAATCAGACAATAATAAGTTAAATAAACAAATTAAATAGTTTTAAGTAAAAATTCTGGTGTAGAATGTTTTTATAAAACTTGAGTAAAATTTCCGGTAGTTCTAGGGTTAAAAAGAAAAACTTATCTTACATTATTTTACAATAACATTTACGCAGCTCATCCATGAGTAAATAACGCATGCAATACATTCACGAGTAAATAAACAAATAACGACATCTATTCATTCATGTAAATGTTACTTCATCGATAACAGGAACAACAAATAAATGAAGATTTCATGGTGGCTTTTTTTTTTTACAGACTTATTTTTGGCGCAGAATTTGTCAATACTTAACCAAATCGTTCAACTTTGTAAAAGTTTGATGCATGCTGTGTGCTTGAGAGCGGGCAGGCATCTTCAGGCTTACGTGTAAATATATGTCTAATGACCTACATATAAGCAGATATTACCGTCACAATGGATAGATACATTTCTCCTATTAGTCCAAGAGCTGTTAAACATTTTAGGGAAGTTATTTGAGGCACCCTGAAAATTTGTGCAACACTTCTTTTGTAATGGCTGAATACAAAATCGAATGTCTGGCTGAAGGATCGTGGCCCAAAAACAGTGCCAGACACGTGTCAAGTGCCATTTTTTGACTACCCCCCCCCCCAAAAAAAAGGTATTTGAGGCACGCTGAGATTGAGACAGAATAATATTTATACTTAGAAAAAAATATTTTGAAAACGACAGACACTTTAGTCGGCCCAAAAACTGTACCAGACACGTGTCAAGTGCCATTTTTTGACTACCCAAAAAAGGTATTTGAGGCACGCTGAGATTGAGGCAGAATAATATTTATGCTTAGAAAAAAATATTTTGAAAATGACAGGCACTTTAGTCGGCTCAAAAACTGTGCCAGACACGTGTCAAGTGCCAAATGGCACTTGACACGTGTCTGGCACAGTTTTTGGGCCCCGATCCTTCAGCCAGACATTCGATTTTGTATCCAGGCATTACAAAAGAAGTGTTGCACAAATTTTCAGGGTGCCTCAAATACCTACTCAAAAATGTTCAACAGCTCTCCTACTATATATTTCTGCAGTAACATCGTGACATCATTATGTTACATTTAATTTTATTAATAAATAATTTTTAATATAATGTACAGGTTTATTATTGCCTTTGAATATTATCTTTTCTGTAAAGATGCATACAAGATTATTTATATTTTGTACAGGAGTTTAGTACTGATACTAAAATAAATACTGATTTATGGTAACTTTAACATTCTTATTTTCTGAATAGAGAATAAGGTATGAACATGTTTTCTCCAGCTAAACAATATAGACAAGCCAAGTAAAAAAAATTTAAACATCTTCCAACGCCGAGTGGTCAAGAAGTCATCAAATTCAATGATGGCGTCATCAACCTCGACGTGAGGTCATTCCGCAGATCATAAACTGACCCCTCCAGCCAATTTGGAGAGTGTGAGCTCAAAACAAAATGTTAGTGTGCAGTTAGACTTTTAATCCTAGGATAAGGTAAGCTTCCTGAAAGGTTCATTGTATCAGATTAGTTCATTTATTGTATAAAAGGTGTTGTTTCGAGGTGATAATAGGTCTGAAAAAAGAACATCAATTACATGAAGCCACGAAAAAATATCTTTTGTTTTTTAATATTAGATTTTCGCTACGTGGAAAAATACTATGATACTTATTGAGCACTTAATTGAGATGTAAATTAAACCTCCTTTTGATTAAAATGCTCTTGCTTATTTATTATTATTATTTCAAAGTTATTGACAGTGAAATAAAGCTCATGTATAACGTTTAAAATATTCAAATTTAAAATAGATTAAGTGCATAAAAAAAATTTGCATTAAAAAAGAGAGAGAGATGGAAAATCAAAGATGCACACAAAATTCGTTCGAATTTCAAATTGAATAAAATTCCATTTATCGATACTTTTGTTTAACTGGGCTAGGGTTCTACAGTAGTAATATATTTAAATTTTTAACGTGTCTTTCTAAAGTATTATGTATATTAAAAGAGAGAGAGAAAGATTGCGATCTATTAAAATATCTAAAAAATGCGTTTTACATAAAAGAAATTTCTTGGCATTTTCGGTCTTTTAAGCCCTTGAGGACGAGCGACCGGTATTCGTGCCGCATAAGGCGCTGAGAATCTGTGATTATTCACACCAGTAAATTTTTATTGTAAATTTTTCCGTATTGAATCCGAGCATTTTCCCTATTCAATTAGGCAAAAATTTCAGTTTTAAAAAACCGGTGGTAAAATATTAAAAACTCTTTAAAAGACGCTCGTCCCGAAGGGGTTAATGGAAGTAGTACATGGTTATATATATTTTTTTCTATGTGTCTCGGTAAAAATACTACATACGATACAATGATTATTTTTAGGACTTAGTCTAATGTCAGACGGGCGTCTTTTTGCATGCTTTTTTACTTACGTATTATCCCTACACAATGCCGCTAGCATTGTGAAGGGATAATACGTAAGGTAAAAAAGCGTTCAAAAAGACGTTCGTCTGACATTAGCCTTTACGTTACTGCTGTTTAACTCAACAGTAAAACAAATTTAATAGCCATCGAAATATTTTTAGGAAAATTACAGCACAGAGGAGCAAAATATAATAACAATAAAAAAAATGATATTCTTATATTGTATAAAATTTCTGAGTGTGAAATCTAGAAAGAAAAATCTATATTTTAAATATTTCTTTGGCATTTCAGAAGGAAATATTTGAAAGTTTTATTAATAACAAATTCTTCTTAAAGTATTGACACAAAAAACCATGTAATGCTTAATGGAAAAAAAATACTGAAATTTGAATTATAAACACCATAAAAGACAAAGGTAAAAATATATTAAGCTTTTTAACATATGCTACAAAAAATTGTTAATAAATAGAGAGATAAATAGATATATAGAGAGGAGAAGAGAGGGTAACTTTATTTGTATTACACATAAAGGAAAACATCAACATGTGTGAGTGTAAGCATATATTAACAAAATTTAATTAAATCACGCAACTTTGTGAGTAAAAATATTTTTAACAGCATAGATTCTTTGTATAAAAGAACTTGCGGTTGCAAAAGTCAACAACAGGTCTTTGTATGCGATAAATATGACGGACCATTTCACGGAACTTTAAACTGGTCGGATGGGGCAGTCTCAAAACTTTCTTCTATCTCATAAATGTTAATACTTCAAAATTCCCTATCACAGTGCCAAAATTAAATGGCAATCTATATCCATCGTGAGGATTGTAAAGGTATGAAATTCCGTACATTAGTTTTTGAGATATGGCTATCGCTAAAATCGTGTAAATCCTTCAAAATGCATCATAACAACGTCACTTGTTGGATGATTAACACTAAAACCTAATCAGCAACAACTTAAGTTCTTGAGATAGAGTTACTGCGGAAAAATGCACCATACCAGCGCAACCTGTTGGGCGATTTACACCGAAAGGTAAACAGTTTCAATTCACATCAAAGATTAACTGAATCTGAAGTTTGATTAAAATCCATGCATTAATTCTTTAGATAGAGCTATTGCGGAAATTGTGAAAATGCAGCATAGCAGCGCCACCTGCTGAACGATTCACACCAAAATGCAAAAATCATCAATTCATGTCAAGGACTAACTTAATCTGAAGTTTGATAGAAATCCGTACATTAGTTTTTGAGATAGAGCTATTGCGGTAATTGTGAAAGATGCAGCATAGCAGCGCCACCTATTGAGCGATTTACTCCAAAAACTAATCAGCATCAATTTATATCAGTTACTAACTGAATATAAATTTTTATTACATTCCGTGCATTAGTTCTTGAGATAGAGCGCTCACAAAATTTGTGTCACACACAGACAGACGGAGAAATAGACATTTTGTAAAAAGGTTTTTTTTTTTGAATCTCTAATCCCTAAAACGTGTAAATCCGTCGAAAACCGGAATTCAAAAAATTTCACGAGTCTAGTACTTTCTTCTTGTAAAGATAGAAGAAAGTAAAAAAAAATATATTATAAACTATAAATATGAATTTTGCAAAACATATGGGGTATTTTGAGCAAGATTTTCACAGAAAATACAACACGCAACACAGAAACCTATTCTTTAATAAATTAGACACGTCGTCCTACTTTTTGACACAAGGGATGTATGATGTGTTGCACAAAAACCGTTCACATTTCAAAAATTCGTAATAATTTAAGAAACTGTTGTATCAGAGTTGGACTTGAACCATGAGATTTGTCAAAGTGTTGGAATTTTTTGTGACAAAAGAAACAGTTTTCAAATCAAATTTTCTTCGATAGAGGGCATTATTAAGGTCCAAGTTGTTAAAAGACATAAAAAATGTATACAACAAGTACTTATTTCGAATTGAGGATATGCTATGTTTTTAAATGCCAATACATAGGGGAGACCGGGGCTAGTAGGTCCAATTTTTAGTTTTTGATTTTTATAATTTTTTTAGTTAAGTTTTTTAACAAACTTTAACTGCACTTTTAAAGAACATACATTTGTCTATAAATACCCCGAGTTTTGAGTTTGTAGCTTTTGTAGTTTATGTTTAGCGGAAGCCTAAATTGAAAGGAAAATTGTGCGCCAACCTACCCCGTCACGGGGCAAGTTACCTATACCTATCGGGTAAGTTGGCACACGCCTTATAAAAATTTAAATGAAGCTCAAATAAGACACGCAGTTAAGCGAAATCAATTACATTAGTACCAGTAAATTTAGACAAAGGCATTATAGCCGTACAATGTAGATTCTAAATTATACATATATAAAAATAATGAATAAAACATTAACATTGAGTAACTTCTATCCTACTCTATATCGTCATAAGAGTTACAGTTGCCACAAATAAAAAATCGAGGATCTCAGTTTGGGCAAGCCTCGTGTGCCCAAAATCTTGCATTGCAACCACCTTTTCCGTTGTTTGCTGTTTTTCAAGCTACCAGTGCACACCAAACACCGAGCCAACGTGCCCCGTGTTCAATGCGCCTACTTGCCCCATAATAACTTTCTTCACAAAAGGGACACGTAATCCTCTAAGCATAAATAATCCAAGTAAATCACATATGGGGTAGGTACTGTTAATCATACGCTAAGAAAAACTGCACAAGTTAAATCGCAATTATTAAGATAATTATTAGAAATTAGAAAAAGAATGAAGCAACAAAAAATTACTTATGAGTGCAAAAAACAGAAAAATCGTAATAAATGTCCACTGCACGTAGGTAACAATGCAAAACTACAATGAAGATTGTAAAAAGCAAGAAGGGAGGTAACCTGTGACTGGTTGCGCAATTTATCCACAAACAGGCGATTTATGAGAACTGCGCCTACTTACCCCTGTAGCCAACTAGCCCCGGTCTCCCCTACCTGTTGTATAATCTCAGTATTTTCTATATCTCTACACATCTCTACTATCTATCCCTATCAGTGAAACGAACTATCTCTTCGCCACAAAAATCCGACTCTTTGGTAAGCTTCATATTGTAAATAGGACTCCAAGAAACAGTTTTGTTAAATTTTTATGGACTTTTTCTAGGTGTGAACGGATTTATGGGATGCCCAGTGTAGCAAAGTGGTTAAAGTTTGTTTGGGGGGGGGGGTTGGTGGGGAGGGGGGGGAGCACCAAAAACCCTACTATTTGTTAAGCCTTACGTTGTAAATCGTACACTAATAGATAATTTGGTACAATTTTAACCTAGTTTTTGAAATGTGAAGGGACTTACTGAAACAACGCAATCATATCCTAAAACCATCCAGAGGATATCATATTGAGGATAACCAATATCCTCTCAATTGTTCAAATTATCCTATATACAGTCGCAGGCTATCTACTAGATGTCAAAATGTCACACATTAAGTTATCAAAATGTTGCACATTAAGTTGTCAAAATGTCACATATTAAAAAATGTCATAAAAAGTCATCTGTTGTACGTTAAAGGTGATGACTTTTTGTGACATTTTTTAAAGAATTCGAGGGTGAAGAAAGACAAAAAAATCTAAGTAAGAAATCCATTGCGTATGTGCGTTCGATAAGAGAATCCACAGGCTAAGGACTAAGGAGAATGTTATTGGATAAATTTGATCTACATGTTTTTTTTTATATCTTAGCGAATAGTTCGCATGAGATATGACAACTACAAGATATTGACAAGACAAGAGGACGATTGTAGTTCTATGGGTATGGGGCACCCGAAATACCAAAGAGCTTTTACCAGATTTTACCGAAATACCAGAGAAGTTTTTCCTTCTATAGTAATATTACTCTTTTCAGTTTTATCAATGACGAATATCTTTTATTTCAATCAATTTCTGACTAACTGTTGTTGATTTTTAAATTAACAGAATCAGACAAAAATTCCTACCTGATGCACAAAAACATCTGGACCACCATCGCTGGGGGTGATGAAACCCCATCCTTTGGCTACGTTGAACCATTTGCATTTACCTCTTCTTCTGCCCACAACGGAGTCAGTACTACCTCCGCCTGGAGAAAAAAAAATTACATATTTAAACAAAAAAGACAAGCATGAGTTTTTCCATCACAATAAAAAAGATGCTTTAAAAGTTAGATATCTTTAGTGATGTATGTTAAAACTGTCATTTCCAAAGATTAAAAAATCCTTTAGTTTACTCAAATTTCAGGATGGTTTAAGTAAAGTTTTACAAACTAGAACTGTGACTGGCAAATTGAAAAATAAATAAAATTCTTTTACCACCTAAATAAACATTAAATAACTCACAAATAAACATTAGTTTTCATTTTAATATTTCCTATTGTACAATGATTTTAGTTTTTCATTTAACACCAGTTCATGGAAAACTCTTTAAACCAAAGAGGTACTAACATATTTCGACATATTTATTTTCAGAGGGTCGACATATTTATTGTGATAATTATGATGAAATTTAGATTAATTTGTGATTAGATTAGAGAAGATTATTTGTAGAAGAGATACAGATACACATATATCAAAATATAGATTCCCAAATTAAAGAAAAATATGTGAATTTCTTTCATTTGCTTTTTTTTATATAATTATTAAGAATATTATCAGACAGTGAATTACCAAATCCAGATAGATTATTCACTGCTCTATAATTAATTTCTTTCATATTCAATGAACCTTAAAAATATATTTTCTGCAAAAGTTCCTAAGTTTCTCAGCCTAAATGCAAAGTAAATAATGACAGTGAAATACTTATATACTTCTCATACAAGTAACATTTAAAAAATATAATTATTAAGGATATTACCAGATAGCAAATTACCAAATCCAGATTATTCACTGATCTATAATTAATTCTTTTCATTTTCAAAGAACTTCAAAAATTTATTTTCTGCAACCATTCCTAGCTTCTCAGCCTAAATGCAAAGTAAATAATGACAATGAAATACTTATCTACTTCTTATACAAACAGCCGTCGAAAATAACATCATAATAGCTACAGACAACATAAATTTCAGTATGTTTCTATAACGAGGATGAACGGGTAAAAAATTAGTGCCATAAAACACAGGAAGAAAGGAAAATATTAACAAGCTCTCACTAAAGAAGACAGAAATTATAATAGAAGCCAAATTGCACGTGTAAGTGCTGACATATATAATTATTTAAAATATTACCAGACAGTGAATTACTACCAAATCCAAATTATTTATTGATCTATAATTGATTCCTTTCACATTCAAAGAACCTTAAAAATTTATTTTCTGCAAAAGTTTCTAACTTCTCAACCTAAATGCGCTGTAAATAATAACAGTGAAATACTTATGCACTTCTTCTACAAGCAGACGTCGAAAATAAGAGCACAATAGCTACAGACAACATAAATTGCAATATGTTTCTTATAATTAGGATGAACGGGTAAAAAATTAGTGTCATAAAAAACAGAGAGAAATATTAACAAGCTCTCACGGAAGAAGGCAGAAACTGTTGAAGCCAAATTGCACGCGTAAGTGCTGGCATATATAATTATTAAGAATATTACCAGACAGTGAATTACCAAATCCAGATTATTTATTGATCTATAATTGATTCCTTTCATATTAAAAGAACCTTAAAAATTAATTTTCTGAAAAAGTTTCTAACTTCTCAATGTGCAGTAAATAGCAATAATGAAATGTGTACTTCTTCTACAAGCAGCCATCTAAAATAAGAACACAATAGCTACAAACAACATAAATTGCAGTATATTTCTTATAACGAGGATGAACGGGTAAAAAATTAGTGTCATAAAAACAGAGAAAACATTAACAAGCTCTCATGGAAGAAGACAGAAACTAGTAGAAGCCAAATTGCACGTGTAAGTGGTGACATATATAATTATTAAGAATATTAACAGACAGTGAATTACCAAATCCAAATTATTCACTGATCTGTAATTGATTCCTTTCACATTCAAAGAACCTTAAAAATTTATTTTCTGCAAAAGTTTCTAACTTCTCAGCCTAAATGCGCAGTAAATAATGGCAGTGAAATACTTATGTACTTCTTACAGCGTACTTCTATACAAGCAGCAGTCGAAAATAAGAGCACAATAGCTACAGACAACATAAATTGCAGTATGTTTCTTATAACGAGGATGAACGGGTAAAAAATTAGTCTCATAAAAAACAGAGAAAATATTAACAAGCGCTCAAGGAAGAACACAGGAACTAGTAGAAGCCAAATTGCACGTGTAAGTGCTGACATAAATTTTACATTATGCGCATGCAAGCAAAAAGGGAAAGGAAAGAGACACAAATTTTACAGTAAAGACAAGTTGACCGCCCCCAAATCTGAAAAATGTTTTGGTACGGGATATTTATATATTTGCTTGTATAATGTACCAAAGCATAAATTTGAGAGACTTCGTAGAAATTTTTTAAAAACCTTGTTTTATATCATCAACTCTGTTTTAAAATTAGATGTAAGATTTGTAATGTTTGCTCAAAGTATATACAGACATTGTTGAAATATTGCTCAAATGTGAAATCATCTAAGCTCCAAATCTGAAAAATGCTTTGCGTGGGAGATTTATGTACTTACTTCTATACTTGTATAATGCACCAAAACATAAATTTGCAAAACTTCGTAGAAATTTTTCAAAAACCTTGTTTTAAAATTAGATGTAAAAGTCATAATACTTTTTTAGAAATACACCCAAAGAAACACACGTTGTCAAGATATTGTTGTTTAAATGCAAAATTAACCTTCTTTTTTTTTTAAATCTTTGTAAAATCATTGTGATTTTTAGTTTATTAGATTTGGTTCATAATAAAGTGAATAATAAGAGTGTTTTAGTGAGATTAATAACATTGGACAATAACGATTCTTTCACAGTACTAAAATTAGTTGATTCTAGATCAGTTTCTTACGCTGATTCCTAATATGCTTGCCGTTTTTCTCTAGGTGGTCCAGGTTTTGAGAAATTTTTATATTTAAGTTTATAGAAATTTAAACTTTTTTGCGTCATTTTATGCAAAGTTTAGGTACAATAAATGTGAGATTGAATTAAGTTTTAAAGATAATGACTACTGGACTATATTTGCTTCAGATAAATGTCGCAATGTGCATATTTTTAACATTTATCTGTTGATTATTAAGCCTAATTTACATATTTTTCAATTGTGTAATGCTTGCATTACTTTCAACTTTAAAATAGTTGCCACAGAATTGACAAAATGTTTTTCTATGCTAGATTTTTATGCTGATTTTAAATCTGCAATATTTTTCTGCATATTACGTCTAATTTTTCGGTAAAAGGAATTTTTACTTTTGTATGGTATTTATACAAATTTGATATAAAATGCTTTTTAGCAGTGTGTACCTCATCGTCAAAAGAGTGAACAGTAGCAGAATCCTATTAGAGACATAATAAACAATGGGTATGATAACAAAACAAAAAAAAGTAATTGAAAAAAGTAGTACAATATATCATAACTAGAACAAGTACATCACGTACATCACAAAGTACCATTAAAAAAAATTTCTGGCCTTTTTTGACGAAAAAATAATATTTCACTTTTTTCAAAAACTAGACGTGATGGAAGAAAACTTGCACTAGATTTGAAATCAGCGCAAAAAAGTGGTTTAGAAATATATTATCGTACTCATGTGCAGAAATATTTGGACGTCAAGAAATGTTATTAGAAAAATATGCAAAATATGCAAATTTGACATAACAATTATGCAAATTATGCAAATTAGGGAATTAGTGATGTTACATGTCACTATAATCTCAGAAACAACATTTTTGTAAAGTAAATTAGACAGTAATTATAACATAACACAAAAAAGTCACTCTGAATATGCTTTATGCTTTACATTTACATGTAATTGTACAAAATTTGCATAAATCGAAATATTCAAATATTTCAAAAAATAGACCTGATGAAGAAAATACAAAACAAGATTTGGAATCAGTACAGAAAATTGAATGAGACACAATTAATTTCGGTTTTGTGAAAGACAAATGTTCAGTTTTGTTAATCAGTGTAATGAGAAGGCTCTTGTTTTAATAGATAGGCATTCTGGATATCAACTCTTAAAGGAGACATAGAACTTGAAACTGATCTAATAATAGATTTAAGCATATATAAAATGTTCGAAAAATGCACCAAAAAAGTAGTGCGGCCAGAGTTCGCAAGTTTATAAATCTGGCCCTGTTAATGGAAATTCGTAGTATTATTAATACTAAAATAGCCGGGTAAACTGGGTAGTAGATATTGCGTATGGCTTCAAAATTTTAGGAGTGTTTATCACCTCTAATTTTGAAAAATAATCTTCACCTTATTAAATCGCAGCACTTGATATCATTAGATATCTCTAGGGGGAAGGGGGTTTTGCATCTTGATATTGTTATCATTTTTGTTCCAATCAAACTTTTCTTTTTAGAGCAACTTTTTATTCACATCCAAATAGTCTGTTACCTTTTATTTATTATTATTTTTGTATGTTTTTATGAAAATACAAAGCTATTATTAAAGCCATTAAATGTTTATAAAATCGGCTGTCAACTCATGGTATGCAGCGAATATGAATGTATCCTTTTTAATAAATTTCTAAACTTCATTTGATTACATTATTAATATTTTTCATATAAAAGTGCTTTTTGACGTTGTTAGCAATTAATCTAAAAATCTAAAACAACATGTTAAATGTAAAAGAACTGTGAGAGTTTTCAATTTAAAAAATGGTTTTGATTAACCTCTTCAGAGACGATTTTTTTTTTATGGTGAGAAATAAATGACTTATTTTTGTTTTATTTTTACGATTTATTCATTTTATATCAATAGAAATTAAAAATGAATAAAAGAAAAAAAAGAGGGTGGTGGGGAAAAGTCCACATTTGTGGCCGATGAACGCTAATGGTAATTTATGAGTGAAATGATTTCTTATAAAATAAAAAACTAACAATAAAAAATTTCTTTCTTAAATTCCTACAAATTATTAAAACTTAATATATTTAGTATATCTGATATTATTTTTAGGGTTTCGTTCATCTGATGAAACCCTATTCGTCTCACTCCTCTGTCTGTCACAGAGACCGTTCTCAGAAGCTATATATATATGTTGGAGACTTGAAAATTTGGATACTTATAGCTAAACACCTCACGTCAAACGACAAATCATAAAATTTTGAGAAAGTCTTATATTTACCCGTCTGGTTATCAAATATTAACGATTTATTGAAATAATCCAACAACACTGACTGCCGAAAAAATATTTCACGCTTTAGGGGAGACCGGGGCTAGTAGGCGCAGTTTTTAGTTATTGATTTTTATTAATTTTTTGTTTAAGTTTTTTATGAAACTTTAACTGTACTTTTAAACAACAGGCATCGGGCTATAAATACCCGGAATTTTGAGTTTGTAGCTTTTGTAGTTTACGTTTAGCGGAAGCCTAAAGTAAAAGGAAAATTGTGCGCCAACCTACCCCGTCACGGGGCAAGTTGCCTGTACCTATGGGGTAAGTTGGCACACGCTTTATAAAAATTTAAATGAAACTCAACTAAGACACGTAGTTAAGAGAAATCAATTTCATTATTACCAGTAAGTTTAAACAAAGGTGTTATCGCCGTACAATGTAAATTCTAAATTATATAGACATAAAAATAATGAATAAAACATTAACATTGAGTAACTTCTATCCTACTCGATATCATCATCAGAGTTATAGTTGTCACAAATAAAAAATCGAGTGTCCCCGTTTGGGCAAGCCTCGTGTGCCCAAAATCTTGCATTGCAACCACTTTTGTCGGTGTTTGCTGTTTTTGAAGCTACCAGCACACAGCAGACACCGAGCCAACTTGCCCCGTGTTCAATGCGCCTACTAGCCCCATAATAAATTTCTTCACAAAAGGGACACGTAGCTATTTAAGCATAAATAATCCAAGTAAATTACATATGGGGCAGGTACAGTTAATCATACACTAAGAAAAACAGCACAAGTTAAATCGCAAGTATTAAGAAATTAGAAATTAGAAAAAGAATGAAGCAACAAAAAATTACTTATGAGTGCAAAAAAACAGAAAAATCGTAATAAATGTCCACTGCACGTAGGTAACGCTGCAAAACTACAATGATGATTGTAAAAAGCAAGAAGAAAGGTACTCTGTGACTGGTTGTGCAATCTGTTCACAAACAGGCGATTTATGAGGACTGCGCCTACTTACCCCTGTTAGCCAACTATCCCCGATCTCCCCTACCACTAACTGTACATCGGAAATAAAATTTTCAGTGCAGCCAAACCATAAAATTTTTACTTCTCTTGTTGAGGGATTCTGTAGTGAATAAGTTATTATCAAATTTTTGTTCTTTTTATTATTGATAGTAATTATAATTATAAAAAAGTAAACGCCCACATATGTGGCCAAGGGCATGAAGATGCTAAAATTAGAAAATTGATGTCTGAAATTTTAGATGCCCGTGTTATATCGCCCGAAAATATGGTATTTTGAATGAAACTACCAACATATTCTAAATCTAAAGAAAAGCAAAATTTCTAATAGACAACAACTTCTTTAGAAAAAATTTGCAAGAAAATTTAATGTTTAAACGTTTCTCAAAAATTGTAAATAAATTAAATTTAAAAAATCAAAAAACCCGACTGCGTAAAAAGCGAACTAATTAATTATTTCTCATCAATGTGAAACTGTTTTTTATATTGCTTACCTATTTTTTTCATTTACTTGTATCGATGACTTTTAAGTTGCGTTTAATTGTTAGTTCCTACCTATAAACACTGTTTTGATGAGGCCTATAGATGTCTATGATGGTTAGGTTTGCAGTAAAGCTAGAGATCCTATCTACACAACTTCCAGGTTGTGTAATATTTAAACGGAGTTCCTGATTGTAATATAGTTAATGAAACATCGTCTTCATTTTGAAAGACCTATCCAATGTTATGCCACTCAATATGGTGTGTAAATTTTATTTCGTCTTCACCGCCATTTTGTATTTTATGGCGCCATTTTGAATTTATAAAAACAAAACGTAGCCTATAACCATCGGACGGTTATGACGAATTCATAGAGGCATCATTCATTAAAATCCATCCAGCCGTTGGGATGTTTCGAGGGTATAAAGAAATCCACATACTCAGATAGGCGTGAAACACACAGGGCCGTAGCAAGGTCTTCAGAGGCCCCCCCCCCAAACATATTTTTCGGGGCCCCCCTCTAAGATTTTAGAGAAATATCTATATTTAATTTTCCACCCGAGTTCCATTTTATAACAATACCAGCGCAGTTTCGCTGGTCGAATTTTCCAAAACGAACTTCAAACTGAACGAATTTGTAGTTGTGCTGCACTGCTTTCGGCAGCGTGCACCCATAGGGGCTATGTCCGCTCCGATCTTGAATCATACGAACCTTGAATCATTATTTTTTTTTAATTTAGATCCAGATTAAATTCAAATTTTCAACATTTCGTTCACGTTGCTACAGGAACAGATTTGATATTCTTACAACGTGAATTTAATCAAAGGACTTGCAAAATTTAACTGAGAATTCTTTCATTTAGGAAAAAAATGTCAAAAAAATCGCCGAAGAACGCGAAAGAACGCCAAAAATTGTATAAAAATTTTCAAAGTTCATAGAGATCAAACTTTTCTTATATTGGGCTAAAAGATTAAAACCGTTTTTTTTTTTTTTTTTTTTTTTTTTTTTTTTTTTTTACGAATATTAAAAAAACTACCAGAAAAGTGAAAAAGCTAAAAATCACATAAAAATTCTCGAAAATTTTAAAAACAGCAGAGGACAAGATTTGGCAAAAAAGTTTGAAATTGAATTCCTTTTACAAATGTTATAAATTGCTAAGTATTGCTCATAAACAAAATAAATAAATAAAAAATATGGAAGTCGTTTTCGTATTTTCAGTTTTCTCTTCAGTTTGACAATGCCATCCGCGTGGCCCAGAAAGATTTTTTTTAAGCAGAAAATATTCACTTATAACAATTTTTTTCCTGCTCGGATTGGTGCCTTTTATTAAATACATATATATGTATGGATTTACTAATTTAAAAAAAAATACTTTTGGGATGTTGTTTTCATACATTCCGGTTTTCTCCAGTTTAAAATTGTCACCCAAGTTGAAATTTAAGAAGAAAAAAAATACCTTCGGATAGAAGGTACCTTTCTTTGGGCATGGTTGACGGGTTTCCTAGTAGCTAATAATAAAGACAGACGTTTGTCTGTCCAGAGTTTTTCTTTGTCTGACCAGATGTTTTTCTGTTCCGTACAAAATTTGACAGGAAGGTTACCTATATGCCTAAGTTGCTCGAAACAGGTTTTTAAATTTTTTTATTCGAATTTTTTTCATTTAATTTTTTACGATATTTTTTGTATTTTTTCGAGTTTCGTGCTTTTTTCCCCACATTCATAAAAAGAATCTATTTTCAATCCATCTTTCCATTTTAACCGAATATAATAAAGTAGTCTTCTTCGATTTTTAAGTATTTCGCGAATTTTTTATGTGATTTTTAACTTTTTTTCGAGTATTTTTTTACATTAGTAAAAGAATCAGGTTTCAATCTTTTAGCCCGATGTACTAAATTTCATCCTTTTTGCGATTTTTGAATTTTTCACGAACGTTTTTTTTTTTTTTTTTTTTTTTTTCCTTTTCAAGACCCCTGTGATTAGAAGAGATTTTATCTCACATTGAAGAAACTTTCGTCTTTCGAAAGGAAAATTTCTAGAAATTTTGATGTTTGATTCGCGACTTCTTCGTGTTACGAAGGAAAAAAGTCATGCGTTCAGTTTCTAATCATCAAGTTCAGTTTCTAATAGGGAAAAGTACAATGCAGAAAAGTTGGCGGAGCACTCCTGTGATTTGATTTGGCAAAAATGCATCTTCATATTTAGTTAGGATGTTAGGTAATTTTTATGTTAGATTGGTGAGTTTTCTATATTTTCGCGGAAAATGAGAAAATCAAATCAAAGCTTTTTTTGTGTGTGTGTGTTTGAATGAAAGAAAAAGTTACGGAAAAAATCCTCAATTTACTGATTTCTTTCTCTCTTTCTTTCTTTTCTTTTCTTTTTTTTTTTTCCTTGGAGAGAGAGTGTAAAAGGAACCCAGTTTCTATCTTTTATCCCAATATAGTAAAAATTTTGCCATCTGTGGCACAGATTTTTGACATCCCTAAAAGAAATCAGGTTTCAGTCTTTTAGCTCAATATAGAAAATATGTCCATAGAAATTTCTGAATTTTTTGCGAACGTTTTATGTGATTTTTAGCGTATTTTTTGTCTTTCACGGCGATTTTTTCACATTCCAGTTACAATCTTTTGGCTCGATATAATCAATTTTCTCTCAGCGATTTTTGAATTTTTGCCCAATTTTTTATAAGATTTTTACACTTTTTTTTCGCGTTTTGCGGAGTTTTCTTGACATTTTTTTTTCTGAAACCGAAGAATTATCCAGTAGATTTTGCTGCTGTCATAATTAAGCTGAAGTGGAAAAATAACAAATTTGTTCCTGTAGCAACGTGAGCTACGATGCTGGAAAATTTTACTTTTATCTGGACACTATCACTTTTATCGAAAAAAATCATCGAAATTCGAAAAATATCGAAAAATTCAATGATTGTTTGATTCAAGATCGGAGCGGGAATATCCGGAACAGGTTTACGCTGCGGAAGGCAGTGAAAGCCCCCCAATGGAGAACTCCAAAAAATAGGTTATTTTTTTAAAAAAGCAATTAGCGAAGCTCTGCTAGTAGATTAAATAAATACGCAATGTAATTTATGTATAGTTAACATAAGTAATTTATCGAGACAAGAGAAATGAAATGTTCAAAACGAAACAGGCCGAACATAAGGGGATAGGCGGCATATGCAATGCACATAGATGCATGCCCGCTTATTGGGGTCCCCAACGAGATTAAGAAGCATATATTTTTTGAACATTTGAAAAAAAAAAAATCGGGCTTAAAAGTTTTGAATCTTGAGTTCCGAATTTTGCTCACTTTTAAGAGCGGCCCCCAAAAAGAAAATTTATAAAGTATTTAGAGCCTTTAAAACTTCTTTCATCTGGGCACCTTTAAAAAGAATGGTAGCTATAGAAAAAAAGGGCATGTCTGTTTTGGTCAAAAGAAGTAATAGTAGTACAAAATTTTTAAACCTTATTGGGGCCCCAACAAGATTAAAAAGCATATTTTTAAAACATTTGAATAATAAAAATTGGGCCTAAAAGTTTTGAATCTTGAGTTCCAACTTTTCCTCACTTTTATAGGCCGCCCCGAAAAAGTCAATTAAAAAAGTATTTAGAGCCTGCAAAATTTCTTCCATCTGGGCACCTTTAAAAAGAATCGTGACTGTAGAAAGAAAGCACATATCTGTTTTGGTCAAAAGAAGTAATAGTATTAACGAAGCTTTGAACCTTATTGGGGCCCTCAACGAGATTAAAAAGCATATTTTTAAAACATCTGAATAATAAAAATGGGGTCTAAAAGTTTTCAATCTTGGGCTCCAACTTTTCCTCCCGTTTATAGGGAGGCTTAAAAAAGACAATTCAAAAGAATTTAGAGCCTGCAAAATTTCTTTCATCTGGGAACCTTTAAAAAGAATGGTAGCTATAGAAAAAAAGGGCATGTCTGTTTTGGTCAAAAGAAGTAATAGTATTAAGAAAGCTTTGAACCTTGTTGGAGCCCCCAACGATATTAAAAAGCACATTTTTAAAACATTTGAATAATAAAAATTGGGCCTAAAAGTTTTGAATTTTGAGTTCCAACTTTTCCTCACTTTTATAGGGGGCCCCAAAAAAGACAAAAAAGAATTTAGAGACTGCAAAATTTCTTTCATCTGGGAACCTTTAAAGAGAATGCTGGCTATAGAAAGAAAGTGCATATCTGTTTTGGTCAAAAGAAGTAATAGTATTAAGAAAGTTTGAACCTTGTTGGATCCCCCAACGATATTAAAAAGCACATTTTTAAAACATTTGAATAATAAAAATTGGGCCTAAAAGTTTTGAATCTTGAGTTCCAACTTTTCCTCACTTTTATAGGGGGCTCCAAAAAAGTTAATTAAAAAAGTATTTAGAGCCTGCAAAATTTCTTTCATCTGGGCACCTTTAAAGAGACTGCTGGCTATAGAAAGAAAGCACATATCTGTTTTGGTCAAAAGAAGTAATATTATTAAGGAAGCTTTGAACCTTATTGGGGCCCCCAACGAGATTAAAAAGCATATTTTTAAAACATTTGAATAAAAAGATGGGGCCTAAAAGTTTTGAATCTTGAGTTCCAACTTTTCCTCACTTTTATAGGGGGCTCCAAAAAAGTTAATTAAAAAAGTATTTAGAGCCTGCAAAATTTCTTTCATCTGGGCACCTTTAAAGAGACTGCTGGCTATAGAAAGAAAGCACATATCTGTTTTGGTCAAAAGAAGTAATATTATTAAGGAAGCTTTGAACCTTATTGGGGCCCCCAACGAGATTAAAAAGCATATTTTTAAAACATTTGAATAAAAAGATGGGGCCTAAAAGTTTTGAATCTTTGGCTGCAACTTTCCCCACCTTTATAGGGGGCCCTAAAAAAGACAATCCATAAGAATTTAGAGCCTGCAAAATTTCTTTCATCTGGGAACCTTTAAAGAGAATGTTGGTTATAGAAAGAAAGTACATTTGTTTGAAGGAACTGATAGTATTAAGGAAGTTTTGAAACTTATTGGGACTCCCAACGAGTTTAAAAAGCATGTTTTTTAAGCATTTGAATAAAAAAGTGAGGCCTAAAAGTTTTTAATCTAGGGCTCCAACTTTTCCTCCCGTTTATAGGGGGCACTAAAAAAGACAATTAAAAAAGAAATTAGAGCCTTCAAAATTTCTTTCATCTGGGAACCTTTAAAGAGAATACTGGCTATAGAAAGAAAGCGCATATCTGTTTTGGTCAAAAGAAGTAATAGTATTAAGAAAGTTTTGAACCTTGTTGGGGCCCCCAATGATATTAAGAAGCATATTTTTTAAACATTTGAATAATAAAAATGGGGCCTAAAAGTTTTGAATCTTGAGTTCCAACTTTTCCTCACTTTTATTGGGGGCCCCCAAAAAGACAATTTAAAAAGTATTAACAGCGTGCAAAATTTCTTTCATCTGGGCACCTTTAAAAAGAATAATGACTATAGAAAGGAAGCACATTTGGTTGAAGGAAGTAATAGTATAACGAAGTTTTGAAACTTATTGGATTCCTAAGTGAGATTTAAAAGCATATTTTTTAAAAATTTGAATAAAAAAATGGGCTTAAAAGTTTTGAATCTTGGGCTCCAACTTTTTCGCTCTTATATAGGGGGCCCTAAAAAAGACAATTCAAAAAGAATCTAGAGCCTGCAAAATTTCTTTCATCTGGGCCCCTTTAGAAAAATGGTTCCTGTAGAAAAAAAGCGCATATCTGTTTTGTTTGATCGAAGTAATAGTATTAAAGAAGTTTTGAACCTTTGGTTTCACCTTTTTCGCCCATTGATAGGTGCACCCCAAAAATACTAAAATGCCATTTATTTTTTAACCCCTTGGGGACGAGCGACACGTATACGTGCCGGAAATAGGCCTAAGGATCTTCGTTTATCCTCACCAGTAAAATTTTACTGTAAAATTTGCCTTATTTAATCCGAGCATTTTCCCGATTTGAATAGGCACAAACTTCTGTTTTTTAAAACCGGTAGCAAAGTAATAAACCTTTCGTAAAAGGCTCCCGTCGCGAAGGGGTTAAGTAGAACTTACAGCCTTCAAAAACTTTTATAAAGAATGGTGGATATAGAAGAAAAGCACATATCTGTTTTCTATTTCTAAATCTGATCAAGATCTTTGACAAAAAAAATGAATTTCGATAAAACAAAATAAAATGTTATTAAAAATACATTAAAAAAAAACATTCGGCTGAAAGATACAATAGCTCACTACTGGGCCCCTGACTTTGCTCAGCCCCCCCCCCAAATGGGGGGTATGGGGGGCGGTCGCTACGGCCCTGGAAACACATAACCCTTCTTGGCAGCCGGGTAATAAATAAAAAACTGGCAAAGCTACTGAAGTCGTGAGACAGTGATGACGAATTGAAGTGGAACTATAGTTCTAAAACGGACAGTTCGTTCTTGAACTAAATGAATTTCTTAACCATATGGCCATCTATGTCACTTATAAATTTAAATACAGATGTTAATATTATTCTAAATTAATCTAATATCAATTTGTAGAAATATTAAAAATAATATTTAATTATTATTGTTGCCTGTTCTATGGTTCATCGTTATAGATTTCTCGTGAACTTTGCTTTATACAGGGTGGGGCAAATAAAAGTGCCCCGGAGAACAGAGTTCCAGGTTACAAAGAAACACAGCAAAGGAAAGGAAATACTAGTTCGCTAACCTGCCTATAGCAAATGTTGAATATAAGCACCATTCATCTCTTGGCACTTTTGGGCTCTGGTCAGCAAGTTGCGGAAGGCAGATCGAAGCTGGACTTGTGAAATTGCTGCAATCTAATCAGAAATGTTCTGCTGCAGTTCTTGAAGACTATGAGGGTTATTGCGATACACCTTAGAATTGAGGGTTCCCCACAAAAAGTAATCGCAGACTGACAGATCAGGAGACCTGGGTGGCCAGTTAGGGCCGAGATCAGACTGACCTCTGCTAACAACTCTGTCAGGAAGAAGGGTCATTTTACTGTATTTTTCCCTGACCACTAGTCACCCGCCACCCTGATCTTCACTTTTGCACTATAATCACACTTATACTGACACAGACCGCACTAAGATATGAACCGGTTTCGATCAAGTGGTGTGCACGTCAGTCATTCACGATCAATCGTATCCGCTCGTCCGGGCCACTTTTATTTACCCCACCCTGTATATTTATTTACTTTAAATCTAACGTTTGCCTTTTTTCGGTTGAAAAAAATATCCAATTTTGTTTTCTTTTACATTTTCAATTCCCTATAGTTTGCAAATTCGTCCTATTAAACGATTTGGCTGAATTCGAAGTCATTTCGTAGTTATTTAGTGCTTTAGCGCAACCCGTCCGTAGGCTTATACCTTTTTGGGGCACTGTAAACCGTTTTGGTGCACTATAAAAGTCATTTTGCGTAAAAAGTTACGCGGGTTACTTTTTTCTAAATGGGCGGGATCAGAACGAAAAAACTATTAACTCGATCTTGCTAAGTTTTTAAAAAATTAAATGTAATATAATTTATTGGAACTTGGAAGAATTTCAGCCATTTCTATAAAAATAAACATTTTTACAAGTACGCTAAAATGCGAATAAAGGGGTCAGAAATAGACATTTCTTTTAAAATGGCTGCCACTTGGTTGATTTTCAACGTTTTGACCTCAAAGTGCTTGAAGCCCTAGACAACATTATCGCCTTTCATAATCCTCAACGAAAATTGATTGCAGACGACTCTGGCGATCTATCGGATACCACCGATTGGAAGGGCACGGTGCGCACGCGCCATCCGCCCACGCAATTTCGAGCCGCATCATCAATTTAAAAAAAAATGTTCTTAAAATGATAATAAATAATATACAAAAAAAAAAAAAAAACAGAGCTAAATATTTTCTTTCCTATTCCAGAAAATAAATGCTAAAAAGCACCTTTATTCCAGCGTTCTATAGGCAAATCTCCCCATAATTTATCTTTTAATTTATCTGAAACTCATTCATCTATCTTTCATATTATTTTTTCATTTATCTATCTTTGTTACCATATTGATTTTAATTATCATTGCGTATTTCTACATCTAACTTTCATCTCTTAACTTCCGCCTCTATTCATTTTTTTTGAAATCCAATTATATCCATAGTTACCATATTACTGGTTTTATTAAAAAAACAAAAACAAACAAACAAAAAAAAACAATTCCAGAAAAATTATTAAATTATAATTAAAAAAATCTTATTAATATCTACACAGACAGAAAAAATATTTCATTATTTTTTCTAGTTAAAATCAGGATTATTTGATAGGAAAAAAATAAATAAATAAAAAAGAAAAAAAGACCCCGGAAGATGACGTCGATTTCAATAATCTATTTATGCAACTGTTTATCTGCTTGATACTCTTCTGTATACTACATTTCTGTCTTTCTATGTGTTAATATTTACGCGATAAAACTGTAACAAACGTTTCATTTTCAGATAATTCTAAGATAAACTGAGAATTCACATCCAAGAAAGGCATGTATTTATGGTCCCTACTAAGTTTCGCTTTCATATCCCACCGCACGTGCCACTAAACTGTGGAGTCATTGAAGATGTCTCAAACACCCCTTAAAAGAGCCCCTTACCTTTTTTTTGGTACCTCTCGCCCCTGACCTTAGTTTCTAACTCCCCCTTTTTAAGCCCCCTCTGGTAAAGTTGGATCTATAAAAATAGCATTTTCCCTTGTCTGGTGTTATATTGCGCAAAAGAAACCGACAGGCGCGCGCCCGAGCACCCGCCTTTGACAGGCATTTGAGTTTCACTTTTTTTTTCCCTTTCGTTTAGTGGAACGGCAATTTGCCGGGATGTTAGAGGTGGAACAATAATTTGCTGTGTGGGTCATGTGCAGTCGTTTACCTTGACAATGACATCGATTAAAATTCAAGGCTTGGAAAATATTTATGCGAGATGTTTTAAGATTTTGAAGTTTAAGAGGTCAGGTACCTTTGAAAGTGTCCAAAAATATATTTTTTTATTTAATAGCTTATATTAAAATTTTATTCCTAAGAAATATTTAAAAAGAAATCCCATGCAAAAATTCGCTTTAGAAGGGAAGTTATGACGAAAACAGTTTGAGCTCTCTTTATGTTATCAAGGGCCAATTGGATCTTTAAAGTCAATTTTCTCAAAATGTTGATTTTGATCATTGCGCGCATGATTTCTAAGAAATGGCTGGATAGAATTTCATGAAAATTTCAAATGAAAGTAACAAACTTATAGATGCACAAAATTACCTACACTGTAAAAAAAAATACCACTGTAAATTTGCCAGAACAAACTCGATCACAGTGAATGTGCTGTATATTTCTGCGCTGTTAATTTTACGCAACTACTGTATTTTCCATGTTTATATAGTCAGGAAACCAAAGAAAGATACAGCACATTCACTGTGATCGAGTTTGTGCGCGAGATGAACAGTACTTTGTACTGTAAAAATGTCGTTTTTTTTTACTGTGTGCTATTATGTTCATCAAGTAACAAATTTAGAAATTATGACTATTTTTATACAAAAATAATTTCAAAATTTTGAAATTTTTGATTTTACATTTATTTTCTGAAAAACTAATCATTATATATTTTTTCAATGTAGGTCATTTTAAACTCATATTATATTTCTACTCAATAAAAAAATTTGGGCTCACTCTGACAATTCATTTATGAAAAATTATGCGCGCAAGACATATAAGGTGAAGTCATTTATTATAAAACATTCAATTTCAAATGAAGTTAAAAAACTAGAGAACAGGAATTCTGCTTTTTCAGAATTTAGTGTCGCTCCCGGCACTTTCATTACTTCATTTTGTTCTGGTGGATTGGTGGCTCCTATTATTATGAAATAGCCATTATAAATGAAGCGTTCGGTGAAGATGAAAGAGCAGTCGTAAAAAGTTAGAACTCTGATTTTCTGGTCAGAATAGACAAAAAAATGGCCATAATTTTTTTTTGAAAAAAAAAAAATATATATATATATATATATATTTCTAACTTTTTACGACTGCTCTTTCATCTTCACCGAACGCTTCATTTATAATGGATATTTCGTAATAATAGAAGCCACCAGTCCACCAGAAGAAAATAACTCGGTTAAGCGGGACTCGGATGATCGGGACTCTATTGCAAAACATATTTCAATTTTAAGACTTAAAGCACAAGCTTTTATTTTATGTAAAATGACGTCATTTGCATTAATGTAGATACTAAAAATTAAATATAGCTTATAATAGCTCCATGTTTTATCATAAATCCTTCATTTATATTTTTCTCAAAATAGCACGTATTTTAATTATTTTTTTTTTCAATTTTTATTAGAAAATGGCAACAAAAAGATGTAATTGCTATTTTTCACCAATTTTTTCTTTACTTTCTACAGAAATGGAGTACTAGAGTTGCCAAAATGAAACAAATGTCACTAAAAACTACAAAAAAAATAAAAAAAAATAAAAATAAATAAAAATAATAATAATAATAATAATAATAATAATAATATTTCAAAAACAAATGGAGATGCAGTTTTCAAACAAATTGCATTAAAAAGTACTTTTTTTCCCCAATGCGACGGTATAAACATTGAAAATGTGCGATGTTTAGAAGTTTTAAAAAATGCTGTGGAGTATTTAATCGCACAATGAAACATCGGCTTTTGTTTTACGGCTGGAGTATACAATGTAACGTTATTTATTGGAGACAAAATAAGCTGGGAGAAAGAAATAGCATACCGGGGGCTAAAAACTTTTCATACGTCTAGACTTTTATTCAGAGCATTAACTATTAGCCTATAACTCTTTTAATATCTCTCTATTCTAAAAAAAAAAAAAGTAACTTACGCTGTCACCGCCGCCGCCGGTTTTGAATTTTTTGTGACCGGAGGTCTTTCTCCGTTAATATTAAGAAAAATATTGCATACAAAAATATGAAAATCGGCGGTATTATAGAGAAATGTTTGATAAACACGCTGATGCAGACAGTTTTCAAATTGAAGAATTATTTTAAGAGATACTTAATGCTAAAGTTGGACAAAGTCGTTCCATTAAAAAAGTTTTATAGGAGCAAAAACGATGCATCGGAATTAATCATTTTTAGATCATTATATACGTTATAATTTCCCGGTGTGCAGAATGCATTTAGTTTTTTAATTTGACTCATTTTTTGAGGTTTTATTTCTATTTTAAATTCAAATTTTCAACATTTCGAGAGATATTTTTTACTTATTTTAGAAAATTGTACTAATTTAACCTGTTGCCAACTGTATAAACAGCGAGAAAAATAATGTTTGCTTCAAATTAAAAATTTATTCACGCGTGACTATTATAAACAGGAAAAAAAACTTTCAAATTAGAATTAAATAATTACGTATAAAAAGCAGGAACTTACTGAAAATTACTTCATAAAAACTATATTTACACGTGAATTTTAACAGAGAAAGGATATTGTAAAATAATAAATTCATTAAAATGCGTTAGAAGTCTTAAATAAGAGAAATTACGTCACATTTACATCACATTACACTTATTACGTAAAATGAACAAAAAATAATATTGCAAAACAGTTTAAATTTAAAAATTGCGCGAGACATTTATTTGATATTTCGAGATGAACTTTTCAACTATTTTTATTGGGACAGCGCAAATAATATTTCATTTCTAACAAAAGTATTTTCACGTGAATATTAAAAAGAGAAATAAAAGTTTGGTGAAAATTGCGTGAGATTAAAAACGATACATTTAAAATGTCTTTCATTTATTTATTTATTTATTGAACAACAAACATACGACTTGTGTGCTTGACATGAGAGCCCGCTTAAAATGTCTTATTTAAAAGAACTTTCTTTTCGCTTTGTTAGAAAATATCGGGAGACAAAGACTCTGTTTACTTAATTCATTTTATATTAGCTTATTTTGAAATGTTTAACTGGTTTTATTTAATCAAAGAGGAAAACAGTCATAGTATCTTTTAACAGCAGCTGATTTTTCCTTAAAATTCCCCAATCAAAGAGAAATGAATAGAAACCCGTTTATAGGGAGATCACCACTGTTTTTTAAATTATAATTCAATCTTTCAAAATCTTTTTAAAGCCGATCAAATTAGCGTGCTTTTAGAAACTGCAGTGTCTGAATGGGGGTTGACGAGCGTAGCTCGTATGGGGCCGAGCCCCTAGTGTATTTAAAATTTCATATCCAAAAGTTAATCAGCTGCAGAGTTATAGCAATCCATATCAGTGTCTCATTTGCACGCATTTTCTCAGCTTCAAAGGTCGCTGACCCCTTAAACAACTAAATTTTCTCTAATGATTTAGAAAAAAAAAATAGTAAAATTTATTTTGTCTAAGTAACAATGACTTAAAATAATTAAACACTAAGGGGGAGAGGAGAACTAAGAATTTACCATCACTCCCCTCCCCCCTTTCCCGAACAAAAACCCTGCAAGTACTAAATTTTTGTAGTGCTTTTTATTTTAGTACTAGCGGAGCTTATCCCGCAGCGCTGGTCAGTTTTTCTAAACGAACCTCTAATCAAACGAACTTCTTCCCAAACGTACAAGGGTTTAGGGGCTCCACTGGCATAGGCAGCGTACACCCGGGCGGGTTATGCCGTCTCTTCCAATCAATTCTCGGAGATTTTATGTAAAACGAACCCAGGATTGGGGTTCAACAGTCGCTTTAACGATTTATATTCGAGAAACGCAAGGGAATACCGTTATAGTGATTTCTATATTAACGGTTTAATTCTGACATGTAGGTAATTACACTTTAATATTTGACCAATAGTTTCCGAGGAAAACGTAAATAATTAAAAAAAAACAGTGACATCTACTGCAAGCATTGTGTAATCTGTATCATTTTTTTCCCTCTCTTTAAATAAACAATAAAAAAAAATCCCATTGAAATCGGTCAATTAGTTTTCAAGTTATTAAATTGTGATATTTTAAACATGCAATTTAAATGCATTAATATTTTCCATCTTTAAAGTCATACATACTTCATCTGTCGGCAGCACAAAATAATTTTTACGTTTCTCGAGTCATGTGGGTCAACACGTAAATTGAAAAATATATATATATCAACCGTCACTATCCAACATCAGGAAATCAGAGCTTATAAATGAGCCTTGCTTCGTCACTTTAGAAACCAACTGATCTTTTGCCCAATTCATGCAATTAATAAAAATACCCTTTGAGATTCCCATTCTTTTTCCGGAGCAATCTATCGATATCACTTTCTCTAAAACTTTGCGAAAAAAATCTATTTAATATATTTTTGTAAAAGAATTACCAAAGATTTCCTTCATACAAGGACATAAAATATAAGATGGGTGAATAAGATTTCAAACAGATATCTTTTCAGAAAAAACAAACTCCTCATTGTGGCAAAAAGGGACTCGTTTAAAAAAACCCGCAAAATTTGCTGTACGAATTTCGAATAAACTTTATTGAAAAAGGGAGCCAAATTTAATATATTGAACTAAAATTGAATTCGGGTTCCTTTTACTAATGTAGAAAAATCAGCGCGAAGCCCAAAAAAAAGCTAAAAGGAATTTAAAAATCTAATCAAAAAACTTTATACTGCCTTCGAGGTACATAATTTCAGACGTACAGGTACCTTCTTGCAAAATCATATAGCTTTGCATAGCTGTCACTTTAGAAAACTGCAGACAAACACACAAACATCTGTCTTTATCATTATCATTTTTTGATAATTAAATTTCAATATAAAGCTACTAATAAAAATAATGAAAGATATCTATCCCTTACAGCCATGTTATTAATTAAATTAGTATCTTTTGAGAAATACTATCGTTATTCATCCCGATCTTGGATTTTGGTATAAATGAAGACTTTACCAAATAAATGAAAAACGTTTACGAAAACTTAAACGTTTGCACTTAAGAGGCTGTTATTTGACTATATGGAGTTAGTAGATTAGTACATCTTTAGCTATTATTAATTCTAACCTCTAGCTATAACCCTTTAAGCCCTGAACCACACAATTGTGGGGGTGATACTAAAGTAAAAGAGAATGACTATTTCCTCTTTTTGTGCGATTTAAAACCAAATCTGTACATTTATATGAGTTAATTGGCTTCGGATGTTTTAATAAGACACCACTAGGGGGTACTAACTAAAATACAGGGTTAGATTTTCTGCTTTTAAAAAGACTATCATCTGACAGCAATAGACAAAAAGTATGTACTGTCGTAATTTCTTTTAAATATGATTTTTAATGTTTGCTTGGATTTAATTTCTCTTTTCATATACTTTATTCATGATTTTAATTGATTTTGTCTTTGATAAATTTAATTAGGCTTTACAAATGTTGAAAAACAAATGACCCACACAATTGTGCGGGTCCGGGTTTTACCGTTTCCGAAATGGGTACAATTCCTAATATATAAAATTTTTATTTTTAAGTGATTTTTTTAAAACTTATGTTTTTAGCAATTTATTTTTAATTAATTACATTTTTAAACCGGATTAATTTTAAATAGGTTTGTACTATTCATGATTTCTATTTAAAATATTCATTATTTCTATTTAAAATTGACAGTATTAGATATATAATATGCACATGTAACGAACTGTATGTTTTTTTTTTTTTCTGAGTTCTAGATGTCATATATGATTTATAAGTTTTATATGAGTTATATGCATATCACGAGATAATTTAGTTTGATAAATTCATTCCATTTTGTCAACACAGCAAGTAATCCACCAGTAATAAATAATAAATTACGGGAAGTTCAGCAAATGCTCTACAGATTCCGTAGTGTCTGCTTGAATTTACCAAGCGATCAGGGAGAATTTTCCATAGATGAGCAGGCAATTCCTTTTTTAGGACGTGCTTCAGTAAAGCAGTATATAAAAAACAAACCACACTCTGTTGTAACAGTATCACCTGGGATAGTTTTAAATTTTGTAGTTTACCAGTGGGAAAGTCCAGACATAGTCCACAAGGATCTGGGCTTAGGACTTGCTGTAGTCCTTACTCTGGTTCAAACCTAGTTTTATGTATTTCGATCAGTATTTCAACAAAATACCACTGCTGGAAAAACTAAAAAAAGAAATTTGAAGGATCAGGCACAATCCAAACGGAGTGAAGGGCATACCATTTGTCAACGGCTCTTAAGAGGGGGTGCGAGAATTGAGACCATCTCAGAAAATGAAATTGTAGTGGTCTGTCCAAAAACAAAAATTGTTTCAAACATTTTTATTGTTGCTGATGAAAATTATCTCGATAAACAACAACTTTCTTTGCTTAAACTTTTATTTTTAGATATTTGCACACGTAATCCCAAACTACACAATTGTGTAGATACACCCCCAAAAACGGCTGCATTAAGCCCGAACCAATACAATTGTGTGGGTCCTCCCTTGGCATAACCTGACATGGGGTATTTTTAAAAATATTTTTTTTTCAATCAAATACGGTCCTATCGGTAAGTAAAAACCACCCAAACTTTAAATTTCTACCAAAAAATCTCCCGGTCTTAAAGGGATACGCCCAGGTCCATAGTCTAGTCCGTAATTCTACACCCAAGCCTTTGCTAGTGTTTTTCAATTTTCTGTCAAAATAAAAATAAAAATGAGGTCTAAATAGGGAATATTTCAAGATTTTTTTCTTTTAATTCATACCTATTTTGAAAATTATTATCAGTTTGGATTATAATTACGAAAAAAGAAAATTATAGGAATTTAAAGAAATGTTTTTATCTTTAAGTTATATACAAGGAAATATACCCGGGCTTCCCGGGTTATAGAATATAGGTGATTTTTTTTTTTTTTTTTAATTGATAACTATAATAGATTTTGTACATTTAACATATTTTTAAGAATGCGCACTAACAATATCAAAAATCATATGTATCTTTAAAATAGCAATTATGCGTTTAAAAAAAGTTTTGAAATTTATTAAAAACGATAATTTTGTATTGGTCTCACGACAAAGATCACTATTTACAATCGGCCTTTTTTGATTTTGATCATTTCGAGGTTTAAGTGCATAACTTAATTAAATGTCTTAAATGTGTGCTTTGCGTATAATTTATTTATTTATTGACTGGTATTTTTTTTTTTCATTATGGAATATAAGCTGGAAACAAATGCGGAGTTACTTATATCAATTTAAATGGAAACGGATTTATTTTTTATAATCGTCTACACGCGATATAGATAGGTTTTTAAAAGAATAATGCTTGAAAATTACTTAAAAACCATAAAAATTGAGTAAATGTCGATACATTTTTCAAACTAAATGCGATACGGGTTTCAAAAAATTTTCATTTGAAAGTACATTTTTCCCCCATATTCAACGGTGTAAAAAGTAAAAATGTACAATGTTTAAAAGTTTAAAAAAATTCTAGTAAAAGTTAAATTTAATCGTCTGGTGTTACCATCCTCAAAATGACGTCAGCTTTACTCACGCACACGTTCGTCGTTTATAATATAGATATCGACAATATATAAGACAATATACAGATTTTTAAATATTCTATGTATTATTATTTTTTTTTTAAACTAAGAAATAAAGAGGAGGAAATGATGTCAAGGTTTTTGAAAATTCAACCTCAAATGAAAACTTGGAAAGGAAGAACTTAAAATTGATATGTTAAAATTGGCAAAATGGTAGTAGGTATAATTCGAAAATTTTCAATCCCGAATTTATTACACCAAATAAAGAAGAAATTTTCCGCTAAAAATTCTCATTGAAGAACAGTAAAAACTTATATTATAAATATAATTTCTAAGTAATAACAATACAACGCGATAAAAAAAAAAAAAAAAAAAAATCCTTTTATTTTAAAAACCATGTGCAGCAGCCAAATTTTACCGGTCACGTAAAGTATGTCTTTTGAATATCTAACTCGACCTATATATGTTGCTCTCACATAAAGAAAGTCAATTATTTTATAAAAATTATAAGCTAGATTTATATTTACACAATTGGTGTCTAGTGCTCAGTACTGTACATAAAAACATATAAATAACTAGCAGACCCGCCCGTCGTTGCCCGACCTATGATAATGTTCTTAAATTAACCTTAAATTTGTATGATTTTATATCTGTTGCACACGCGCTGCTCAAATGATTTATCAAACAGCTGCTAGATAAAAAATGCTTGAGAAATTAAAATTCTTAATTAATCTATATTTGTTAATTGCGGTCGGATTTCAAAGAAAATTAGATATTTGGATTCGCTGTAAAAAAAGGTGTGTTAATTTCAAATATATAAAAGCAATATTAAAATATATATAATGTCCTTTAAAAATTCCCAGTAGTGTACTTTGAAATGTGGTAACCTGGCGAACTACAAATTCAGGCACCCCCCCCCCCCCTCTTAAAGAAGAAATTGAGAAAGAATTTTCTTTGTGGCCCGATTAAAATCTATGATTTTTCCTTCTGCAAACCGATGCTTTTACAAGGGGACCGTGTTGATTGGACAATCGTGCGCAATCCTCGCAACAGGGTTCAATTTTACAGGATTCAAAATTGTGGTTTTGAAGAAAGTAATACTTTTTTAATTGGGCCGCTTGATGAGTTTTTAATTGATATCCCAGCTAATTATTGTAAATTTAAAATTCTGAGCCTCTGGTGCATTAAAAGAGGCCTTCAACTATCTTCACAAAAATTTTCAGCCTCGTACGTGCCGTAGATTTTGCTATCCATTACACACACCAGTGTTGCCGCTTCTGGCGGATTTTTTATTTAGAAATACTGAATTCACACAAGAAAATTTTTTTCTTTTACTTTATTTATGGAATATCTCTCATCTTATAAAGCAAAAATAACTATTAATACTTACTGGTGAGAATTCGGAAGGCCTAAATAAAAAATCAGCCTGATACGGCAACACTGGCACACACACACACACACACACAGAGACAGACACACGGAGCGAAACTTTCTTTCATTAGTATACCTTTATTAGTATAGATATAAGATAAACATTACCATCATTAAATGCATTAATTTTTAAATATAAATATAAGTAAAGAAAATTATTTCGGTGAATAATGCAGCATACAAGGGGAGGGGCCTCTGGATAAAATGCCGAGCACCCGCGGCGAAAAAATGTGTTAATAGAAGTTGTTTATCTTTGCTACCGGGTATATTGAGGCTAGTTGTGACAAAGGTAATTTGCAGCAAATTTTTACATGTCAACTGCTTCATGCCAACACTTACTTCTTCACAATGATTGATCAGATTTTTTCTTTCAATGCATTCTTCGAGTTGAAAGAGACAATATGTTTTTTTCTAAAGTAGATAGATAAGCGTTTTAAACTGATTCGAACTTAAAAAATAAAGCAAAAAACGCGATCATTCACGTAATTTATCATCTTAAAAAATAAAATTATGCACCTTCCACCTTAAACAATTCAAAATTAATTAAATTAATGTTGCAAAAAAAAAAAAAAAAAACGATTTTAGTAAAAAGGTTTATTTTGAAACTATTTTGAGGCAGAATCGATAGAAAACCGAAAGAAAATATGAAAACTAGAATGAAAATGGCAGAAGAAAGTTGTAATTAAGATTGGAAATATTTCTAAAGTATCACCACGATATTATTCCAGTATTACATTTAGAAAAGATAGACAGTTCTGTAAATTCTTGAGAATTATGTGATTAACTAGAGATGTTTTTGTTGTGATGCAAGTACCTTACTGCTTGGATTTTTACAATCGGATTACAGAAACAGGACGTCTCTGATGCGAGGTAAGACACCTTTTATAATAACTCTGAGTTATTTTATTTTATCTTATTACCGGAATTAAAAAAAATGTTAGTTGAACAATGAATACAATTCATCAATTCACAAATATGCTCCTATTGATTTATTGGAACTATCCAGTCATGAAATTTTGTTTTATGTGAACCCGATAAACATTTTGTTCAAATTTGATTTGTTTCCTTTTATTTATCTTGATTCTGAAATCATTTAAAATAAAGATAATTTTCTTATTTTTTTTTCTTGCTTGTCTATTTGCAGAGACGTGCTGGGACAATTCAAATTTATAGAATGATTACGAAACGGCCAAATTATAGTCTTATTATAACCAGAACTGAATTAAGGGCTAAAATAAATATTTAATAAGACTGGTAGAGAAACCTTATACCAAACACCAACAAATTTTAAAAAGATTAGTAGGATGAGTAGCCTAGCATGTCCGTTGAACCCTTCACAATACTTGTAATAAATCTGAGAAAATTTATACACGTTAAGTTAGGGCTGCATAACCTTTTTGCCTGAAAGTTGTTGGCCACCACAATTTCCGAAAGGTAATCTTTGCCTCATTTAATCGCAACGTTTTTGTCAGTAAATAAGGAAAATTTTTGTATTATAAAATACAGGTAGTTTGGTGGCTTGCAGACAACAGGCTTAGCACAACACATATATTAAATGAAAAAAAGTCTTTCTTTAGCGGAAACTACTTTAAATAAAAGGTCACATTTTATTTACAATTAGTATTTTCAGATATAAGTAAGCTCTTTTTTACACTAAATTCCAATATTTATGACGTATCTGAGCATAAATAAACTACTTCTACACAAATTTATATGCATTAAAAAACTTTGTTAGCTTCGCTATATTAACTTATGATGTTATGTCACTAAATGAAATATAAACGCAAATATACGAATATACATGATTTCCACAATACATATTACGTTAAAACGTATAAAAATGAAATCTGTATATAACAAACTTCTGTGTCCAACGCAAAATATTTATATAGTTATTTTTGGTGAAGACGAAAAATAATACGATTTTACATTATTAAATATATATTTAAGGGGGACCAGGTAAGCGAAATTATCCGAAATGCCAGAAAAAGGAATAAAGCTTCAAAAAGGAAACTTGACGAGTCGTATGAGATAGAAGAAGGTGATAATCCTTTATACAAAGCAATATTTTATTAAATTTAGCTATTTAATCACCAATAAAAATATCAATTTCTTTAAATGAGTTTCTCTCAAAACTTGGATTTTTCAGGTTGGTGTTCCTTTCTTTCAATATCTATGAAACTTAAGAACTAAGATTTTTAATGACACTTATATTATGTTATTAATACTTTAACAGAAAGATTTGATGATTTGTTGAGAATTATCTATTTTAGCTGGTGAAATCTTACGAAAAATGCTAATTAAAAAGGGATTTTCAAGAAATAATTATTAATAATTTTTCAGTTTCCCTTAGAAAGAAAATGGTACGTTAAAGTACGTAAACATCACTAAAAAAAAAAAAAAAACGGGCTAAAAAACGGAAATACTACTGTCAATCTAGACGCCAGTACTATTTCCGTTTATTTACGGGAATTTTCCCCCATAAATTACAGAAAATTTTCCGTTTTTCTGATTAAAAACGGAAATTTTTCTGTAATTTATGGGGTACCATCAAAAATCTAGACCACTATCTTTCGCCATTTCTGAGAAAAAGGTACATAAAGTTGGTGAATTTAACATGGCTGAGATAGGGCTTTCCCGGCCCCCTTGCTCAATCCAAGAAGATGAACCTTAATCAACCAACCTTGAGTACAAATTTCATGTAAGACAATTTTTTTAATTATCTAAATTGATGTTTATCTTTTTCAGCCGTTACACTTGACGGGCTTTCAACGAATTAATAATAAAATTTTACAAGATTATTTGAAAGTTTTACAAGTAAAAGTGCATTATCTTAGAACAACGCTGACAGTTTGAACAAAACATGATACTTGATCTCATTGTTCGTGGAGCTGTATCATAGCACAGGTCCCTTTATCTTTCATTGCAGAGATTTCAACGACCATCAGTATATTGAAGAAGAATACAACACTTCACTGTTGCCACACACGGGGAACTATTTTCGTTATTTCCGTCAAAACACCCAAGTAATATCGACGAAAAGATAAGTAACTTGGGAGGTCTCAGAGAGAAAAATAGAAAAAAAAGGGGGAAGAGACAGGGGGTAGAAGATAAAACTTTATTACCTAAATTTTTTGAAGACAAGTCGTTAAGATTTGACAGCTATATTTTTTCTGACAGAAGAATTTTTTAAAGAAATAAAAGTTTCTTTGTTCCATTATTACCTTGGAGAGACATTTTTCAACATATTCTTTCATAAAGCTTTTTTTTGGATGTCACATTTACTTCTTTTTTAATACATTTTGATGAGGGCATTTAGATCTAAATTATCATGTAATTTTTTATTATGACTTCATAGCATATTGCTTAGAAGCTTTACAGAGACATTACTAAATGAGGCCTCGTAGCAAAACTGCGTTCTGGGTTCCTTGCCTTATTTTTTTTTATTTAAAGAATAACAAAGCTTTATAGTGAAATAACTAAGCAAATGAGGGCTCGGGGCAAAATTATGTTCTGGGTTCCTTGTCTTATTTTTTTACTTCACAAATAAACAAAATTAGTGTGAGTTTTTTCTTTCCTGGGATGTGAGGTTACGAATTTCGGGGCCGTTGGGGGTTTAAACCTTAGCATCATGAAGTTACGCCAAAGAAGCTTTCTTTAAAAATTTATGACTCTGATTAAATTTTAAAGTTTAGATTATTAAAAAGAGATTAAAATTTTAAATCTACAATGTAGAGAAGATTGGGGAATTTTTTTTTTTTGTCAAAACAGTGTGGGAATTGACACAACTTTTTTTTTGACTATCGATTTTCATAGATGAAATGGCAATTGTTTAATAAAATAGACTTTAAAAAAAAAAAGAAAAAACAAGTTTAAAGACAAAATTTTTGCATTTGAGAAAATTGGCGCGGAGTAGTTAGTCTCCTCGTTTAGTACGAAATTTTACTATCTCCACCTTAGTATCACGAAGTTACAACTAAAGAAGCTTTCTTTAACTATATGGTTCTATTTAAATTTTAAAGTTCAGATTATTAAAAAGAGATTAACATTTTAAATCTACTATGTAGAGAAAAGTGGGGACGAAACTTTTTGCCACCGTAGTGTAGAAATTGACACTTTTTTTTTTTTTCGATCGATTTTTAGGCAAAATGCCAAATTTTTAGTAAAATGTACCCCCCCTCCCCCCCTAAGAATAAACAAGTTTAATGACAAAATTTTTGTATATAAGGAAATTGGCGCACTATCAGTATTTCCTTGGAATATCAGCCAGAAATCCTGTAGGAATATGTTAATATATTTTAGTGTTTCTAAAATAATGTTTCAGCTTTATATAAATATTTTAAAGGAATTTTGTTTCTCTAGAGATCAAAATTGAGTAATTGAAGAAAAGAAATGACATATTATTATTAGAAACTTTTAATCAAATGCATTTCCGATTTATCTTTTTTGTCCAACAACCAAAAATTTCGATTTTCTTGAGGCTCCTCGTCAGTCAAATCTGCAATTCCCCTCTCCATTGTTAATCCCATGGGCATTCACATTTTTAAAATTTCTAGTTAGAAAGGGAATATTTTAACTCCTTATTTTCTGCGTACCTTTCTTAAAGTAGGGCTGGACAACATTTTTGCCTGAATGTTGCTGGCCGCCACAGTTTCCGAAAGGTAATTCATCTTATTTAATCGAAATTTTTCTCTTATTAAATGAGGCAAATCAGGCTATTCTAAAATAGTGGTAGGATGGTGGGTCGCGGACACATGTTGTACACTCCTATCTTGAAGAATTCTTCTCTGTTTCTGGTTTGGCAAAATATTTAAAGAAAGTATATTTAATTTAATTTTAAGTTTTAAAAATAAAATTCACAACTCGAAAACTCCTCAAAGATTTTAACGATTGAAATATATCATTAATTATATATTTTAGAACATTTTTCACAGCGAAAAACAAAGAAACATGCGTTAAAAAGATTATAAAGAAGAAAAGAAGTTATGTATTTTAATTTTCTGAACAGAAATTTTTAAAATACGAATAGATTGTAAACCCATAAAGTTAGCATTGGAGATAGAAGTTTGCAGTCTGACTGACAGGGCCTGACTAATGCAGGCGCATGCGGAACAGCTGCTCCAGGTCCCCACATTTGAAGGGGCCGCTGTGGCTATAATCAGGAATTTTGTTAAAAAGGTGCCAAATGGTTAAAAGGGACAAAAATGACCGAATTCCTTACATTTGCAAAGGTTTAGGAAGGAGGGGCTGCCCTGTCCGTCCCCAAGAGTGTCTGAAAGACCTGTATTTACACTTCAAAGATCTCACACAAGCCCTTATACTCCTATTGAAGAAAAAAAAAGTAGTATATTTTAAAATTTCTTAAAATTATAACCATCTTTCTTGGGATATCCTGCATACAGATGTGAATGGTACCTGGTACGAAATTTATGCATACATACAATAGGTATGATGTTTAATAATTCAATTCAGCATGATTCACGAACAATTTGTATGGATAGATAGAAGGGGGTCCCCCAGAATGATGTTTCCCAAGGGCCCTAGATAGTCTAAGTCGGGCCCTGCTGACTGATAATGAGTCTTAAAGCTAAACCAGAAAGAAATATTTAAAAAGTAATGCCTGATAGAAATATCCCTCTAAATTGAAGTAAATAGAATGTAATACAGTTACATAAGTACTATACATATTGAATACAAAATTGTCAACTTGGCAGATTTTTTATATTACCACTATCACCATATTATATTTGTGTAAATATTACTATTTCGGAATAGTAATACTCCCTTTATTTAATGACAGACATTTCGTGATTAAGTAAAGTGATTATTACTATTCAGAAAAAGTGGCTTTTAAAAATCTGCAAAATCGTTAACTTTGGTAGAATACCTGTTACAGTGAAACTCGTTTATAGCAAGCTTGAGATGTAAACAGAACACGGTTTTAACAAACAAACAAAAGAAAGAAAGAAAATCGAAAAGAAAAGAAAATGTTTGTATAGAAATATTGTTGCAGCAATGGAAACACGGCCATAATGAGAAGAAAAATCTCACAATCAAAAAATCGATTTTTGTCTTTGTTTTTTAAAAGCAAAATGTGTCACCTCAGATGTGTTTTACACATTTGTTTAAATTAGGGGAACTATCTTGTAGAAATTTTCCGTTCTGTAGCATTATTTTAACCGATTCCGAAACATTTTTGAAATAACATACGTTTTATTTCTCGTGTATTTTATCTTAATAAAATAATTTTATTTTTATTAAAACGATTTTAATGAGTAACAAAATATATGATGTGAAAATAACAATAAGAAAGCCTAATCAAAAAACCCGTTTTTGAAAATTACTTAAAATCATGCAAAAATAGAAAATGTATTTTCTTCGATTATCTTGGGTTCATTTTTTTCCATTGTAATAATTTAGAAATGAAGAATTCTGAAAATAAATGTTAATTTTTTATTTTATGTATCCAATTTAGAAACATAAAAATGATCTTATAAGAATATTCATTGAAAAATTTTCCATAATTTTCCATAAGTTTTTTTAAAAAATATTATTATTAATATTTCGTTATTGTCCTAATGTGTTATTCAAAACGTGGTTTGCGTGGAACCTTTGTTGTAATGACTGAATGTAGGGCTGTTCACTTGCTCGTCCTCATTATAACAGAATTCAACTATACGGATGGTAAGGCTCAGAAACGGAGCTGAGCATTTTTTTTCTGCCCCGGAATTGAAGCAAAAATATTTTTTCCTGCTCGGGAACTGAACCGGATATTTTTAATTTTTAAATGTAAATTTATTAAATGTAAATTATTTAAAATATAAGTTAAAATACAAGTCAATGACGTCATATTTACTTGAATAACTCATATAAAAAACTACATAAATCTCAGATTAAAAATTTTTCAGTAATCAATAAAAACTGTGCTGCACCTAAACTTTTTAAAACTTTTTTGTGACTACTTATTTTTCTTAAATCTTTAAATTTTGTAAAACGGTTACCAGTTATTATTTTTTTAGGAAAAGAATAATCTTAAAAACTTTTGGATTTATTTATTATTTATTTATTTGTAGAATTGAGATGAATAATTATCATCTAAGACAGGGGTTTTCAAACTTTTTACTATATTGTGGTCCCCTGAGTTATCAAAATTTGCTCGTGCCTCTCCTGTGGATTGTGAATTAAGTTAGTTCGTCACAGAATGAGGAAGCATAAAATATATTTCACGTATTTATTTTGTGTTAAACTGTTGGTATATATAAAGCAACAAAGCCAATATAATGTAGTTCAACCTCAATATCTTGAATATCAGGACAAAAGGGAAAATTTCGTGATAAAGCGTTTTCGAAGTATCAAGATTTATATGCAATATTTTATACTAAATTGTCGCCCCGAATCACACTCTAATTAAAACAAAAGCGTTTTCAATGATTAATTTTAATTAAAAGTTAATTAATTTTAATTAACTTACTTGTTTTATTATTATTATTTTATTTTATTAATATTAGTAAAAAGTTAATTAATTTTAATTAACTAAATTTACATGTTTTCTCAATCTTTAAATTTTGTTATTCAAATAAATAAAAAAATAATGCACAGTAAAGTTTATAACAAAAAAGAAATAATAATAATTAGCTAAGTATGAGTAAGTTTTGGAAAGGAGAACTTTCAGTAAAGCAGTAATAGGCGTGAATATTTGAGAACCAATATTTTCAATAAACAATAAAGTGGGTAACATTTTCTACCACTTTCTCTGCTTTGTATGCTTTCAAGTGGAATCAGAGAATTTCAGATAAGCCCAGATTAAAAAAGGTGAGATTAAAAAACGGGGGCTTTTGTAAAAGAAAGGCTAAAGACTGAACTGCTAAATGTTAAATGGTCCAAAATATTTTTTAGAAAAAGAGTTACTTGACTATGAAATAAGATAAAAAAATAATGCTCATTTTCACGCTCAATCAATAATTTGGCTCACAGTAGTCAGAAAAATTCTGGCACCTCACACTTTGAAAACTACTGATCTAAATATCTGTGACTGTCATCGTCCGCCCCTCCACCCCAACCAGGGCCTAATTTTTGTTCAGGCCCACAAACCTGGTCACATGGCCTCAAAATTCTGGGGGGGCCCTGAAGACGATTTAGCTCATTTTAAAAATGCATTTTTTACATTATGAAATATATTGTTTACTTGAAACTGGATGTGTTTAACAAATATCAAAATTAGTTATCCCAGCACTTAATAATCATCTAAACTACGCACTTTTTTTTTTTTTTTTTTTTTTTTTTTTTTTTTTTTTTTTTTTTTTTTGGAAATTACGAATACAAAGCTTTAAGTACATACTGTAATAAACGACCGATGAGTAAATGTAAGTCGGGGCCTAAAAATTCATGATGTACACTTGGACACTGAGTAAGTCTGACCCTGCGCCTGTTGTCTTCAGTTTTTCGAAGAAGCAGTTTTTATGCTTAATTACGTTACTGAATCCAATGATTAAAATAGGGCTATCTATAAATGCAACAATCAAAGCATACAAACCAGATTGATGCTAATTATTGAAACATACCTTTGTGCATTTCCCACTCAACCTTCCTATCGTTTTCTCCGAGCTTATAAAATGGCTTCTCATCAGTCAAATATTCAGTTCTCCTATTAAACTTATAATTCTGGAATGCATTCGCATTTTTCCAATTCTCATCAGAAAATTTAATTTTTAATATATAATTTTTATTAATTTTTCAATTCATTTTCAGCAGTGAAATTACGCTTGAAAATATTGAATATTTAATACGTGGTTTATCACATTACTAACTAAGCGTAGAACCAACAGAGTGAAAAACATTCAAGCCAAGACTATTCCCTTTTGTGCTGCAGATGTAGCCTTACCAAAATATGTGAGTGAGAGATGCCAAGCTGGATATCATCCTTGCAGCTTAATTGCTAAAGCACTTGGAGCGCTATTCCAAGGGTTGTGGGTTCGATTCCCGGATTGAACATTTTCACTCTGTTGATTCTACGCTTAGTTAACAATGTGATAAATAACGTATTAAATATTTAAGTTTTTAATTTCTGTTTTCTATGAATTTTTCTTAAAGATGTCTCTTAGCAACCGCTAAGACTATCTGACAAAATATTTCTGAAATATATACTTAATTTTATATTTTAGATGTCAAAATCAGGAGATTACATTTTAAGAATTAACAAAAATCTCAAGAAACCTCACTCTACGTTCCGAGCACTTACTATGTGTTTAGATAACTAGTAATACAAAAATGAATTAAAACGCAGGCTCTTATTTTACTAAGTTGAAATATTTACACTGGTGAAAATGACCTCATGTTTTAATGAAAACGTGCACTTTCATTCATAAAGTTGAGACATGAGGTAATTTTCAATGAATTTTTATTCGGCATAGGCTGAAATTAAAGCCTGTAAACTAAATATTGAAAGTGAACTTACATAGTCACGCTAATGGGAGTTTTAAGTTGTTTTAAATATTAAATATTTCCCAATTTTCCACATCAACCTATAATACATCAATTTCCCTACATTTTTAACAGAAAACAAAAAAGAACAAAAAAATTGTTTTCTTTGGTTACAAAATGACATAACATATAGTCACATTTTTAACAAAATAATTTAGATGCCAAACCCTTTGTCCGATTTGAATGAAAATGATTGCAACTCGTGCGACAGTGGTGTGTAACATATTCCCCCAAATGGAAGCTCAGTCGAATTTGGACGCTATCGTGTTGACTCACACACATTCATACAGACCTCATCGTAAAAAGATCAAACTGAAGATCTGAAAATATAAAATACCAACATACACGCATACGCATACATATGGAATCATTGTAACAGTAGCAAAAACGGATCCAGGGAACCTCAAACTGTAGACATAACAATATTTTCACAGAGTTATGATCATTATAATACTTTCTTTACACTATTATGCTTCCTGACTGTAAGAAATAAGTATATGTATTTAAGAAATATTTTCCCATTTGCATAGCAAAGAAACATCTTTAAAGAAAAGTATACATAAAATAAAAAATTTTCTGATAAGAAATTAGAAAAATATGAGTGTATTTCCATACCCCATACGTTTAACACTCTTCAAAAAACAGCCCGCAGTGAAGTGTGCATAGATTATTTGCATTCTTGCATTCCTTACATAAAAATGTCATATGAGTTTCAATAATGCTTGTGATACATACAAACAGAGCAGAACCATTTTCTTTACGAATATTGAGTCGGAATATCTGCCTTTGAGAAATGTTTTTCTGTTCTGCACGAGAGAAAATTTTCGCATAGAATTTTTGCTCTCGGATCTAAACAAAATTATGATAAAAAATTAATCTTTATTTTGCGCTAAGGTACCCAAAGTTTAAGTTTGTACAAAAATCAAATGCATATTTCGGTACTTCTTAGTTATCCCGTCGACCAATTCCGCCGAATTATATAAATCGCCAAATTTTACACATTGACATAATTTTTATTTTAAATAACGAAAGAACGAATAAATTAGTAAAACATTAATAAAAATGCAAATAAAACGTCAAATTAATGGTTTTATTGGCCATTATTGGCATTTAATCTTACAATTAATTAATTAATGGCAACCATTATTGGCATTTAATCTCACAATTTGGCGACAGTAATTTGGTCGACGGGATAACTAAGAAGTAGCCATATTTCTTAATAATATTTTTTTAGTGCTTATAAGTTTTATATTAGAGTCATTTTGTAATTTGTTAATAAATGTAAGAATTTTAAAAAGTGAGCATTATTTATTTTCTGTAATCCATTTAAAATCTGTTTTAAAAGCAAAATTTGTTTTGTAGTCCTTTTAAAAATAATTTATTCATGAGTGTGTTAATACTCCAGAGGAAAGAAAATATGAGATCTGAATTATAAGGACGCGGAACCCTTTCACCACGTAAAAGATTTTAAAGCTTTTTATTGCAAACACTTTAAAATTTATATAAATACATAAAAGATGCTGAAAAATGATTATTATTATTTTTTTTTTTAGGTATAGTGTTTTATTATTATTCATGACTAGCCGCCTTGGCGACCAGTTTGATCTTCTTTAAATGTATGCTAGGCATTGTAACATGTTACTTTTATTCATAGTTTAATTTACTTGCTGAATCCTACGTCATATCGGAAGATTTCGATAGAGAAATTAAGAACTCTGTATTTTTATGTTAGCCGGACACAGGTGATAAATTGCCATCCATTGTTCCCTTCTCATTTTTTCGTATTTCATTAATTCCGTTTAAAATATAATATTTTCACTCATTTTACTTAAAATACAAAACTTTCATTTAAAACTGAAACATTTAAAATTCATGGCTTTCACGTGTTTCTTTTTGGCTTTCACTTATTTCTTTTTATTTTCAAAAAAGAAAAGAAAAGAAAAGAAAAGAAAAGAAATAAATAATACCATAAACCATGACATTTAATTTAAACATCAAAGCATTATTTTAATTTATCACGTGAAAAATAAAAAATGCTAACTGGCGTGTTAAAAAAAAATGCTTTTGGCGAGATTTGCGCCGGGATAACATAAAAGTACCAAGAATTCTTTGCGATCAAGACAACTTTAATTTAGTTTTATTCGTAAAAATGAAGTTTGATTTAAAAAAATTAAAATGGAAGCTTTGCATATGAAAAGCGAAGGGGTCAGCCCGTAATTGTTCATGACAGTCACCTGACTTGGACTATCATAATACAGATAAAACGATGGTGATGGAACAATATTTGGCGATTTATCACCTGCGCCTGGCGTACCCAAATGTCCGCTTGGCTCATAAAAAGCGAAGCTGTCAGCCCGGAACTGTTGATGACAGCCACGTGACTTAGGCTTTATTACATAGATAAGCTATTTTAAATATCAAGCAGCCAGATCTAGTGGTATTTTCTACCCTTAAAAGATATTTTGTACTCAGGTAAAAAATAACCAGATCTTCTAATCAGATATGAAAATTTTCTTAATTATATTATTTAGGTAGGGGAGACTGGGGCAAGAGGAAGAGCGGGGTAAGATAACGAATGTCTTAATTTTTCCGTTTTCCACTAGGTGGTAGCATCAATCGGACACTACTGACTCTCCTATCGGCCGTTCTTTAAACAATAGTATAGAGACGCTGAAATCGCCATTTTTGTGTTAGTCGTGAAGCTTTGATTGTTTATCGCTGCCACGTTATAACTTTTATGCATGTGTAAATAAGCTCTGCTACAGATACAGGTAAGATATATCGTTTCTCTTTAATATTTATGAGTAACTTAGTTTAAATACTACCTATTACCACGATGTCAATTAATCGCCTTCCTTCAAGGCAATGAAAACGAATATTTTTAAACAGGCAGTCCGGCTCGTCATCTTGCCCCGTGTTTCGGAATTTATTAAACTAACTGTGTTGTCCATTCTATTTAAATCCTGTAAACGCTTGTTTGTCTGAGTGTTTGCCCGCGCGACCTTGCGCTTCTATCTCCTCTGGGGTTAAGGGGCGCATCGGATCGGGGGAGATGTCGTTCGAAAGGGGGGACCAGATGAAGACATTTTTCCCATCCGCTAAGCCCCCCTAGCCCCCCTGAACGAAAAACCTTATCGGGGTCCGTATCTCCGCTTCCAAGCGTCCGATCGGTACGAGGGGGGTACCGTTCGACGGGGTTCGACCTCGGGATCAAGACTTCCCCTTCCCCCCAAATAATTCAAATATTGTGACCCACCAACAGAAGAATGGATCCAGTTCTGTAAATGCCAAGAGTGGTGGCATGAGGAATGTTCCAATTATGAAAATGACATTTTTATTTGCGACTATTGTTAGCTGCCCAACTAAACAGTTCAACATTACGTTACAAACAATGCATTATGCTTAGTCTGATACTTTGTGAGATGTAAAAACACAGTTATCATTTGTTAAACCATGTACCGTATTTACGTTTACGAGTTTGAAAGTTAATTTTTAGTCAAGTGCGGCGTTTGCGATTTTTTTTTTTTTTTTTTTTTTTTTCCGTGCGCGTAAGATTGGAATAAAGTAAAAATTCCTCAAGACTGCTCTCAAGTCCCCTGCTCAACAACGTGAAACTTTCTGAGTTTGCCGATAATGAAAACTGTGGATATTTCCGATGATGATACTGAACCATATACAGGTGGACAAAGAAAATTTACAACTCTTCCATTCAGATGTTGAGGGCTTCGAATGAAAATTAAAAGGTCTCTCATGTGTTTAAACTATAATTAGAACCTTTATTTACTTCATAATTTTCAAAACCAAAGTGGTCTTATAATTTCTTAACGCACTGTAAAGCGGATGCGACGTAAAAAGCGTGCTAAGCTGTGCCGACCACTTAAAAAAATGTGGAGCGCCTAAGGAGAGGGGCTCGCGTCCCGCACTCTGGATGGTTTTAATACAAATTGTCGTACTTAAAAAAATTACATAAAAATATTTAAAACCTGATTTAAATATTTTTTTAAAATTTAGAATCTTAAGTTATTAAAAATGAGGTGCCTTACACTGTCCAGAAAACTTTGATTAAAGTTAGTTCAATGAGACACTGTCGACAAAAGTAGCGTTCCCACAGGTGTGTCGTTTGCGACGGGTGCGACGATTGCGATATTTAAAGCTTATTCAGACAAATTTTGAGGAATGCGACGCTTACGGCGGGTGTGGCGTTTCTTCCATAAAGTACGGTAATATATTTAAAAGATAAAATATGGTCAATCTTTTTCAGTGTTGTCATCTTGCCCTAGTGCTGGGGTATGATGACGATTTGGTAATGTTAAGAAAAAATAAAATTATCCTTTATTTTTTTTATTTGAAAAATTAAATGGTAATATATTTAATGCTACAAAGGGATACTCTAACAGTTCATGTAAAATTAATTTTACTTTACTTCAAAATGAATTAAAAAACAACAAAAATTGTTAACATAGTAATCTTGCTCCGGTCTCCCCTACATGCTGCTTGCTAGGATCTTCAGATTTTGAAGGCATTTATTTTTAACATGTAAATTGGCACTGTTCCTGCACTATCTTTTCAAATTTTGGAAAAATATAATTATTTTCAATTTATAATTTTTACGTCAAATCCCTCGATAGGCAAAAGCCATCTTTCTAAATTTATTCTTCCCCTTTATCGGGCAGTGGTAATATACTTACCACTTTATTTTTATTGAAAATTGGTTGATTTGCACCGGAATTTTTAGTAAAATATTTAGTTTTTATAATGCCGCTGATAAAATAAAAGCCGCATTTTATTTTCAAATAAATCTGTTTGTAGAGGCTGGTGGCAGTGAATCTTTTCAACATTTTAGCCACATAATTGACTTGCCCAATAAAGGGTTAAAGTGGAAGAAAAAAGGGTACATGGATCAGCCCCAGCAAAAAATTTTAAAGCCTCCTCTGGCTTTATGCTTTGGTTACGGATCTGGTTTATAATGTCATTCAAATGTCAGAAATTTTTACAAAATACTTGTTAGCAATAGTTGGAAGAAATTAAAACCTTTCCTTTTATACACGTGCTAGGTACCGAGTATTGACTGTCCTTTACATAGATACAGACAACAGGTCATTTTCTGGAGAATTCAGTTTTGTGATCCAAAACAGAACTACTCCAAGCTTTCTTTTCCTTAAAAATTTTACAAATAATTTTTTTAAAGATAAGATTTATTAATTTGCTGAAATATAAACATTTAATTGCATTACAATTCCTGTAGAAGTAGATGGTGCCACAATTTTTTATATAAATATTTTTCATTGTTTCTGTTTTTATTTATTATTTATTTACGAAAAATAATTACTATTTTTACTACATTCGCGTTGTAGATCAATAATAATAATAATAATAATAATAATAATAAACCATAATTTGTAGATCATTTCAATTTATTTAATTGATAATTACCTGCCAAAGCTTTTTATTTAAAATTTTAAATACAATAAATCATTAATTAAGAAAAATATTGGGAATGATAAATTTTCCATAATGATAAAGAAGAAAAGAACAAATTTTATCTTTTCATCTTTAAATAAAATATAATTTACATTATTGAACTGGGTTAGCAGAACACTAACAATATCTGAGAGAACCCCTTAGAGAACCAGTATTCCTCTTTCTGGCGGCTTAGGCCACTCGGTCATCCCCACTTTACTCAATGTCGCTTTAAAATGAAAAAAGTTCAAAATTCGTCTGTCACTCCGTTTAGTAACAGAAAAGAACTCTATAGTATTCATTGCGCATGCTCAGATCAGCTAAATCCGTCCTTAACAGATCCGCAGTGCTTTTTCCATATATATTGCTGTTTATTTGGTTCACATGGGATAATTTACACAAATTTCTTTTCAATATTACAACATTCTTATAACCGTTCATGTTATCCTTAGGGCTAGATAAGATATCAGAACTCGAGAATTGTTCAATTTTACATCCAATGACTTTTATTAACATTTTCGAAAATGCTTTATTTACTGTACTCATAATAGCCTTAACATCATGAGTTTTTCACAGATGAAAAACAAACAAACAAATATTGCCATTATCTGTGACTATGTATATGTTTTTTAAATTTCTTAAAGATAAATATAATACATATTTTTTATTATTAATAATAGTAGTAATAAAATAATGGGTATATTTTCAAACTTTTATTTTAATCTCTTTATCCGCCCCTCCCCCCATCCCGTACGCTTATATATTTTTTGATTTTGTCACAAGTCACTACTATGTACTACCGTGCGTCATAAAGAAAGAGAAAGATGTACTAAACCTGGTATATATACGTACGCATATAAATAAAATGGTCTAGGGGTGAAGCGGTGAATAATTTTTTTATTATTAAAAATTATTTTATAATCATCTATTTAGAACAGGGTTGTCCATCCAGCGTAACACTTGTTACCACTACCTCCGAACTGTAATCTTTACTTTATTATTAATAAAATTTAGATCCGTATTCGAAAATAGAGTCAACAAACGGCTTTCTGATTTCTGCGACTAAATAAAGCGATCTATTTGTAAGTAATAGTAACAAGCAGCCCTCCAGGTGGACAGCCCTGGTTTAGGATTATTTCATGAAAAACTGAACGAAAAGACAAATTTGACGGCATTTTAAAATTATCTTTAAAGAAGTATAATGTTTTCATTTGTTGCAGGAAAGCTTTATATTATGTTATAATTAAGGTAAACAACTGGTGCTAGATATTAATACTACTGGAACTAATAACGGTAGCTTTGAGGGGTAAAAACCAAGTAAGAAATTGAGCGGCAAAAGACAACATTGGAAATAAAGAGAATGCGTACCTTTATGGGGTCCGTACCTCATGCCAGCGCACGTAAATCTGCAAAAGCCCTACCTTCACCATAACTCCGCCCCGACACATGACTGAGGTATTTGTCACCGGGCATTGAGTCACTATGCAGGGCACAAGGCCAGAAATCTCGCCATTGGTTATGATGCTCAAATAAACGCCTACAGTTACTAGCATTTTTAAACATATGAAACACGATGGATGATGTTTTGACTACAAAGATAATGGGAACGAAAACTTAACGTTATATCACTGCCTCCGCTAAACGGATCCCCTTTAAAACAAAAGAAAAAAAGTTTTAGCAGTAAAGAGAGATCTCTGCCTAAACTTTTCTAAACTATAACCGTTTTATATTCTTTTAGATTAAACATATATTTTAGATCATAGCTTCATTTAGGAGCCAGTATGAGTCTGGTTTTACCCGATCCGAACCCGAAAATTCTTTTGAAGTCAACTCGAAACCAATTCGAAACCGGCAAAAAAATTTCGATCATCCGAAAACCGACCCGAACCTAAAAAATAATTTTTATCATATCGAAACCCGGCTGAAATAGAATGATGCTACACCGAAAAAAAAAATCATTTCCTTCATGCAATTTTGGAAAAATAGTCTACAATTTTACCTCTAATATATATTTTACCTTTTATGTTGAAAAAAAAAAATGTATATATATACTCATTCATATTCAAATACAGTAAAACCTCGTTAACATGAACACGCTTAACGTGAATTACTTTTAACATGAATTGTTTTCACAGTCCCCTATAAAAACGAATACAAAGATTTGATACTGATAACATGAATTACTGTTAACATGAACAAAATTTTGATTCCCCTTGAGGTTCATGTTAACGAGGTTCGACTGTATATACTTTCTCATGTGAAAATATAGTTTGGAATTTCTTTTGAAAAATCCGGTTAAAGCAACACTTGGTCCGCGAGAGTCAAAATTCAACAAGATGACAATCCAAACCGGAAACAATTATAGCTAACCTGACCAGAGCCGCACCCCAAAATGATAGAACCGACCATATCCAGATCGCTGGTAGGGTTCGAATAAAATCGGGTAACTGTATCCGATGCTGGACTCTGCTACAGTTCCGCAACAAGCAATCGCTGTTAGCTCTCAGTACTTACTTACTCAAACGCAAATGTTTGATTTTATTAAAGTAGAGAAGATTGACAAGAAATACTTTTCCAAGGAAATGGAAACAGCTGAAGCGAAGAACTTTACATATTATAAAATTTTGCGTAATTATTGCAACAATAACCTCTTGCACTTCATGCTGTTCAAGATACAGAATAAATATTGTAGCCACTTTCTGCGCGTACCATGCGTTATTTCACGCTCCTACCTAGCGTTCATCGATCACATGTGATTGATGCGCTACCAGCGTAAATACACTGTAAAGAATGAGCATTCCAGATTACATCACAGATTTGGGGTACAAGCAAAACAAGTCGTTCATGAGGTAATCAAAGTTTTTTTAAAACCTACATAGAATTTACTTGTATTTATGACTTTTTCAAAGGGAAGAAAAAAATCTAAAATCCAGCCCAGAACAGACTCTGGTTCTGTTTGTTAAAAGGAGTTTCAACTTCTCTGACCAAAAATGTAGGGTAGATGTGCCAGTAATGGACACCCCTTGATGTTTTTGGTTCATAAAAAAATAACTAATAAATATTTAGCTTTAATTATTTTTTTTATAATTCCCCCTTGCATGTTTTATAAAACTGGGTTATTGTTGATACTTTTAATCAAACCAATCAGGAATCAGAAAATAATGTTTCAAAGTTTCGCTGTTTTTCTGTGAAAATCTTGATGAAGAGGCTAAGAGCTGGCTTCGGTTAATTAATGTATTATTTATTTTCTTGGAAAATTTGAATGTTTTTGTTTGAGTAGCAATAGAAAACTTAGAATTTTATGTACTAATGGCCATTTACAAAATTTCATTTATTTTTAAGGTTTTAAGAGGGGGTGTCCATTACTGGGATGGTTAATTAGTCATTTTCCAGTAATGAACACCCCATGTAGACATTGCTAAAAATGCAATTTCAGTAATGTTTATAGTGCATAAAATATTTTGGCTTAATTGCAAACCTAAATAATCAATTTTTAAATTATACTTACCAAAAATATAATAGCACCAAAACTTTTATTAATAGCTGCTTTTAAGTTATTTTATTTGATTAATAAAATTTCAATATTTCATTATATATATTTTAAATGTATATGTATCTTGCATATTTTATAATCTGACAATCAAACCAGTCAGGATGCAGAAAATATTGTTTAAGAGCACATACAAAGAGGAGCTCATAGGGCTTAATCCCTCTCCGTTTAAATTAAAACAATTAAGTTACAGAAGGTATTAAAAATATATTTTCTGTCTTAAATGTTTCATTCACCTCTGACGGAATATATATATATATTAGCTAATTTATTAATTTGATTTTAGTAAATGGAAATCGATGACGATTTGTAATATATAATGGTTATATATATAATCATTATATATATATATATATATATATATATATATTAATGAAAGTTACAGGTAATATTCATCAAACTAGTAAATCTGCAGATCAGTGGCCTCAAACATCAGTTCTACAGTTTTATTTTGAAGTTATTTTATTTAGTATTTAAAATATTCAACTCACAATATCATTTCTGTCATATTTGTGATATTAATTATTATAAATGATATATCAAGTAGACTCTGGAAGATTAATTGTTAAAAATAGTGAGCCAAAACTAAACACTAATATTCCAAAACTTTTTTTGTTTTTTAATTAGTACCTTTTAAAATCCCCATTGTTCCAATAATTTTATAGCTGTAATTGCCTGATATTTAATATTTTAAACTATCTATCTAAAATAATTAAAACGTAGATCTTCTGATAATTACAATAACCGATGCAAACAGTAAATGATTATCACAAATATTTATTAATTACTGGTATCCTAATTGTTAAATTTATTTGAAAATAACTATTTTGTTTCATTATTATATGCATTCATTAAATTCTGGTTCTAAATACAGTCATAAAAAACAATTACATTTATTACTTTTTATGAGGTGTCCATTACTGGAACACAAGGTGTCCATTACTGGGCCACAGGGTGTCCATTACCGGGCTTTTGGGTGTTTTGATATATTTCTGTTATTTAAAATTAAATTTCGATTCATATTTTGAAATGAGACTATAAGAGTGGTTAAATATTGTTGATAGGTTAATATAATATTGAAAACACTGGAATATAATAATTATAACTATTAATAAAAAAATAATTTTAAAAGAAATTCCTTAAGGGTGGCCATTACTGGCACATCTACCCTACGTGATTTTAACTATTTTTTTTTTTTCGGTTACAAAGAGGAGATACTACTTCTCTGGCCTAAAATATACGTGATTTTTAGTATTTTTTTCGGTTACAAAAAAAAAAAAAAAAAAAAAAAAAAAAAAAATAGATGTTACCTTTGGACTTTTGGTATTATATTTATTTACATTTTAATTATATATTTAAATTTTTTGTATATAAAAAAATAAAAAATAAATTGAATATTATGTTTTGTGTGACTGCAGATACGCGGCATGAACTTCCGATCGGCCGACCGTTTTACTCCTGTCAGAACCAGCTCAAATAAATTTGGTCATCATATTATGAAAAGTCATTAAATTCTGTGGAACATACAAATATTTAGTTTTAAATGTTGATTTTTGACGAAATTTCGATCATTTGAACAAAAAAAGTAATTCGCCTTTTTAAAAAACCTTTTGTAAACACTAAAAATATTTAATCAATGAAGATTATACTTCTCGGCAGTAAAAGCCCCAGCCAAAGCGATTAGCTTTCTTTTACATAAAAAAAATTGAAGGAAATTGGTCCAATAGTTCTCGAGAAAAATGGTCGCCCACTTTTAAAAACAGGGTTTCGAGAAAAAGGAGTTTAAATTTTACAATAGCATTATGTTCAACGAGTGGCGTTCCATTCAATGAGCAAAAAATACTGTACAGAATGCATTACTTGAATTTGAAATACCACGAAACCTCTTGGCAACAATCTTCACGCTTAAGGGATGCAAAAATTAATATATATATACACTATGACGCAAAAGTTTAGACAATGACGTCATTCAGCTTTAAAATGTAGAATTATGACGTCAGAATTACAAAAACCTGTAAATATATTCAAAAACTGATTTAAAATGCTATGTACAAAAGACAGTCGTTTTATTTGCTATAATACTAATTTTTTTCATAAAAATTCAAATGTGCTTGTCGCAAAAGTTTAGACACTATTCTAAATTTCTTTGAATATTCGCTGGCATATGCAAATTTAGAATCGATGATGTCACAAATTTGGAGTACTTAAGTTCTGCAAACGATTGCGCTTCATAGTCGACATGCCGAGAGCTAAAGAAATTCAAGTGAATGAGGTTTCAAGGATTTGGCAGTTGAAGGTGAAGGGAAGAGCGTTTCTGAAATTTCTGCTATTATTAATAGGTCAAAAAAATCTATTTATCGAGTTTTATCGAGTGGTTCCGAATATAAAGCAAAATGTCGGTCTGGGAGGCCACGTGTGACAAATGTACGAGAGGATCGCCTGATACAAAGACTAGCGAGTACTCAACAAATGAGCGTACGTGGAGTTCAAAGCTCATCGGGACTCTCTGTATCAAAGGATACGATTCGTAGACGAATTTTGGAAAAAGGAACAATCGTTTATAGCAAAATGCAGAAGAAACCAGCTCTGAAACCAGCTCTGAAACCACATCATAAGTTACAAAGACTTATGTGGGCTCGAAAGCATATGTCATATGGAGAGAAATGGCAATCAGTCATATTTAGCGATGAAAAAAAGTGGAATCTGGATGGTCCAGATGGTTGTTTATCGTATTGGCATGACTTGCGGAAGGAACCTCGACGTTTTTTTAGTCGCAGACAAGGAGGGGGCTCGGTGATGGTTTGGGCAGCCTTTTGCTATAATGGACAAGTATCTCTGACCTTCACCAGTGGTCGTCAAACTTCACAGCATTATACACAGACATTAGAAGAAAACCTACTGCCATTTGCTGAGCTTCTAGGCGGTCCTCAGTGGGAATTTCAGCAAGACAATGCTTCAATTCACACTGCAAAACATTCAAAATCTTGGTTTAATTCCCATAATATAAGAGTTCTCGACTGGCCAGCATGTAGCCCAGATCTTAACCCTATAGAAAACCTTTGGAGCATCATGTGTCGCAAAGTTTATAGCAACGCTAGACAATACTCTTCTGAAAAGGAAATTAAGACATCTATTGAGAATGCATGGTACGATATCGATCCACAAACTATGCAAGATTTAGTTTCTTCCATGCAATCTCGTGTATATGACGTAATACATAAGCATGGATGCGCAACCAGGTTTTAAAAATTGTTTATTTCGAATTTATTTAATTTGTGTCTAAACTTTTGAGACAGCAGTTTATTTTTGTTACCATTTAATTTATTGCAATATGCACAATTCCACTTTTCTTTGTTATAAATATTGTTTATATGTACAGCACATTAATTTCAAGCAGTGATTTGAAAATTGAATAAATATTTTTCAAAGTATGTAAGAATTTCGTCATTGTCTAAACTTTTGCGTCATAGTGTATGTTGCATTCTAGCAACATTGGATTGGCTTTATCGTTGAAAATGCCGTACTGGCTGTCACGATAGTAGTTGTGGATCACATGCAGCGATAATGGCGTAAAAGAAGTGGTCAGAACAGATAATTCGAATCTGTTATATTAATAGAACGAATTGTTGAAATGTGAAAACAATGGAATGCATCGTTTCGTGAAGTTTCCCCAGAAGAAATTGAAAACAACTCATAATCAACTAAGCACTTTATTAGAACATCTTTCAGGAAGTGCAGTTTCCACCAAGATAATTAGCCATAGCTCCGTAGTAGTAATTAGGTTTAAACAAATTCCAGATAATCGAATAACAGGACGGTGACCAGGGGATGGATGTAAACTGGAAATACGACTCAAATCTGCTGAAACACAGCGAGTATCAACTTTTTGTTCCTCATGTGTAAGGATACAAATATGACGTAGATCGCGCTCTCAACCAATGAATAAATAAGAATGTCACGTCATATAAAGAGTGCAAACAGAACTAGCGGATGAATTTGGAGGAAAAAAGGATAACATCAGAAATGCGCGGGAAGTAAAAAATAGAAGCTAAAAGAATAATATCGAAAGAAAAAAGCGCGGGAATGGAACATTTAATTTAAGAATACTAAAAGCGTAATATTTAAGCGATTAAGACAAGTGAGACATTAAATTAAAGGGAATTTAACAGAGTTAACGATAGAGATTATTTAAGGATAAGGATTTAGTGAATATAAAGTAGAAATTTAGAATAAGATAAGGAAATCGCGGAATTAGATCTAATAATGTAACATATATATGAAAAAAAAGTGGCCCAAAGATGTAGACGCTACACCGCCCCCCCCCCCTTCCCAACCCTCAAGCAGCGACATTTCATCTCTGTGCTCAGAGTGAAGTTCTCAAATAGGACACTATCAGGACCAGTGTTACCTTTAAATGGGTCCAAATGTAAGGACAATTTGGGCCCTAAATTACTTTCAAAACGTGAAATGAAAACATTTTAGTCCAACTTGATGCTCCAGTAAGTATGAAAGCAAAGTGCGAACTCACGTATAAAACATTTTAGGCTCTCTCTCTCTCTTTCTTTTTTAATCAAGAGTTAAAAGGAAATTATTTTAAATCTCATTAAATCTTATTTAGGAGCCTCTAGAAGTGAGGCAATCTGTTGCATTTGACTTATCGAACCCTCTTCCCCCCTTCCCCACTCCCCTCTTTTACAGCTGGTCCTGGACGCTTAGGGAAAAACATTAAATATCGATTTTGAGATTTTTTATATTTTGAATCTTTCTATTTCTCTGTTTCCAAACAATGTATTATTTTTATTTCTACGGCAAACAAAAGTTTAAAATTTTTAAATTATTCCGTTTGTTTACATGTGGTCATGCTTCTTGTCACACTACTTTAAACTCAGATTCCTCGAAATTTTATTTTATGAACTTTTATGTACCTTTTAATAGAAACTACAATATAGTTTATAATTTTGACTAAAAATTCTGTAAATCATATAAGCGTTTTTTATGGATTTTTAAAAGAAAAATAAATATCAGATTCTTCAAAATTTTATTTTATGAGCTTTTATGTACCTTTTAATATCAACTACGTTAGAGTTTATAATTTCGAGCGTAAGAGTTTATAATCAAATATTTATAATTTGTTATAATATAATATATACTGTAATGTAAAATACAGGGTGATTCAAAAGAATGTTTACAAAATGACATGGCAAATCATGCATACCGCAAGGATAAAAAAATCACATGGAAACATATAGATCGCAAACCACTTATTTAGTCGCAAACACAGGGTGTTCCATCCTAACTGAATCTGGGTTGACGGTAATAATTTCGAGAAAAATAAAAACATTGTAATGAAAATGCAACATTGTGTACCTTGTTTTGTGTGAAATGTGATAACACCACGAAAAGGTCTAGAAAAACATGTTGCTCAAGCAATCGATGATACCGTATGGATTGATAATCATAGTCCAAAATGTGGGACGTCCGGTGCATACTGCTGGCGCGTACAATGCCAACTTCTACCACTTTTGTTTGGTGTTATCACATTTACAACAAAAGTGAGAATGTCTGTTAAATGTTTTATTTTAATAAACTTCACTTTTCTGAAAGTTATTACCGTAAACCCAAATTGTGTTAGTATGAAACACCTTGCATTTGTGACTAAATAAGTGGTTTGCGACCCTATATTCCTATGTGATTTTTCATCCTTGCTATATGCCTAATTTGTCATGTCATTTTGTAAACGTTTTTTTTGAATCACCCTGCATAAAAACCAATATAATATATAATGTAATGTATAATATAAATATATAATCAAAATGTAAATAAATATAATACCAAAAAGTCCGAAGGTGACATCTCTTTTTTTTTTGGTAACAAAAAAAAAAAAAAAAAAAAAAAAAAAAAAAAAAATCGTAAATAAAAAAAAAAATCTCTAACCTATTTAATCTGAAGTAAATTATTGTGTCTAATATAATCACACTTCTTAAAAATATTTCATTGAAGTTTTCTTGCTTGTTAATAGTGGTTTCAATTTCAAATTTCTTTAAAAAGAATAAATGAAAAATATTTGTATATATTACTTGGCGGCATCACTTTATTAAGAATCATTTATTTGATACATATAAAAAATTTCAAGCAAATATGTTTGGTAGTTTATGAGAAAATGTACGCTAATTTAACATTACCGGTACAGGGCATTCCGACTGCCCTTAAAAATTCATATTATATAAAGTTCTCGCAAATATTTTTGAATTTGTAAAAAATGAATCGTGAAAAACGACATTTTATGCATTTTTCTAAAAAATAAGCATTAAAACACTTAGGCTAATGTTTTCCAGAGTTATTCAGTTTCTGTTTCACCTCAATGTATTTCATTGTATGAAAATTTAAAACAAAAATTTACCAATAATTCTTTTTACTATATGTTATTATTATTATTATTATTATTATTATTATTATTATTATTTTACTCAGGAATATATTGTAAGCTACAATGACAATTTTTTTTAATGCGATATTGTTTTGAAGGTTTAAAGACAGTTAATGTTGTTATCAGCATTGTAGCTGATAGCTAGACATAGGAACAGATACAGAAGTGAAAATCTCGAAAAATTTAATGTAGTTATCTTTTATTATTATTATATATTATTATTATTATTATTATTATTACTATTTATTATTATTATTATTTATTATTATTATTATTATTTATTATTTTTATTATAATTATTATTTTTTTATTATTATTTCTATTTTTATTTATTATTATTATTATTATTATTATTATTATTATTATTATTATTTATTATTATTATTATTATTTATTATTATTATTTATTATTATTATTTATTATTATTATTATTTATTATTATTATTATGTGAGAGAGAAGGAAAGTATGAGATGCAGGTATAACGGGCGTGGAATGACTTAATTTCGACACAGATAATGGTCGACACAATTTCCATAGAAATGGTTTGTAATGCTCAAATTATTATTAATCCCTTAGATTTTTCATTAGTCTCCAATGATTATTATCAATCATTAATTTTCTTTGGAAAATAATTATAAGAAAAAGTCTCTTATGTATTCTGAGCAATGTGGAAAATACCAACTCTGCATCTTGCGACCTTAACATAAACCTTGTGACATTTTTCTACTGAAGACATATATTTATTTATTTATTTATTTATTTGTAAAATTTGCCACTGTCAAAAAATAAAAAATAAAATGAAAAATAAAAATAAATTTAGTAAATAATGACCAACATAATTAAAGTATAAAAAAGTCTGTGTTTACTGATAAAAGGCCTAGTTAATATAAATGTAGCATAAAAATGTAAATGCACACATCTGATGGAAAGGCAGTATAAATAGGTGACGATTAAATATCAGAGAACAAATGCAATAAATATGTAATGGAAAGAAATAAGAATATTCTTGCACATTTATCAAATATTACTAGATTAAGTAGTATGAATAACAATTGTATGAATAAAAATATATTTTATGAATAAAAATACAATAAATACTTCCTGGGTGCTGAGCCGTATCCAGACGAGGGCAATGTGGGCTGAGCCCCATCTATATTTTCTTAAGCCCCCTCTAGCTATCACAATATTTTAATACACTATATCTATTGCGTTTAAGATTTAAAAATATATTGCAAACACTTTAATTTTTTTAAATATGTGAATACATAAAAAAATGCTGAAAAGTGATAAAGAAACTTTTGAGGTAAAGTGTTCTGTTATTATTCATGATAACGTAATTTAAATATCAAACAAGTAACAAGTGATATTTTCTACTCTCAAATGGTATTTAGTATTCAGGTAAAAACTAACCCGATCTTCTAATAAGAAACGAAAAATTTCTGAATTACATTATTTTAGGTACATGTTATTTTCTAGGATCTCAAAATTTTGCAGGCATTTATTTTTAACATGTAAATAGCACTGATCTTTTAATAGCTTTTCAAATTTTGAAAAAAAATGTAATTATTTTCAATTTATAGTTTTTCCATCACATTTCTAGTTAGTTATGCAGGAGTAGTGTATTTTTTATTAAAGTGGAAAAAAGGCACGTGCATTAGCCCCACTAAAAAATTTTGAAGTTCCTATAGTTTCTCACTCTGCCTGAGTGGGGGAAGAGCCAGTCATGATGTTCAGACAATAACAGTACAGAAGACTACGACAGTCTGAAATTGAATTTTCGTACAAATACATAATGTTCAAAGTCTATTCGGTACTCCTGTAAACAGAATGCAATAAATATAACCTATAAAACAACCAATAGTCAATTCCAGAAGACATTTTAGCCTTTAAAATAAATTTTCAAGAAATTTCTATTCTGTTTAGATTAGTTATTGTAAAAGAGGTAATTTTAAAGGCAATCTTTCCATTAAAATTCACTTATTGAGTCCTAATTGGTTGCGTACCAATAGGTTTAAGTCCTATTGGAACCTAACCAATGGGACTTTTAATTACTAGATCCTACAGCCGTTAAGACTGAACTAACGAGTTCTAACGATTGATTAGTCCTAACGAATCGGCAGTGAAAAAAACTAAGATTAATCGGCAAATATTTTAACCGGTGAAAATATGAGTTAAATCGAAAGTGTTGAACATTTGATCAGTCACATAATTTAGCTGTGCGAATGAGTCTTCATTTAGCAAAAAGTTTCAGCAATATCAATTCCGACATAACAATCTTACAGGCTAATAAACGATAATTTAAAATCTGGCTTCGAAAATCACAGATTAACTAACGTCAGAAAAGGGTTCCGTATATCATATAATTAAATTAGTCAGTATTATTATAAAAAAAGTCCCAATCGTCTTTTCTTTTTAATCTTTAGGACAAACCCATCATGATTAAAAAAGAAAAGGCGATTGGGACTTTTCTTTAAAAAATAACTATTAATTTAATGACTAATTTAATGACTAATTTAATTAGTATGATTTCCGGCTTCATTTTCTGGCGGTAGTTGATCTGTGATTATAAACTGTAAGATAGTTATGTCGGATTTGATATTGCTGAAACTTTTTTATAAATGAAGCCTCATGCGGACAGCTCTATTATTGTACTGTTCAGATGTTCAAGACTTTCTATGTCGGTTCATATTTTTTCCGGTTAAAATTATTTTAAATAAAAATTTTTAATTTAAAATTGTTATAAAAACAATCTTTGCTTTTAACGAAAATTTGAAATAATTTTCAAAATTAAAAATCATATTTTACATAACGGTCATTTGGGAAAGTTTTGTTACAATGTTAAAGACTGTTTATAAATGTTTTTTTTTTTTTTTTTTTTTTTTTTTTTAATTGATTGAAAGCATTTGTTATAAACCACTAAGGGTAAAATTTTGCTTTGTTGGCGGTTGCAAATTTAAACTACAAAATTCTCAATAGCAACGCCTTAAAGATTTCGAATCCTAAAATTAGTCTAAGCTTGATTGCTTCAAAAGTTAGAAATAATTAAATTATTAATAAAATTTTTTTAGAAAGTTGCGAAATCTTTATAAAAATATCCCTCCCCTCCCCCCCCCTACCCAGTTATTGACATCTAACCAGTAACTGACACCTCAGCAAAAATCTAATTAAAATAAGCATTTCATTCTAAAATTCTGCAAATTAATGTCATCTAGTGGTATATTAGACGCTTATTTTTATTTTGGAGTCAGTTTATTTACCACTAGTAGGTCAAGAACCTATTCAACGAGGAAGAAATTTTTGAGAACAAAAAAAGTACCATTTTGAGCATACATCTTATTTCTAAAATTAAGGTAGTGTTTTTTTTTTAATCTATTTGTAATGCAAACACTTTAAACTTTTCCTTAAAATTATACTTGTAGAACTTAGTTAAAAGATGCCTAGGATATATCAGGACCATGGTTTTTAGTTTCTAGTTATTTAATTTAGCTTAATGGGGGTACCAAATGGTTAAAGTAATTTCATTTCACCGGTCTCCGACAGAGTTGTTAATTGTTGGCAATATTAAAGAAAGTTGAAATCTATTATTTTTACTGTTTAAAAAAACATAATAATAAATCAAATTTATCTTGTAGTCAACACCATTAAAATTTAAGTTGTTCTACAAGGTTCTGACACCATGCTTCGGGTACTGGTTCGTAAATATCAGTTATTGGATATCTCCATTACTAATAATTTAAAACATGAAAAAAGGGACACATGCATCTTTAGTATGATATCATATCTATATTATAAAGGACAAACATATCTGTGCGTAACGCATACGTCATTCTGCCAATGGCAACACTTTGAAATTTGAAATGAAATTTCGGTTTTGCAATCTTCGAAACTGCAAATTTTTAAACTTCTAAACATCGCACAGTTTCAATTTTTACACCGTCGTATAGGGGAAAAATGTACTTTTAAATGCAATTTATTTGAAAGTTCTATCTCACTTCATTTTTGAGATATTAATTTTTTTTATAGTTTTTAGTACCAATTTTGTAATTGTGGCACCTGAAGTACTCCATTTCTATTAAAAGTAAAGGGAAAATAGTCATGGTTTATTTATTTTTATTGATTATATCCTTATTGATGCCATTTTCACATTACAAATAAAAGTAACTTTTTTCTAATTCTTGAAGAGAAAATGACGCCAGCCATTAAAAAAAGCACACATTCTTCTTCATAAATCAAAAGATTGAAGAAGATATTTCAATATTTTTACATTAGGCTGATTCATTTAGAATGACATTCATTAATAATGTATTGCGCGGTAAAATATTTTTAAATGTGAATTTGAGTGGTGCGTATGTAAATTTTGAGAATGTGAAAATAACGTACAGTTTAGATTTTATGGGGGAAAATTTTATGATGTGACAAAGCGAAATCCTTTTTACTGATTTTTCATCCCGTAGAAACAAACGTAAGGGGTCATTCCATGTCAGTTCAGGCAGGCATGTAACCCACCATCACAGATTTTAATGAAACTGCGTGTGTTTGTTCCTTTTAATAAGATATGATTCCCAGTATTTTTTTTTACTCCTTGGTCAAATAGTTTCTGAGAAAAAAATTGTCAAAATTTTGAAAACTGCCATCAGTTGGCATTCTTGACTGCTCGATTTTCAAATGTAGCATGACATAAATATGATCATATTTCAATATCTATTCCACAAATCATCTTCAAATAATTTATGCATAATATATAGGGTACGTATTTTATGAAAAAAATACTGTTACTCTTATATAACATTTTAAGTGTGTCTAAAAAAATGTTTAATCTTTGAAGTCGTGATTTTTTTATGCAAAATAATGCATTACCTAAAATAGCATTATTAACAAAAGGCGGCATTTTTATTAAATTTATTTTTTGTGGGGGATATACTTAAAGGTGTCCTTTACCTGATTCTGAAATAAAAGTAGTGGGATTTTGGGTGTTTTTAGTAGTATTTCATATTTAAAAATATTTTGAGGCGTATTTCAAATCAAATCAAGCAGAGTCATTCCATGTCAGTTCGCCTAAGATATTTAATTCACTGTCACAAATTTCAATGAAACTGGGTACGTTTATAGCTCATATTAAGACAGGATCAAGGAAATTAAAGGTGATTACAAGTAAAATATTTTTTAAGATAAAAAAAATATCTAAATTTTGAAATTTTTTAAAAAATGTTGTTAATGGCAGATCTATATTCAAAGACTGCATAAAAAAAAAGTCATTTCAATATAAAATCACTAAATAAGTTTCAAATAATGTATATGTGACAAATAATGTAGGCATATTATTATTTATTGTTGTTTGTCATGTTTAAATGCTAAGAGTGTGTTTAATCTTGTGAATTCTTAAAATCAAGAATTTTGTGAAAAATAATGTGTTAATCAAAAATTTATTATTAACCTAAGGCAGGCTGTTATTACTTTTTTTAATTGTACGTAAAAATATCTTTTCAATAGTTATAAAATAAAAATAGTGAAAATATGAGCAATTTTAACAAAATTTTCATAAAATGTGAATGTTTAATGATAAATATTGAAGCTTTTCATGCTAAGATGTACTAAAATGACTACGATATCGTGTATTTCTACTCTTGCTTAAATATAATACATACAATAATAAAATAACAAATATTATTTACAGCAATAAAAATTAAATTAAATAGTACCAGTTCCTTTACCAACACTACATTGCTCAACAGCCGACTTAAAATCAACCGCCCGCACTCTTATTGAAAAATAGTTTCAACTGTTCAAATAATAAATAAACTGCATTTAAAAATTTTAATATCAACTTATTATCTTAAGACGATAATAATAACTAAACAACATGATGAATTTATAAATCAGCTTTTAATTGAAAAGTCATGAAATGGTCCCTTTAAATATTGTTCTTCATCGAGTCAATCAAAACAAATTATATAAAAAAAATAGTGAGCCTAATATGCTGACTGCAATGGCACTTCTAACAAAACTAATTAATTCATTACCATCTGAAATCAAACCCGAAAGATCAAAAGAAAAAAAATCATCTGTAGTGTGAATGTGGCATACTCAGTGGTTGTTGATGTATGTCTTTGTGACATTTTCACCTGTACTTCAATAAAATATAAACATGTAAGCTTTTTTCATTCATCCAAATTAAGTAAAACAATTATAAAATTTTGTTGTCATTACACCTGATGTTAAATTTTTCGTTACATACTATTAGATAAGTTCTTTACTTTTAGACATTATTGACATAATATCATAAAATTTGCTATATGTATTTTCTGTAAGTGTATAAACAATATATATATGCTTTATTAAACATAAATGAATAATTTTTAAATAATTTGTTTGAGAACAGGGATATATATACACACATATATATGTTGAAAATCCATCTTTCAGTTATATTGTGATGAAATAAATCAAATTACCGTAATTTCCGGTGTATAGCCCGCGGATCATACAATCGTGTTTCGACCCAGAAATTTTTAAAAATAAAATGTAACTTTTTAGATCACAGTAAATATTGGTCTTCAAATACTGAATAAAATTTCTGGGTGCAAACTGAATTGTTTGATCTGCAGGCTATACACCCGAAATTATGGTACATATCATTAGAAACTGAATAAAGTTACAAAAGTGCAATTCATTAAGTTTTAAATATTTTTTTAGATATAGTTATTTGAAAGATATAAATATAATGGATTATGCATTTTTTGCATATATTTAAAGCACAATACGTCAAAATTTTCTTCAACAGTGTGAAATTTGGTTTTTTTTTTCAATATTAGCAGCTCAATGCTAAATTTTCAATATTAACAGCCAAATATGAGTTTAAAGATTAGGACTGTCATTTTGAAAATTTCTATTGGGCGGTGAGGAGCTAGTGATTTTTCTCTTTTTTGGAAAGGGATAATTGCTCTTCGCCCTAGAAGTTTTACTAAAAAACAATATTGTTTATTTTTTTTCCTTAAGAAACGAACATAAAAGATAATTTGAAAAATAAAATAAATGTATAAATAAAAATATTTCCAGGGATGATACATTGGATAGGTTTTACATTTGAAAATATTCATAATTTTAAATATGATTTAAATACTACTAAAACCAACCAAAATCCCACTATTTTTATTTCAGATCCAGTTATAATGTAGTATTATGTACAATTTAAAATTAAAAAATTAGTCATAGAAACTCCGCCTCTGATTGATAAAGATTTTTTAATAATTTCATTATTTTTTGTAAAATATTTTTGATTTTAAAGATTATACAATTTTTTAGACACATTTAAATATTTTTTAACATTACAGCAATATGTTTTTCATAATCTACATACTTTATTTACCTTGCTTAAATTATTCGAAGAAGATTTCTTTATTAGTTATTGAAATATGATTTTATATATAAAATGAGGCCTTTGAAAATTGAACAATCATTAATGGCAACTCGTGGCATTTTCCCAAAATTTTGATAATTTTTTCTCATATGTTCACTATTTTTATTTTATAACCATTTAAAAGATATTTTTACGTACAATTAAAAAAAAGCAATAACACCCTGCCTTCGGTTAATAATAAATTTTTGATTAACACATTATTTTTGACAAAAATCTTGATTTTAAAAATTCATAAGATAAAAGACACTCTTAGTGTTTAAACATGATAAAAAAACAAGAAATAATAATCAGCCTACATTATTTGTCACATAAACATTATTTGAAACCTATTTAGTAATTTTATATTGAAATGACTTTTTTTTTTTTTTTTTTTTTTTTTTTTTTATGTAGTCTTTGAATATCGAACTGCCATTAAAAAAATTTAAAACAATTTTTCAAAATTTTGATATTTTTTATCTTAAAAAATATTTTACTTAGGATCAAGAAAATTAAAGGTGATTACGTCTTAAAATAAGCTATAAACAAACCCAATTTCATTGAAATTTGTGACAGTGATTAAATGGCTTAGGGGAACTGACATGGAATGACTCTGCTTGATTTGATATGAAATGCACCTCAAAATATTTTTAAATAGGAAATACTACCAAAAACACCCAAAATCCCACTATTTTTATTTCAGAATCAGGTAAAGGACACCTTTAAGTATATCTCCCATAAAGAATAAATTTAATAAAAATACCGCCTTTTGTTGATAATGCTTTTTTTGTTAATGCATTATTTTTCATAAAAAATTCACGACTTCAAAGTTTAAATATTTTTTTAGACACACTTAAAATGTTATAAGCGTAACAATATATTTTTTTCATAAGATGCGTACCCTAAATATTGTGCATAAATTATTTGAAGATGATTTGTAGAGTAGATATTGAAATATGATTATATATATGACATGCTACATTTGAAAACCGAGCTGTCAAGAATGCCAACTGACGGCAGTTTTTCAAAATTTTGACAATTTTTTTCTCAGAAACTATTTCATCAAGGAGCAAAAAAAATTACTGGTGATCATATCTTAATAGTAAGAACAAACACACGCAGTTTCATTAAAATCTGTGATGGTGGGTTACATATTGATATTTTACTGCCTGATTTGACGTGGAATGCCCCTAAGAGCCTCAATCAATAACTTCAACACAATTACTCATCTTGATTACGTATTCTAATACAGTTTAATTTTTCAATAATTTAAGCAGTTGAAGTTTTTGGAAATAATATTTTGGTAATTTTAGGTTAAAAACATTATTTGTTTTAAGAGTTAGATAACCAATGCAAGATATATTTTTATTGTAATTATTTTTCAGGTTTATTATAAATTCGATCTAACAGTTCTATTCTAAACATTATTATTATTCGTCGAATTTCGACGGGTTCTAACTCGTATAAATAAGGTTTAAATATTTTGTTTATATAATAAAGATTAAGGTATTTTTAAAGCATAAATTCCTTAAATATAAAATAACTTTTTTCTTTTTTAATATTTGCAAATAAAGCTTTAGACACTGGTTCACCTTGCGTCAGTTATTGGTTTTTCAGAATGGGGTTTGTCTCGATTACTGGAGTTTTTGACCATATTTATAAAACAAAATAATTTTTATTAATACAATGTAATACAATGTATAACTTTAGAGAATTATGTCAACAGTAATTTTTAATGCATCTCTACTATCCTTTCAAACAGAAAAAATGAGTATAAAATGGATTAAAAATTTTGTAATAGTGATTTGAACAAGAAAGAATCCTTAAGGTGTCAGACACTAAGGGTTTCACCCTATGTACAAAAAACTTTTTCAAAAATCTACGACATAAAAATGACAAGTTAAGTCTACTGGGAAATAAGACTGATTGCTTAAGATATAGCTTTATTTTGACTTTATTGTTATTATTTTGTTAATAATAGGCATAAAAATTCAAAAATAATATGAAACTTTTTAAATGATTTAATTTAAATAAGGTTAGCATTTGCTTCAAACAATAAAAGAAAATACAATAATAAATTCGCCAAACATGAACAATTTCTTGATAAAGAATATTTCAAGGGTATCTAGTCTTGTACTAAATTCATGTGAAGATCAATATAAAATGAACCTAATGTGGAATTTTCGGTTTATACATTTCAATGACCATTAAACATTTAACAGTTTTATTTTTTGACACAACAAACTAAAAATAGGATCAAAACACCGCTTTTTACGTACTAAAACATCTGCCTTGTATAATCGAAAAATGTCCACCAATATAAAGCAAATATTATAGTTAAAAATTAGTGGTGTCTAAAAGCTTTTAGTAACGAGGCAAGCAAACTCTTCTCGTAAGAGAGACGTTAGGGGAAAACTGGTAAAGGGTTAATGTTAGGCACTAGTAATACACCATTTTTCTGTTTGTTTTCTTGTGACTTAATTTTGAATTCAAGCCACTGGGGACCATTTTATATCGCATTAACAACTGCTAGTTAACGTAAAGTAAAAGTAGAAGTTTAGAAAAAAATAATATATAAAAAAATTGCAACAAATAATTACTGTAGAAATTCTTTTATCCATTTAAAAAATGTTATTAATGTGATAGTTATAAATGTTACATAGTATGCTATTTTCAGATTTCTGCATGCTAATAATTTAATAGATTTGTTACCTTTAGACATGGAGTCATTTTTAGAGTGCTGTATATCAAAATATACATTTATAAAGCATTTAATTTTATACGTTTTTATATGTTTTATAAATATTATTTGTATATTTTATAATAATTTTATATCAGGTTCAAATGTGTATGTAATAAATCAGCAGAAAAAGAGCAGATGATATAGAAAAATGAATAACATAATAAGTAAGTTAAAGTTATAAATTTTTTATAGGATAAAGAAGGACTTACTATATATAAGTTTTTAATTTATATCCTAAGTTTTCCAGATTATATCCTATTTAATCTAACCCAAAATGTACAATTTGGACACTCTGTTGCAAGAATAGCCTCTTCGTAAAGCAGAGGCTAATTAAAAAAAAAAAAATCTAATTTTGCACCAGAAAATATTACAAAAGAAAAAGTTAAGTTTTTTTAGTTTTTTCACCAAGTTGGCCAAAGTTTTGCGCTATTGTGGTAACCTTGCCATTAGTGCTTTCCAACAAATACTCATTGTTGAAGCTGATACTGATATCTCCATTGGAAATCAAGCTATAATTGAATAGCCATTAAGTTTAAGAAGAGTTTTTGCGATGTCTTTCGAAAATGGCAGACTTCGCAGTGAGAGCCCCCCCCCCCCCCACACACACACACACACCATTTGGGGTAGAATTTTGAAAAATTCCGAAACACGTGTTTACTAATTTTAGTTATACTATAGGAATGCTAAGTTTCAGACTTTACTTCCATTGGTTTATGAGATATGGTGATTTTTTTTAATTTGCCCCCCTCCCCTTCGTTGCTCCCCTTAGTGATCGAATTTTGATAAAAGCAAAAATGGAATTTTGAAAAAATTCACATACACAAACAGAATTGTAAGTTAAAAGAAAACATGTATAAAAAATATAATAAATTCCACTTGAAAATTTTAAATACCAATCTTAGAAAATGTATTTATTTATGCTGATGCCCAACGAACGCTCGGACAAACAAATTTCAACCAGAATAAGTTACCCGTACAGGCAGATGCTTAAAATCTTTTTCATGAGTGGATTAACATTGAAAGCATACAAAAGTTCATTTATTTTCAAGTGATAATAGATGATTTCTCAAATCTTGTAGACAACTTACTGTCGTGTTTGGAATGCAAAACCCTGATAAATGGTAAAATACATTAGCGGGTCGTGAGGTTATTTTATTTTGGAGCAATTTGGGTTATGAATTCGGTATACTTAGAAGGCTGAAAATAAATATTTTAACTGAGAATGATATTCCTATTAAGGATCGACCGAAAAAGATTTTTAAGAATGAAACTTCGGTAGTCTTCCTATTTTCGGACGAAAACGAAAATGCTCAAAAATTTTTTAGAAGAAATTAATACTTACATGAATATACATAATTATTAATTAATTATATGTGTTTATTAAATATACATAATTATTAATTAATTATACGTGTGGCCCAAGTTGGTTCGCTGTATTTATGACCAAAACTTTTCATTTTCATATAAAATAAAATGTAATTAATTCATCAACGACACAGAATGATTTTCGAATTATATGAATTTCATCTAATTAAAAAACTAATCTAATTAATTTATACTAAAACTTTCTTAAAAAGTATTCGAAACAGTTCTGCGGTTTCAAACTAAAAATTATTTATTACTGTTAAGTCTGGAGCTTTTAATGAGTATGTGGAAAGCGTCTTCAAAGTTTATTCATATATGCATTACTTTCTTTATAATTTGCACTCACGTCTTGAACCAGTCACTTATGACATAATCATAAGCAGCTAATTTCGTGGCAATAAATAAAAAATGTCTCATTTGAGCCTTACAGCTCAAATCACTGAGTAATGTTGAAAAATTCCGAAATAAGAAACGATATTTTTGGAATACATATAGTTTCGGCCTGATTTTCAGCAGCATTTTCGCCGAAAACAAATTTTCGGGGAATCCCTGATTTTGGGTGGAAAATGAAAATGAAACCGAATTTTCGGTCGATCTCTAATCCTTATAATCGAATGAATGCTTAAAATTTTCATACAGATTTTATTAAAACCGAGAATAAAACATATTTATTATAATTAAAATAAGTAATATTCCAGTTCAGGATTCCATTAAACTTAAAGTTTTATAAAAAATTCCGAATTTTTAAAGATGTAATGGGATTCCTAAATTGATTATGATAGCTATTTTTAAATTTAATTAAATTCCCCATATAGAAAAAATTAGAAATTTAACATAAAGTGTCTCAAAAATGAAATCCTGCTAAGATGCAAATAAATTCCTATTCATAACGTTTTTCAGAAATGAATTTCTTATTTGATATTTCAAACGGAAATATAAAAACATACTAATTATAATTGGGATTTTTCAGTAATATTACAACTAAAAAAAATCATCATATAATGGGCGATTCCATGGAGAGTTTCACACACGTAACGCAGGCTTTAATTTGCATTTATTCAATTATTTATTAAATTTTAATGTTAATTCTGATTTTAAGTGGTATGGTAAATAAGCTATTGGCATATTTTTAAATTTAAATGTGTGGCAATAAAACTTACAGAAGTATATCATTTAATTTCATTACTCAAAATGTGCTTTTTTTCTACTTCAGAAAAAAAGCACAGTTTGAGTATGAAATTAAATTATATATTTCTGTGAGTTTTAGTTACACACATTTAAACTAAAAAATATGTTAATAACTTATTTACCATACCACCTAAAATCAGAATTAACATTAAAATATAATAAATAATTGAATAAATGCAAATTAAAGCCTGAGTTACGTGTGTGACTCTCCGCATGGAATCGCCCTAATAATAATAATAAATATTAATTGCGTAGAACTAATGACTTAATGGAACATCATTATGTGTTCAAGTTGATAAATGTGCATGCTATGATAATGTGTTTATAGCCATGTTTAAAACTATTTAACATTTCATATATACATATTTTAAATAGATGTCTATAAATTTGAAGTTTCTTTATCCATCACTGTAAAAAAAAAAAAAAAAAAAAAAAAAAAAAAGGACTAAAATACGGAAATACTACTGGCAATCTAGACGCCAGTACTATTTCCATATTTTAACGGAACTTTTTCCTGGTAAATTGTAGAAAAATTTCCGTTTTTTTGGAATTTAACGGAAATTTTTCTGTAATTTACCGGGAAATAGTTCCGTTAAAATACGGAAATAGTACTGGCGTCTAGATTGCCAGTAGTATTTCCGTATTTATATCCGTTTATTTATTTATTTATTTTTTTACATATACTATATGTTAACTTAATTTTCAGCCTCGTTACCTTAATAAAAGAACATTATTTAAATGAGAAGTGTATTTTATTACAGCACTCAAATTCATTATTTAAAATTATGTAAAACCTGTTATGCATATCTCTAAATTTTAAAGGTTAATTATATTATAAGATAACGTTGCTATAACAAATACTTTCTCTTACGCATAAATAATAACTAAAAAGCTAAAATTTTGCAATGGATTACTTATTGCCCTTTAGTATTTTGATTTAATATTCCTAGCGTAATTAATTGAAGATAATAATTAATATTCTCTAGAGTTGTAAATCAGTGTAGAAATAAAATTCTTAAGAAGGAAAAATTTCAAGATTTCGTTAAAGATTTTATTTCATAGTCTTGGTTTACTGTGGACAGTCAATTATTTTTCAAATTACAACACATTTTTGACTATTATTTCTTGACCGTTTTGTCATTTCTTTTTACGATTTCTTTAAAAATAATTTTTAAAGGGTTAAATGTTTAATTTAGATTTGTTTAGGCAAATTTATTTGCACGGGAAGGATTTGTTTGAAAATCAATGTGCAGTCAGAAAAAAAAAAAAAAAAAAAAAAAAAAAAAGCATCAGTACATTTTCAGTACCAAATTGTCACAGGAAAAAAAAAAAAACGAAAATAGTTATTTGACTGTCTATTAGGTCTGATTTCCATTTAAGTTAAAATAAAAATCCGCTTAAAGGGTCGTCTTCACAATGAAAATTTTCGAGACTCAAAAATTTTCAATATGAACGTCTAATTTTGGCATTACATAAAGGCTTTTTTCGACAAATTTTACCTTAGGATGTTAGGCAGGAAATCATTCGGTCAAGTAATTCAGAAATTAGGAAGGTTTAAAGTTCAGTAAAGTTTGTAATTCTAAATTTTAAACCTTCACAATTCTTAATCTAATTGATTGAACAATTTCTCATTTGATATTCTTAGGTAAAAATTATCGAAAATGTCAAATATAATGTCAAAATTAGCTATTCGTATTGAAAATTTTATTGTTCGGTACAGTTACTATGAAGACAAAACCTAAGCTTATTTTTATAACATAAATAGAAAGTAAACGTAATTTTCAGTTAAATGGCTATTTCCGTTGTTTTTTTGTGATAATTCGAAGATTAAATTAGGTATTCTTTTTTCTGATCGATTGTACTTAATAAATTGCATATTCAAATAATAATTATAATAAATTCATTTTTCATTTAAAGCTATATCATTTTTCATTTAAAGCTATATAAAATTTTCATTTATCATTTAAAGTTTGATAAATTTTGACTGATATCAAACAAAAATTTTCATATATTCAAGAAATTCATATTTAAAAGTACTCCATGCAGTTTCTAAATGATTGAAAACAATGCTTAATTTAAGTTCAACTCCGTAATGCATATGCATATTTGTCTATTCGTTTAGATTTAGATCAATCATTACTAAAATAATAGAAAGATTTTCTGCATATTCGACAAGCTTTCTTTCAGGATTGCTTCAATTCATATTGTATTTTTTAATTATTATTTCAGTAATTATTCTTCCTTTTACTGCGGATATCCATTTTTATGAAAAAAAAAAATATTATTAACGTACTTGAGAAATTAGAAAGCTATTTGAAGGAAAATTCTTCGCATAGGACACTTAAAAATTAGAAAGCTATTTGAAGAAAAATTCTTCGCTTGGGACACTTTAATCATTGGTTACACGTGAAATTTTAAACCTGCATAAAGTTAGTTAAGAACTTATTCAGAAAATTCATCAAAGAACAGGTATGATAAAGGACCCACTGGCAGGGTTATATATATCACTATATGGCCAAAGGGGACCGGCCACTTGCGATTTTGGACGTTTTATTAAATATCTAAAAAAAAAAAAAAAACACGAGGAATTAACCTGAAACTCCAGGTGTGTAAACAGTATAGTATAGGTGATATATTTCCTCGAATATTTGTTCCCGAAGCCCCATAGGGGGCCGTCAACAAATTGAAACAGAACGAATATCCTTTGGATAACCCTGTAAAAACTAATGTAGCAAAAGCGTTCAAACTGTAGATTATGATTAAGTGCCTTATTGTAATAAATTGTGTTCATTTTTATGAGACTAGCATGTATACTCTTAGAGAAATTAAAGTTTTTATAAAAAGAGCCCCAAATTTTGCCAAGTTATTTACTTATAATTTGTAGAGCTCTTAATATATATAAAAAAAGTTCTTTTCAGAAAATATGACAAATAACATTGTACACAACACCCTGCAATCGGAATTAAAAAATAATAATAATTGTATGAAAAAGGAGCAGGTTTACTTGATGAGTGGCTGTATCCAAATACAGTAGTACGTGCAATATTGTGCATGCTATAGTGGCACTAATCAATGGATATGTGGTTACAGCCCCTCATCCTTTTGCTTCATTTTGGGAGCAACGGATTTTGAGCTTATTCTATCAACAATAATTTTCTGACTTTTCAAACTATGTTTTTTGGACTTTCACAAAAGTGGTTCTATACATTTAGGTAACACATTGTGCAAATTATACTTTGATTACATTCGGGCATGCGCAGTGAATCACTATTTAGTAAACCTGCTCATTTTTCATACAATTTTTATTATTTTTTAATTCCGATTGCAGGGTGTTGTGTACAATGCTGTTTGTCATATTTTCTGAAAAGAACTTTTTTTTTATATTAAGAACTCTACAAATTATAAGCAAATAACTTGGCCAAATTTGGGCTCTTTTTTATAAAAACTTTAATTTCTCTACGAGTATGCATGCTATCCTCATAAAAATGAACACAAATTATTACAATAAGCCACTTAATCATAATCTACAGTTGGAACGCTTCTGCTACATTAGTTTTTACATGGTTATCCAAAAGATATTCGTTCTTTTTCAATTTGTTGACGGTCCCCTATAGAGTTTCTGGAAAAAACTTCAAGGAAATATATGACCTATACTGTACTGTTTACACACCTGGAGTTTCAGGTTAATTCCTCATGTATTTTTCTAGATATTTAACGCAAGTGGCCGGCCACCTTTGGCTATATAAGTGTATAATGTAAATAGGCAAACACAAAAGCATTTTTCTTTTTAGAGGTGTGCTACTCATATTTCAAATATATAAAATGAACTAACATATTTTATGCCGCAATATTTCACAATATGTTCACCAAATTATATTTCTCATATAGAAGAATTCTTCGAAACTATATAATATAATTAACAATAAGTCATAAGTCAAAATGTTTACAATTTGAACTTTTTAAAAATCATTTTACATAAATATTCAACTTTTTTATTTGAAAAAAAGTTTGTTTAAAAAATACACTGAAACAAAATTTAAATAGTGTGAAAGAAAGAAAAAGATCCTGGACATTGTCTTCCAACGTGAGGCGTATCCACCAAAAGGGGGCTATTTGATTTTTAAGGGGCAATTCCAAATTTATTGTTAGCCCATTCTCTGTCCGTTTTTTTTTTTTTTTTTTTTCGGAAAAAAAAATAATGTCGTAGGCTAAAAATAAAAGTTAAACATGCTAATTTCTGGAATTGAAAAATAATATTTTACTAAATATTGGAAAAGTTACAATTCAGACATTTAAATTACAATATAAACGGGAATAACTATATAAAAGTTTTATATTTAAACTTTTATTTTTCTAGATTTAAAAGTATTTAACAACTTCTATAGTTTCTTTTGTATTCAAGAATTTTATACAGATTTATTGATTCTTTATTGAATGAACGTTGTATTCCTATTCGTTCTACAATATGTTATATAAAGAGACCTTTACACATGAAATTACTACAAAAAGTTTACCAGTGTAATAAACCATATAAATGTCAAGTTATTTGTCCTTGTTAATGTCATTTTAGGCTTTGTCTGAGGAAATAAGAGTTCTCTTTTTAAATAATAGGAATTATGTGTTACAGAAGGGGTTGTCATGTTTTTACAGAAGCATAGGTCGGGAGTGGTCCAAAAAAGGTAAGGAATAACCACTGTCCTATAGAACCTTTAGAAGGTATGCGCTATAAGTTTAACAAAAAAAAGTATGCCAGGCGTATGTTAAATCTCCTATGTTAACAGCATAAAGGTAAATAAATGTTCATTCACTAAGATTGTATTCCACTAGCATGGTATTGGTGGTTAAGACAAGGTAAACCATTGTTCTGTTGATATAATTTGAACTCGAGTTTATATCCTCATATAGAAAATACAAAAGAAAAAAAAATAATTACCTTCTTTCAAAGCAAGGAGGCACTACAAACTCAAATAAAAATTATGTTAAATGTGCCCAGTACGGCTGTCAAACAGTAAAAAATGATAATATTAGTAATAAAAATAATAAATTTAGTTATCCTTTTCAGACCCGATGCTCAGAAATGTGCACCTCTCTTTTTTCCTCATAAAAATTAAACTTTTTTTTTTTTTTTTTTTTTTTTTTTTTTTTAATACACCTCAATGTTTTCTGCTTTAAAAATAAACCAATTAATGATCCATTAACCAATGAACCAATTAATGATTAATACCAGCATCTGGTGATGATTTTCTCATAAAATAAATGTCATTTTCATCTGAATTTGCAAAATGCCTTCAAGACAGTGTGGTCAAGAAAGTAATTAATTCTCATAATTATTTAACTTAAGTACTTAACAGTAATTTTTTTTTTGAAGATTTGTATATCATTCACTTGCTTAAAGCATTTAAATTTGCGATTAAGGAAATTTAGTTTAGTGATAATTAAATTGATATTTTAGGGGGCTAATAATTTTAGATCCATATTTGTGAACCTAAATGACCAGTTCCCTAAAGTATTGATTTCAAAAATGTCTTTTTTATGTCATCTATGATGTCATTCTGTTTGTGCAAAAGCAACGAATGATTATTTTCAATATTATTTTAGCTTAAATCTCAAGAGTTTATTCTATTTCTTACTAGGGGTCATTATCAGCGTTAAAGAAAGTTGAGACGAATTTGTCGCATTTAATTTTAACATAGGATAAATTACGTCTGAAAAGTTAGATGAAGACATAGTTATAAATAGAGATTAGAGCCCTGCGAGATTCAGGTTATAGCCGGTCCGATCCCGAAGATTCTATTTAACATCAAAACGAAAACCGACTCGAACCCGACAAAATATATTTCGTCAACCAACTTGAACCAGAAAAACTTAAACTCGAACCCGAACCGATAAAGAAATGTAAGAAAATCAGTCCATATTTTAATACAATTATGGAAAAATAGTCTAGAATTACATCACTAACATAAATTGTATCCTTTATGCTGAAATTGAACATGTAAAGAGTCGTGAATGTACGAATATATAGTTTTCTTTCCTATGAAAAGATATTGTAGACTTTTTTGAAAAATTGGATCAATTCGAACCCGATGCGCAAGAGTCAATCCTAATCCGAAAAAATTAAAGTCGAACTGAACCGAGCCTGAACGAAAAAAAAAATAGCATCAACCCGATACAGCCCGAATCGTGGGTCGGGTCGCTTCCGGGTAAAACTGTTTTGCCCAATCAGACGCAAAACTCTAATAGAGATACATGAAGTATCATTAATTGAGAGCCCCACCAGTGGCAGAGAGGTTCTGCTCTCGAAACTGGTAGACGGGAGGTGCTGGGCTCGAACCCAATCGCGCCCGTTGGCCTAATCGTTCGGAGTTTTCGTGGTTTTCTTCGAGCCATGGATTTCCATGCGTAAATACGGGTTAGGGTCCCTTAGAAAGACCCCCACGAAGAGCACCCCCCCCCCTCGGGCCTATATCCTTAGCGTAGATAATCGGCCATCAAAAATCAACCAACCAACTAACCATTAATTGAGATAAAAGTCACAGAAAAAAGGAACACGAAAGAAAAATCATGCGTCAGCTTGCATTATGAAACACATTACAGCCCAGACTACTGTAATGAAACTTCACCGTTTAAGGGGAATGATGATACCTTAATTTAACAGTTTAGAAAACGCATTTGAAAACTCAGTTTCAGCAATTGCAGTAAACTCTGTCTAAGTCGGAGTCCATCGGGACCGAAGAAATTTTTCGTCGTAGACAATATTCCGCCTTAAACAAATTTTACCCTATGTCTATGGATTCGCTGGGGCTTGAAAATCTTTCTGAGTTAGACAGATTTCCGTCTTACACAGAGTCCGACTTACAGAGAGTTTACTGTACTATCTATAGTCGGAATCGTATCCGAATTCTTATGCGTAACTCTGTATATAATCTATAGATTTATATATGAGGACGTGAGTTTCAAAACTCGCCTTATCAAAAAAAAAAAAAAATTCTTGTTTTCTCTTTTTATCTGTTCTGTTAGTAAACTTGCACCGAAAAAACACCACAATCTGCAACAAAACTATAGTTATAACTAAGCACTTTTGACATTGTAAAATCATGGATTACTTTCAAAACTCGCCTTATATACTAAAAATTCGGGAGCTAAACTTGGTATACCATAATTTTTTTTCCTATATAAGGCGAGTTTTGAAACTCATGTCCTCGTATACACTACATAGTATACTAAAATTCAATTCCGTTAGCAAACGCATAATACAATAAAAAACCACTTTTTAGAAACTTCCGTCCTCATCGAATTATTTTGTGGAACCATGTACATGATCTACCGAATTTATACACATTACGTGATATGAAAAAATTTAGTTAAACTTTAAAACACATACTACAACTGTAAACACACTTCGAGCAATTATCGCTGACAGTACTTTAACAGAATTCTTTTGTGTGCCTCCGTAAATTAACAATAAGTACTATTCACAACCTATTCTACAATCAGTATTTTCTAATGCACCACAAGCATGTATATCAATTTCAATATGTTTGAGACAGTGTAACATCATTAAAATATAAGTTAGAATGGAGAAAAATAATAAACGTTTTCTTCATTCTATTAAATCCTATCATACGTAATTAATTCACTGATATCCCATGATAGGTAATGATTCTAGGTTGCAATGTTGATTGCGTCATATTTAAGATGGGATCATATTATTTCCGTATTGCTAAATTTGATACATATAATCGTAATAAATTTTGTATTCATGCATTTTTTCATAAGAGAGCAACAGCTATTGTAACAAGATCTGAATATTTTTAAAACTAGTTATAGTACGAACGCATCTCATTTGCCACGTTTGACGTACAATTTCCGACTTGTTTCAATTTGTGAGTAAATATCATTTTTACTCTGAGCCCGAGCTCGAAGATTTATAAAAATATTGAGCTCGAGCTCATTTCGGGCTGAGAACGACTCATCTCTAATACATACATAGAGACAAATGTACAAACATATCGCAGCCCTTTTACTACTCTAATGTAACCTCCAGTCTATTTTAGAATTTGCTGCCTAAAGAATCAACAATGAAATACTTGGAATGCTGTTATACATAGTTACTGGCGAAATGCCGATTATCAATTTTGTTATATCACTTGGCTTTAAAACTAAACAATGCAAGTGCTATCTGAAGTAACATAAACCTCCATTGTTAAATGTATGTTAGGACTACTGTCAGAAAAATACAATCACCTTCCAAGGAATATCGTATTCAACGCGCCATATTAACATTCCATGAAACAGAATTCAGTTTATGTAATGTATCACACAAGTGCATTGTGATCAACAGCATTTACTTTCTGGTAATCAATGTAATAACACAAACTTTAGAAACGTGAAGTAATAAAGTAAAATAGCGCATACAATAAATGTAAAATGCATATAAGAACTTCCGTAAGACAATTATAATCCCACAGTGTGATGTATCTCCTATTATCGATTTTATTATTTGTAATTCATTCATAACGGCAGAATTTATTTTTTGATATTCACATAGCTGTCAACTTCCGAATTTTCCCTCAAGTTAAATATACTACAAACACTATACCAGAATGATTTAATAAAATAAATAAAGTAAAACAGACTTGAATATATTTTAAAATAAAATTTGTAAAAAAGTTTTAAGAAATATTAGAAACCTTAAAAATACATTTAGTCAGGGCCATCACTTAGACTTTTTTTTCGGGGTGGGGGGAGAGGACCTTAAATTGCCAAGTCAAATTTCAGTATTTGTCAACTAGTTTTTTAATTCTGCCAAGTTACCACAATTAAAAAAATGTAATATAGTTCTTATTTGTAAAAAAAAAAAAAAAAAACAAAAAAAAAAACGATAATGTTCTCAATTAGATTTTTAACTTTTGCCAAGTCTATCATAAATAGAAAGTGTATTATAGTTTTTATTAAAGATTTAAACAAATTTGCCAACTAAGTTTGTAAATTTGCCAAGTATAACAGCATTCTCAAACATTTTTTTTTTTTTTTTGGGGGGGGGGTGAGACTCCCCTCGTCCCCCTTCCCTTAACGAGGCCCCTGCATTTAGTATACTTTTCGTCAAGCAACCACAAGGCCTCTTCAGTATACTTTAACCATTGTAAAACAAACAGCAAGACAAATCATGTACAGTTAAAGTTAAAGTTATTTTTCCAGAAACAAACTATGTTCACCAGCAATGCAACAGACTTCATCCAATGTCTGCGATCGTATCTGAGTAAACCAACCTTTTAGGAACAATCTACCGTGATAATTGTTTTACAATGGTTAATTTGTACCGATGAAGCCTTACGGTTGTTTGGCGAAACATATACTAAATGTATTTTTAATGTTTTTAATATTTAAAAAAACTCTTTTACAAGTTTTATTTTAAAATGTATTCAAGTCTGCCTTACTTTCTTTATTTTTTTTAATCATTTGAAAAATTCAAATTCAGACGTTAAATGTATGTATATTGCAAAGTGTACCAGAAAATTAGTTTTAGCAAAATGTTTCGGTGAGGTACTTATGTGAATTATTTCGTTCAGTAATTTTTCAATTTCACAATATGCTTATTTGACTTGAAAAAAAAAAAAAAAAAAAAAAAAAAAACGGAAGTTGACAGTTATGTATTCAATATAATATCACAAATGTTATGAAGGAAAAGTAAAGAAGGTAATTTAGTAAACATATCAAAACACGGGAAACATTTATTATTAAATGGATGTTAGGTCTACCGTATATCGTATTCAATAACCATACATTAATGTAATACATTAATGTAATAGCATTAGACTACTTTAAGTGTAAAGCATTCATCGACAAGAGTATGCTCTGTAAGAACTCAGTCACCTTCCAAAGTGTACATTATTCAATACGCTAAATCATCAATGTAGAGAAATGTATTTTAATTTTTCAAATTTATTATACAAACATTTCGCAGAATTAAAAAAAAAAAAAAACGCTTTTTCTGATATCCCGTTTAACACAAATGCTTAAAAATCTACTGGATTTTAAGTGACTACAAATTACAATAAAAACATCAGGTGAAAGATTTTACATTTAACATTTTTTACACTTTGTTCACTTTTAAACTTTTTAAATTATTTATAAGTTGTACAAGTATTAATACTACCGTGCATGATTTTTTTTATCACCTTTCCCTTCTCCCTAAAAATATTATGTAATAACTGTATATTGAACAAGAAAAATGTTTAAAAAAATCACATGTCAACTTTTATCCAAAATTTAGGAGAAAACTAAAGTTTGTTTATTGCTACATAATAATCTGAACAACCCATAAAATGAAATTTAAAGGGTTGTCAAATGGCTACACTATGCACTATAGGGTTAAATTGAACTGTGACATCTTTGATTACACGTTTCAAATCTCCTACAAACTTACTGATTTCTTTTGCAAAAGTGTCAAACATAAATATAAGAAAAAATAACAAATAAGATCATCTTCTCAAAAGAAAAAATTGAAAGGGAAATAAAACATTTAATTTCATTTTATTCTGCGTTAGTCATATGTTTGATTAATTGTTCGTAATATTTCTCCCTCCCCCTCCCCCCTCTCTCTCTCTCACACACATATACATACATACACACACAAATATATATATTTATATTGATGAAACATTTTAAATTCTTCCGAAGAATTAACTGCAAATAATATGCATTGTAAAAAACGGTCTTGCAGTATACATTATGTATTTTACATGCATTCTATTAATTTCTATCTGGCCTTTAAAATGCTACACAAGCAAAACACTGAGTTGTAATATCTTAGTTCAATCATACATTAAAAATATTTACATTTTAATTAAAAAAAAAATGATAAATTCAAGATAACATAATAATGGTATAGCTAAATTTCTCTTTAGAAATCCTTATAAAAATAACTTTAATTCGGATCCTTTAAAATATATTAATACATCTATTCAAAGTTAATTTTTTTTTAATTGTCCTTTAAATAAATAAATATTTCTTTCTCATATTAGATAATATATAATATCAAGTTATTAATCCATTTAATGTATTTCATATCTAACATACCATTCTTTACAATGTATCATTAATCTAACACGAAAAATAGTCATTTGAATAATTTTATACTTACCATGACAAGTACCCTTTTTGAAGTCCTTTTATAACAACACCTTTAAGCATCCTACAAATCTTTTCTCTTTGCTTCACAGCCGGAATAGATACTCTAGTAAAAGATGAGATAGATATTCAAGTAAACGACGTTATTTTTTACTAATATCCTCGCTTATTGATTGGAGATAAATCCAGCAGCTGCGTTTAGTAATCAATAAAGATATCCCGCTGGCTGATAATCTCGAGAAACACTTCATTTATTTCATCGTCTCTTCACTTTTAAACGTCAACAGCCATCCTCGCGATCTAGCTTCTAAAATACAGTCACTAACAGTGAGGTAGATTTTCAAGGTACCAGGTTCAGCTTCCTCCTTTATCCTGTCTTTTAGTGGGGGTGCGTTTGGGGTGCAAGTCACTCTTTTTTTAACCTCCCCCGCTTATTTTTTGCCGACATCCCTTAGGATAGGTGCACCATTCGTCAGGAAACGCAAGAGATAGTACCAAGAATTCTTGTTTTCTTCGGGTAAAAGTTAGCAAAAATTTAAACTGCTTCACGTAAAACAAATAATAGTGCGTATTATTCTAAATCGTCATTTAAATGAGTTATTTTTGCATAGTCAAAAATTTCTTCAATCGAGAAAAATGTACAAAATTTTAAATTGCTTTATGTAAGACAATTTAGAGTCTGTATTATTCTATATCATCATTCAAATGAGTTAGTTTTGCATAATAAATATACTTCAATAAAAAAATTCTAGAAAAATTTTAATTTCTTGATGTAAAATAAGTGAGAGTCTGTATTATTCTATATCGTCATTTAAATGAGTTATTTCTGCAGGATCAAAATTTACTTCTATAGAGATAGTGTACAAAAATTTAAATTGCTTGATGTAAAGAAAAGTAAGAGTCTGGTTTATTCTATATCATTATTTAAATGAGTTATTTTGTATAACCCTTTGAGGGGTGGTGAGATAAAACATATCTCACCTAATTTAAACAAGATTGTCACCAGAAAATTCTAACTAAATTTTATATTTTTAACTTTGGGAGGAAATCGTTGAAAAATTGCTTTTCGTTATTTAAAAATAAAATTTTTCGATTAATCCGGTGAGAAGTCAATATTTAGAGCCCCTCAAGGAAATAACCAAAAATTTCTTCAAAATAAGTAAAACAACAATATTATAACTTACGCTGTGTTTTCAATGATTTAATTTACAAATGCTGCTGATTATTTTAACGACAGTACACGCCATTTAAATGTCAATTTTGAGCATGAGAATTTGAGTCAATAAAATGACTGATTTTAATGCACAACAAAATAATTATTACTATTGATTATCTCTTTTCCTTTCGAAATTTGATACGTAAAACAGCTAAATGAATTAATTGTTTCCTATCCTGATTTATTTTACATATAATTATTAAAAATATGATTTATTTTTAAAAAGAAATAGTAGTTTTTCTTTATTATCAATCATCCTCATTCATTAACTCTACAAATTAAAGATACTCACAATCACACGATTCCTTAAAAATCAGAAGGATTTTTCTTTTCTTTTTGCTTTAAAAAAAACTAATAAAATCATTAACTGATAATAATAAAAAAAATAATAATATCAGTATAATATAATATAACATAATAAAAACAAAAAAAGTTGATGATGTTTAAGTACTTTAGAAACAAGCAATATGCTACGCATTATATTAAAAAATATATCCACAAAAGAAAAGAAAAAATAGCAACAAAAAACCCCCCCAAAAAACAAAACCAATAAAATAACAGACGAAGAAGGCGAAACTTTATAAATCACATAACCAGACTATTGTATTGGACAGTAAAAATGACACAGTAAAATTAATTTGTTTTATGCGAATGCATGCAGAATTTTTATACTGCTGGACATAGAATTTATGAAAATAAAATAAATGATTAACAGTACTTTCAAACAATCTTCCACATTTTTTAGTTTCGTTTAAAAAATGTGCCATGGCTGCTCTTTTGAATAGCTTTTTATTTAGTACTTTCTGTTAACAAATTATGAAAATTAGTACATATTCATAAATAAATACTACAATGGGAATGTAAAATTCCCCCCCACACACAAAAAAAGATACAATTAAACAACTATATTATAACTTTCGCTGTGTTTTTAAGTATTTAATTTATAAATGCTGCTTATTATATTAACCGCAGTCCACGCCAGTTAAATATTTACTTACGTACTGCGTACTTTAATCGTGTACTTAAATGTATACTTTAAATATTTTCTATTAAATTGTAAACTAAACAGGAACTATTAGCGTATGCTTTTACAGCTTAAGTTTTCGTTTATTTCGTACAATGATTTGTGATTACAAATTTTGAGACATTTTGTTTCAAAAGTAATGTTATGCAACATTCCTTTCATATTGCAAATCTTTCCTGAGTTTTATCTTTTATTTCATCAACAGCTTCTTACTCTGTAGCTGTAGCTTCTTACTCTATAATATTAGCATCTTTCGGGGCTTGTAAATTTACTCAGAGACAAAATAAAAGAGAAAAAAAAACGTACTTTAAACAAGAAATTTTATCGGATAAGTGGAATGAAACGTAGTATCATAAAAATAAATTACATCATATTAAATAGAATGTCTTCTCGATAATATGTTTAAATGAAAACGTTTTATAAACATGAGAATTGCAGAAAGGTGTTACTATCATTTAAGGGGATCCGGTGTAACGACAGCTATTTCATGCAAAAATGGAATTAGCCTTTAAGAGCCTACTTCAGTCAAATGAAAAGACGCGTTCGCTGATGCTAATCCTATGGAAGAAATTTATAAAGATATCTCGGTCGCATTTCAATATTTTTAAATGATTTTTTTTTGCATTGGATAACTGAGATCGATCTGTGTGCAGGCCGTTGTTTACTTTTTCGATTTCCTTTACAGGTATTTTTTATGACGACACTTTCATTTTCGGAACCGGTTTCGAAAGTAAAAGCATCCTTATAAAAAAAAAAATCTGCAACCAAACTCGAAAAAGTAAAAAACGGTCTACATACAGATCGATCTCAGTTATTCCATACAAAAAAAAATCAGTTAAAAATATTCAAATGCGACCGTAAATTTCTACCATAGGATTAGCATTAGCGAACGCGTCTTTTCAGTTGACTGAAGTAGGCTCTTAAGGGGACTGGTCACTCAGCTTCCGATTTCCCCTCACTAATGTAAAGTCTATGGGCGATTGATGCATTCGTATATTTAAAATATCTTCTCGGGAAATTAATATTTTTAACTTCTATTTTTTGTGTACACTTCCTAAAAGATGTCTCTTTTTTTTCTTAGTTCTCAAAATATTTCTAAAGTATAGACTTAATTCTATATGATTACTCACAGTCCGCCCGCTTTTAACACATAAAATATTAAATTCAGCACAGATTTGAGAAATATTTTGAAAACTAAGAAAAAAAAAGAGACACCCTTTAATAGTCCTTTAATAATCCTTTAATCCTTATAAGAAGAGTACACAGAAAAAAGATGTTAAAAATATGAATTTCCTGAGGAGATACAGTCGAACCTCTATTTAACGAAGTCACTAAATCCCGGAAAAAAGTTCGTTATATGGAAAATTCGTTAAATAGAGATCCACCTTTTAAAATACTTTAAAGTACACAAAACAGGTTTTAAATTCATAAACACTAAATATTTTTACTAAAAGTAATTAATGACATTTTTTAAAAATAAATTATATCGATTTGTTTTATTTATTTTACCCACCAATATCCATTATCAATTCATTTTTTCTATGTGTTTAAATCTTTGAAATCTGCAAGGAAAACAAAACATTGTCCGGGAATACACTGTATTTTCTGTTTAAAGTAAATAGTTTTACATTAAAATTAACGAATTTTAATGACATTATCGTATTTATTATTATTATAACAAATAATTTTTAACCATACATTAACATATGCGTCCTTAAATTTAATTTCTGAAAAACTCTGTTAATTTTGCCTGAGTTTTTTATTTAAAAAAGTGCTTTCTCTCATAATGTCTCGCATCTTTGCAATGCACCAAAAAACCCTTCATGGATATTTTCTTCTAACTATAATCCGCGGCGGATTGTTTCAAATGATTTTAGAATTTTCCTCATGCGAAGTTTTGTTAATTCCTGCATAATGATCATTTCCATCATCATCCTATTCGTCTTCATCGCAATTCATTGCTGTATTATTTTTATTTTTCACACTGACGAAAATATCCAATTCGAATAGTGTTTCCAAGGTCTCAATTTCAGAGTTAAGTGAAATACAATCATCAATCAGCACATCATGGTTAATTTCTTCTTTTTTTCTCACTGTATCCACATTTTTTTAAGTTACTCTAAGGGATTATCGTCTTCGTCCTCCGTACTTACCGAATTCTCATCGCTTACAAAGAAGACGCCTGTTAAAACCAATTCAAGGCCATTGCACATCCTAAAATGTGCTTAAGGAAGAATAAGTTTGAAATGTCCAGAAATATTTTGAGAAATGGGGAGAAAAAAAATTTTTGATCACAAGAAAAAGTTCGTTAAATAGAGAATGCACTTCGCTATTTGGAGGTTATTTTACGAAGAAATTCGCAAAATGGTCTTGGTTCCAAGGAACAGTTCGCATAATAGAGAAATTCGCAAAATAGAGGTTCGTTAAATAGAGGTCCGACTGTATTTTAAATAGATCAATGCATCAAAAGTCCATAGACTTAACATTACGGAGGAGAATTCCGAAGCTGAGTGACCAGCCCCCTTAAATTAAAAATGATCACATGTCAACAATTTTAAAATTAGATGAAAGAACATTTACGAATGTTTTCTTTAATCGCATTACAGCGGGGTACATAAAAATGCTGTTCTGTTTATAGTTTAAAGTATTGTAAGCATTTATTTATAATGTGAGCTTTTATTGCTTTGCATACAATTTTTTAAATATCTATGAATCAGGTTACACGTACGATGACATAAAAATTCTGGTTTATTACATTACTTCATAAAGAAAAGTATTTCAATCATTTAATTTCATATTAGTAAACCCGACGTTTTTCCATATTTTTCGTGCAATTAGTATTTCTAAAAATATAAATGCTAAAAATTTTCTTCATTGTAACAGTTAAGAAAGTTTTATTTAGATGTAATACTTATAAAGCAATTACAAAATTATTTTGAAAAACTTTTGGGACAAGATATTCCAAAAAGACTGAAATGAACTTAAACTTTTTACCTGTTGGAGATGAAATATTCAAATAAGGCAGGAATTGAAATTATGTTTATTAAATAGACCTGCCATTATTTTTCAAATAATTACACCTTTAAAAAATTTTACGCGGTACCCGAATTAGTATATAAATTATATTTAGAAAACCTTTCCTCATGCTTTCACTCTGACAAGTACAGCAGTAAAAATTCCATTTTTCTACGATCTATGGTACTTTGAATTTTGTGCAATATCGGAGTTTTCTGGCACTAAAAAAGCTTTTTACTGTTTTTAGCTCCAAAATTAAATAAAATTCAATATATCATAACTAAGTGAGTTTTAGTCGTAAAAGAATGGAATTTTTACCGTTGCACTTATCCGAGAATGTAGAAAAGTTTTCTAAGTATAATGTATAGGATCCAGAGACCGTTTAAAATTTTAAAAAGGTGTAACTTTCTGTAAATAATAGTAGATCAGTTTGAGCAACACAGCTAAGTTCCTAACTTATTTTGAACTCTTTTTCAAATTAAATTATCTACACATATTCAACAGGTAAACAATTTCGCGTATTTGCCCTTTAAAGGATGTTAAATTGCGGGTAGTTTTATTTGAATTCGATATAAAGAATTTTAATGCATTATGGATGGTTATTCTTTTAAGTGCAATTTTGAAATTAGGAATTTTAATACATTGTCGTTTATGCAGCGTTATTGTTTGAAGTGCAATTCAATCACAGTTATAAGATGTTCAATGGTACGTTCATGCACTTTTTCAAAAGTTAGCTATTCGTTAAAATTGCAACAGTTTATAAAAGAGCGACAAAAGAAAGTTACTGGATTACACATTTCTCATCTTATAATCCACAAAAAAAAAAAAAAAAAAAAAAAAAAAAAAAAAAAAAAAAAAAACTCAAGTCAATAAAAATGACATAATTGTCCAGTATCTAGCTATCTAGCTAATTATTCAGTGTTTGGCTTGAATAAGAACAAAAAAGAACTCTCATTCGAAAAGTTCTTATTTCTTTTTCTCTTACTAGGGGGCTCTGCCCCCTACGAGCTACGCTCGTCAACCCCCGTTCAGACACCGCAGACTCTAACAGCACGCTAATTTGACCGCCTTTAAAAAGATTTCGAAAGATTGATTTATAATTTGAATCTGACAATTATAATCTGACGTAATTTTCACCAAACTTTTCTTTCTCTTTTTAATACTAGGGGGCTCGGCCCCCTACGAGCTACGCTCGCCAACCCCCGTCCAGACACCGCAGACTCTAAATGCACGCTAATTTGATCGGTTTTAAAAAGATTTCGAAAGATTGAATTATAATTTAAAAAACAGTGGCGATCTCCCTATAAACGAATTTCTATTCATTTCTCTTTGATTGGGGAATTTTAACGCCAAATCCGCTGCGGTACTACTTGATTATCCTGTCGACCAATTTCGCCAAATTATATAAATCGCCAAACCACTCGCCAAATTATACAAATCAATATAATTTTTATTTTAAATAACGAAAGAACAAATAAATTCGTACAACATTTATAAAAACACAAATAAAACGTCGAAATAAAAATAACTTGATGACGTATATACGTGTAACAACATTTCAAAATAAGCTAATATAAAAGGAATTAAGTAAAGAGAGTCTTTGTCTCCTGGTATTTTTTAACAAAGCGAAAAGAAAGTTCTTTTAAATGAGACATTTTAAATTAATTCTCAAAATATCAAATAAATGTCTAGCGCAATTTCTAAATTTAAATTTTTTGCAATATTATTTTGTGTTCATTTTATGTAATAACTATAATGTGACGTAAATATGACGTAATTTCTCCTAAGACTTCTAACGCATGTTAATGAATTTATTATTTTACAATATCCTTTCTCTTTTAAAATTCACGTGGTATACTTTTTATGACGTAATTTTTAATAAGTTCCTGCTTTTTATACGTAATTATTTAATTCTAATTTGAAGGTTTTTTTCCTGTTTATAATAGTCACGTGTAAATAAATTTTTAATTTGAAGCAAACATTATTGCTTACGCTTTTTATACAGTTGGCAACAGTTTAAATTAGTACAATTTTCTGAAATCTGTAAAAAATATCTCTAGAAATGCTGAAAATGTGAATTTAAAATAGAAATAAAACCTGAAAAAATGAGTCAAAATAAAAAAAATAATGCAATCTGCACTCCGGCAAATTCTAACGCATAAAATGATCTAAAAATTATTACACTGCCATGCATAGTTTTTGCTGCTATAAAACTTTTTTAGTGGAACGATTTTGTCCAACTTTAGCATTAAATAAATCTTAAAATAATTCTTCGATTTGAAAACTGTCTGCATCAGCGTGTTTATCAAACATTTCTGTATAAAACCACCGATTTTCATATTTTTGTATGCATTCTTTTTGTTAATATTAACGAAGAAAGGACTCCGGTCACAAAAAAATCAAAACCGGCGGCGGCGGCGGCGGTGACAGCGGTAGTTACTTTTTTTTAGAATAGAGAGATTCACGTCAAAATACTTTTGTTAGAAATGAAATATTATGATCATCTTAAAATGTCAAGTAAATGTTTCGCGCAATTTTTAAATTAAAACTGTTTTGCAATATTATTTTTTGTTCATTTTACGTAATAAGTGTAATATGACGTAAATTCTCCTATTTAGGACTTCTAACGCATGTTACTGAATTTATTATTTTACAATATTCTTTCTCATTTAAAATTCACGTGTAACTATAGTTTTTATGACGTAATTTTCAATGAGTTCCTGCTTTTTATATTTTTTGTTTATAATAGTCACGTGTAAAATAAAGTTTTAATTTGAAGCAAACATTATTGGTTGCGCTTTTTATACAGTTGGCAACAGTTTAAATTAATACAATTTTCTAAAATTTGTAAAAAATATCTCTCGAAATGCTGAAAATTTGAATTTAAAATAGAAATAAAACCTCGAAAAATTATTCAAATTAAAAAACTAACTGCAATCTGAACACCGGGAAATTCTGACGCATAAAATGATCTAAAAATGATTAAATTCCTATGTACAGTTTTTGCTCCTATAAAACTTTTTTAATGGAACGATTTTGTCCAACTTTGGCATTAAATATCTCTTAAAATAATTCTTCGATTTGAAAACTGTCTGCATCAGCGTGTTTATCAAACATTTTTCTATAATACTACCGATTTTCATATTTTTGTATGCAACAGTTTTTTTAATATTAACGAAGAAAGACCTCCGGTCACAAAAAATTAAAAACCGGCGGCGGCGGCGGCGGCGGTGACAGCGGTAGTTACTTTTTTTTAGAATAGAGAGATTTTTTCCTGTTTTATAATACTCACAATGAATAAATTTACCTTAAAAAATAATATATACTAGGGGGCTCGGCCCCCTACGAGCTACGCTCGCCAACCCCCGTCCAGACACCGTAGACTCTAAATGCACGCTAATTTGATCGGCTTTAAAAAGATTTCGAAAGACTGAATTATAATTTAAAAAACAGTGGCGATCTCTCTATAAACGGATTTCTATTCATTTCTCTTTGATTGGGGAAATTTAACGCCAAATCCGTTGCGGTACTACTTGATTATCCCGCCGACCAATTTCGCCAAATTATATAAATCGCCAAACCACTCGCCAAATTATACAAATTGACATAATTTTTATTTTAAATAACGAAAAAACAAATAAATTAGTACAACATTAATAAAAATACAAATAAAACGTCGCAATAAAAATAACTTGATGACGAAGACACGTGTAACAACATTTCAAAATAAGCTAATATAAAAGGAATTAAGTAAACAGAGTCTTTGTCTCCTGATATTTTTTAACAAAGTGAAAAGAAAGTACTTTTAAATGAGACATTTTAAATTAATCGTTTTTAATCTGACGTAATTTTGACCAAACTATACTTTCTCTTTTTAATATTCACGTGAAAATGCTTGTGTTAGAAATTAAATATTATTTGCGCTTTCCTAACAAAAATAGTTGAAAAGAATCCTCTTAAAATATCAAATAAATGCCTAGCGCAATTTCTAAATTTAAACCGTTTTGCAATATTATTTTGTGTTCATTTTATGTAATAACTGTAATGTGACGTAAATATGACGTAATTTCTCCTATTTAAGACTTCTAACGCATGTTAATAAATTTATTGCTTTACAAATTCCTTTCTCTGTTAAAATTCACGTGTAATTATAGTTTTTATAACATAATTTTTAATAAGTTCCTGCTTTTTGTACATAATTATTTAATTCTAATTCCAAATGTTTTTTTCTGTTTATAATAGTCACGTGTAAATAAATTTTTAATTTATTTACACGTATAAATATATTTTTTTTGAAGCAAACATTATTGCTTCCGCTGTTTATACAGTTGGCAACAGTTTAAATTAATATCACTTTCTAAAATCTGTTAAAAATATCTCTAGAAATGCTGAAAATCTGAATTTAAAAATAGAAATAAAAGCTCAAAAAATTAGTCAAAATAAAAAAAATAATGCAATCTGCACTCCGGCAAATTCTAACGCATAAAATGATCTAAAAATGATTAAATTCCTATGAACAGTTTTTGCTCCTATAAAACTTTTTTAGTGGAACGATTTTGTCCAACTTTAGCATTAAATATCTCTTAAAATAATTCTTCGATCTGAAAACTGTCTGCATCAGCGTGTTTATCAAACATTTCTGTATAATACTACCGATTTTCATATTTTTGTATGCATTATTTTTCTTAATATTAACGAAGAAAGACCTCCGGTCACAAAAAATTCAAAACCGGCGGCGGCGGCGGCGGTGACAGCGGGAGTTACTTTTTTTTAGAATAGAGAGATATATATATATCAGGGGTAATTAAATTTCTAAATCCTAAAGAAGGGCAATGGATCTCTCTAGGATATATGCGACTTGATATAAAACTGCAGCATGACCCATTGACACAATACAAGTTTTTTCCGATTATTAACTTTTTTTTTTTTTTTTTTTTTTTTTTTTTTTTTTAACAAAAATAGCGTCTAGAAATGTTTTCTTTTAAGCATATAAATACTGCTGTCTATTCAATATCAAGAGGACATTATGAGCGATCATCCTCAAGGCAAATCCTCAGAAACATTGGATTCTAAACGCAACAGTGAAAGAACGCGGAAATGTATTCCAGAAAAAGGAAGAACACTGCGAAATGGGTGAGTTAAATCTTGAGATTCAGGATGACTTCATATAAATCCACGTTTCTGGAAACCTTTTCCTTATCTTCAGAAACCTTTAAGATAGGAACCAATAGCTTGACAGAAACATCTTTTCCAAAATTTATGGCAGCAAAGGACATAGTTTCTGTAGATATGGAAAACATTTCGGCATTGCTGCTAATATCGCAAGGTTACATCGAATATTGGAAAAAGTTTCTGATATCTCAGGAATATTTTCTGCATTTTTTACCATGTTTAATAAAAAAAAATAATTAAAAAAGGGCAAAAAATGTCTATTCCTGATAGAATAGATCGATTTTATCTATATGAACAAGATAAACCTCAAAATGAAACCTGAACTTAATGGAAAAAAGTTTTGTTTTTGTTGTTTGTTTGCAGAATAACACATTGACTATACTAAAAGTTCCTTCCTGTTATTTATTTATTTATTATTATTATTTCACAAAACTGCCGTCTCAATTTTTTTTAAAAATATTTTTGGCGATTCAATGTCAAGAGTACATTACAAGAGGTCAGCCTAGAGGCAAATCCTCAGATGCTTCGGATTCTAAACGCAATCGTGAAAGAGCATCGAGATGTATGAAGGGGTATCCAGGGAGAGGAAGAACGCTTCGAAATTGGGGAGATTTGACCAAAGAACTAATCATTGTGAAAAACGTAACTGCTCTATTACTTTCTAATTCGATTAAAAAAATAATAATAGCTTTATACATTGACGCATGCGCATACAACACCCTAAAGAAAAATCATGGGTTCCGGAGTTGGAACTTTTACATTGCCCAATTTAATTCAAATAAAACTCTATAGCAAGTTCTTGTTCGGCGTTTTCGGTCTCGGAGTATTCTGTAAGGTCCTTTATGCCAAAATAAAATAAAATTTTGAATTTAATAATAAAAAAAAATTCTGATTAGAAACTAACTTGAAAATAAATTAGT